>OY821518.1:95706447-96186447 GCA_963682025.1 Cordilura impudica
ATTAAAAATCTTTATTGGCACTACACTTACAAGCCCCCTGGTAAACATACTCGCAACAAACAGTAATGCATATGGTCATAAATATCAATATTCGAAAAATATAATATAATAGCTGTTTTTACCCGGTCTTGCCCGGGATAAAAAGGCCTTCGACTTGAAAAATGATTCACTATGCTTAGCAGGCGCTGAGTACTTAGTCCCTAATTAACAAATTCCCCAATAAAATGAACTTTCTACCCAAAAATTTGTATGGGCAGTAAATTCATTTATTATTTCAATTAAAAATTTTTTAATTTTTTAATTTAGAAGTTTTTTATAAGATGCTGCAGCAAAAATGCTTCAAAAATGAGCTGCGAAACCGCTTTAAGTTTTTTTTTTTTCAGTTTATTTATAAACATCAAATATAACGGAATGGTTCGCAAATTAAAGGAATCAGAACTTTTAAAAATTAAATTACTTCATTCAATAAGTGATCATCATTGAGCAGAGACGTCAAATTCAAGTTTCAGAAATGAAAGGCTAATGCGACGTTTAATATTGTGTCGCAAGGTTTCTTTAAGCAACTGCTTATAGTATATGTGTGGCCTATTTTGATCAACAGGTAATTATTTCACATACGTAGATAAAATTTATCATACGACATTTCACTAAGCTGTGTTCCGCGAGCGAGTCGCGTCCGCTTCCGCGCGTTTGGCAACCACACCCGTGCTGCCGCGCAGTTGTTGTCAACTTATTTTAATCGCCATAATATATTTTTCAGATCATTGAGATATTTTAGCTGAGCTGTGTTCCGCGAGCGCGTAGCGTCCGCGCGCCGCGCGCCACGCACCTCGCGCTGCTTCCTTGCAGCTACTACCCGTGCTGCGGCTTAGTTCTCGTTAATTTATTTTAATCCCTATTTTAGCTGAGCTGTGTTCCGAGAGCGCGTCGCGTCCGTGTGTTTGGCAGCCACACCTGTGCTGCCGCGCAGCTGCTGCCAACTTATTTTAATTGTCAAAATATATATTTCAGATCATTCCGATATTCTAGCTAAGCTTCCGCGCAACGAAATGATGCTATTGAAAAGAACACTCATTTTAAATGCATTTATTGTAGGACATATATTGAGAGCATTATCCAAATATCCATTAAAATAAAAATTTAACAAAATTCATTAAATAAAAATATGTAAAAATTTAAAATGAATTTGGGGAGTAAGTTCATTTTTTATTTCGATTTAAAAAAAAAAATGGGGAATTTGGGTACCTTTTTTAAGCTTGAGGAATTTGTTCACCGCGTAGTTATTTCCGTGTAAACCAAATTTCAGAGAAATCCGCTGAAAAGTACAAATTTGTTTAGGGAAGAAATATAAAACACAACAAAATATGAATTTTATATGAAAATTGGGCGTAAAAGTAGGCGTGGTCGGTAAAAATCATATGTCGACCTTCCCTGGAGAAAGCCATTGAAAAATAAAAGTTTGTATTGCAATCAAATAAAGAAACAAATAAAAGGAAAAAATACGTTTTATATAAATAGAGGTTGGCGCAAAGTAGTCGTGGCCTGTATGAAGCATATGGTGACCTTCCCTGTAGTATAGAGATCGTGTGACCAAATTTTAGACATCCCGTGAAAAATAAAAATTTCTATAGTGAACAAGTATACCAAAAAACAGAAGTTGGCGTGGCCGGCAAGAATCATATGGGGACTTCTCTGGAGTACAGAGATCGTGTGTAGCAATTTTCAGAGAAATCCGTTAAAAAAAAATTGTGTAACGAACAAATGTACCAAAAAACAGAATATGAATTGTATACTAAAAGTGGGCGTAACAGTAGGAGTGACCGGTACGACAAATATGTCGACCTTCCATGGAGCAGAGAGATCATGTGTACCAAATTTCAGAGTAATCGGTTGAAAAATAAAAATTTGTATTGCGAACAAATATACCAAAAAACAAAATGAATTGTATACAAAAAGTGGCGTTAGAGTAGGCGTGGCCGGAACGAAGCATATGGCGCCCTTTCCTGATATAGATATCGTGTGTACCAAATTTCAGAGAATTCCGTTGAAAAATAAAAATTTGTATTGCGAACAAATATACCAAAAAACAGAAAACGAATTGTATACAAATAGTGGGCGTAAAAGTAGGTGTGGCCGCGAGAATCACCCGGTAACCTGGCCTGGGGTACATAGATCGTGTGTACCAAATTTCAGAGAAATCCGTTGGAAAATAATAATTGGTATAGCGAACAAATATACCAAAAAGCAGAAAATGAATTGTATATAAAAAGTGGGCGTAAAAGTAGGCGTGGTTGATAAAAGGTACATGGTGACCTTAGCTGGTGTACTGGGATCGTGTGTATCGAATTTCAGAGAAATCTGTTAACAAATAAAAATTTGTATAGTGAACATATATGAATAAAACAGAAAATGAGTTTTACATAAAAAGTGGGCGTGAAAGTAGGCGTGGCCGGTAAAAAGTATATGGCGACCTTTCCTGGGGTATAGAGATCGTGTGTACAAAATTTCAGGAAAATCCGTTGAAAAATAAAAATTTGTATAGCGATCAAACAAACAAACAAACAAACAGAAAATGAATTTTATATATATAGATGATTGTAAGCAAGAAAAATAACCATAATAAAGAGTACAAACTTTTAAATACCTCGGCGTTACAATTAATGACAAATGGGAGTGTTCAAAAGAAATTAGATTCCGTATAGAAATTTCTCTAGATGCCTTACGATACCATACACCATGCTTTACAGACCCCCATCTCTTCGGTCCAAACCAAAGCAAGCACAAACCAAATTTGAGTGGCATTGTTATTAATTTTTTTGGTTGCAGTTATGAAAAAGAGCATATCGGGTGATATATTTGTATGTGGACTAGGTCGACAAATAGACCGATTCTGACAAAGTCACTTATATTTTGAAAAAATATACACAAACCAAATTTGAGAAAAATCTGTGCAATATTTTTGTTTTTTGATAGATTTAAGTGAGGATCGGGAAGTGGCTATAAATGGGGCCTATGACTAAGAATTGTCCTATAGGGATTATTTTTGGACTACTGATTAATGGATAAAATAAACATATACAAAACCAATTTGACTAAGATCTATATGATAATTTGTATCTTATGGCAATTTATGTCGATTTCATGGGGGTCATTTGTATGGGGACTAGGTCTGAACATGGATCGAATTTCACCAGTTTCAACAGCGTTCATCCTATGGCCAAATTTCATCAAAATATATTCATATTTGCGACCTGTACTTTGATTACAATGTTTACATGGACACACAGACGGACGGACGGACGGACGGACATCGCTAAATTGACTCAGAAAGTGATTCTGAGTCGATCGGTATAATAAAAGGTGGGTCTAGGTCGAATATTTTTGCTAGTTACAAACAGCAGCACAAAGTCATTATGCCCAAACCACATAGTGATATAGGGTATAAAAAGTACTTACAAGTCACGATATTCATCTTAAAACAAAATCAATATTCATTAAAATATATTTATGTCAGTTTTACTATATGCGGTGGAGACATGTACCGTAAAATCGTCAGACATAAAAAGATTAGAGGCCTTTGAAATGTGGGCTTATAAACGAATACCCAAAATACCCTGCACCGACCACATATCAAAACCCAAGTTTAGAGAAAAATGAATTGCGAAAGAGAGCTCTTTACCGTCCTAAAGTAAAGAAAAACATCATACCTGGGACATTTTATGAGAAACCCAAAATTTAAGCTGTTACTATCGATAACACGAGCGAATATTGAAGCAAAAGCTGCTAGAGTGAGGAAAGAAATAACATGGATCGTTAATATTGAAGTATGGACTGGTGTCAGAGATATGGGCAGACTTATGGATAAAGTAAGAGATCGAAGTGCTTTTGAAATGTTAAATATGTAACAAATTGAAATTGTATTGTATTGTAATTGAAGAATGTTAGTAAAAGAGCGTTAAAAACAAAGAAAAGGCGCCAATAAATAGTGAAATGAAATCGGGTAATAAAATAGATGCTAAAATTCGCTAAATCTAATTTGCAAATAGTTTGAAATAGTGGTATCACATATCATTGTTATATTTTAAAAAGGTTGTAATTACTTTTTAACTACATTTTTAATATATCATCATAACTATGAAATTGTGTCAAACATTAATGAAAACATTTATGTAAAACTTCTAAATCCTGGCAAGTATATTTAGTGTTAATAATAAACAGAAGAGAATATTTTAAAGTTAACTTACCAGTAACAATCTTGCATAAATAGGTGGTGCAAAATACAAGATAATCACTGAATACAGCCAGAGGTTCTAAATGCAACCACACACAGCTTAACGAAAAGTGAAGATAATCCAAAATTTATTATAGCAAATTGTGGCAGCAAAAAACTAAAAAAATCTCCATAATTTAAGTTGTGCTGAAAACTTTAAGGGGTTTTACACTTGCAATTTTTATATAGTAATTTATTTCACTGTAGAAAGGCAAATTGAATTTGGAAATTATATTTTTGAATTTGAGACACTCTCACAAAGGGGAGCACTTGAATTTCAATTTGGAAAATTTTCTTTAAAATAGTTTTCATTATGTACGTATGTATGTATGTATTTTTTATACAATCACCCCAAACAAATGGCAACAGATTCTTTTTTTAATTTATGTATTTATTTTTTTTATTTTTCGTTATAAAAATTCACTTATTTAAAGTTTTTTTTTCTCTCATTTGAAACATGTAGAGTTTGCACACTAATGGAAAAGGGTGTTGTGCAGCATGCACATGCTTGTTTTGTAGCCCGCTTGCCATATGAAAAAAAAAAACTCACAAAAGGCACACACACTCATCATCATCTTGTATATACGAAATACATTTTACATTTGCTGTTTTTTTGTTTCTTATAAAAATTGAAGAAGTTCAAACTAGAAAGATGCAAGTAAAAGAAGCAGCAGCATCATTAAGCTAAAAATAAATTTGCTTCAAACTGCATAAATACCGTTGAGAATGGCAAAATAACACAGAAACGAATTGCGAAAAATTAATATATAAAATCTTAGAAAACGACGCCCGTACCGGAAGGCGCTAACAAACGGATGCTATAAAAACAACAAAGAATTATAAAAACACGCACTAAACTCACTGTCGCTCGCATTCCTCTTGTTTAAGCAATTGAAAGAATAATTACAACGTAACCGGCAATATTTTATGTTATAAATTATAAAATTTTTCTCAAATTTTTTCTTTATTATTTAAAACAATTTTTTTTTTGTATATGTATTATAAATAGTCAGAAATTTTAATTTGTACAAATCCATTTTTTAAAAAATAATTTTCCGTTAGTTTTTTTTCACGTAAACATTTATTTTATAAACGAAATTTTTTATAAAAACTCCCGCTTTAAACCGTTCACTATGTTTGTTTACATGCAACTGAATCGAACTTGTTTTCTTTTTTGTTTTATTATGGGAGCCCCCTTGCATTGATCTTCTGTTTATGTATGTATTTATGTATTTTAGTTTGTTTGTTTATTTTATTGCTTTGAAGAAGATGCTACATTTGCTAAAGTTCATATTAATTCTCACTGTAACTCTTTCGCTCATTTCATTATAGCTCTCGCTCTCAGTATTCAATTCATATTTGAGTTCATTATATATTCATTTTTGAGCTCCCCTTTGAATTTTAATGTTACGTTATATTTAGCTAGTGTGAATGCAGCACGTGTTTATGTTTTATTTTATTGATAATTTATTGAGAGTGTGATTTATTTTGTGTTCATTTTATTGTTATTTTAAAATAGCTCTTTCTCTTATTAGGGAGCGAAATGAACCGTTGTTTTTCTTTTCAAATGCCGGTATTTTGAAAAATTATCATATATTTGTTTATATGTTTAATCAGTGTTGCCAACTAATGTGTAACTACACATATTAGGGTTAGCTTTTAGTTGTAAATGTTGTCACTGTTGTCTAATTTAAAATCAACTAATTTTGGATTCAAAGTGGTCAGAAAATATAATAGTGTGTTGTATAAGAATAATGTTTTTCAAATTATGCCAACCCGGCATCACGTACTAGTTCAGAGGGAGGGAGACACAAAATTGTTTATTTTTATTGAATACAACTTAAAATTTCAATTCTTTAATATGAATTGCATGTTTGTAAATATTCAATTACAATTAAAATTATGTTTTTTTTCTCTCTAGGAGGTTTTGAGAAATGATAGTGACTGTATAGCTACAAAGAGAAACATAATATACACATTTTTTGACTCCACAATATCTGTTAAAAGCCGGGCCCTAAAATGCTAGTTATTTTAAAATTTATTTAACACAACACAAACAGAATTAAATGAAGAATACTGATTTCGATACTTTTCAACTACAATTTTTCATAATTTTTAATTTTTTATTTGTTCTAGCGGCAGTAAAAATCTTTTTTAATTTTTATTACGAGTATTATAATTTTTTCGAGCAGAAATATTAAATATAATTTTTTCGAGCAGAAATAAAAGTTGTTTTGACATTTTTATTTTCTCTAGCAGAAATAAAAGTTATATTTTAATTTTAATTTGTTTGTTGTGACAAAAAATTAATCGGAAAATTTTTTTGACAAAACTCGCTTTTTTGGAGTGAGAACAATTTCGTGCCACTTTATATTTGCTCAAATATAATAAAAATCAAACAATAACTGATTTTTTTTCGAAAAAGTTAAACTCAGACAAGTAAGAAAATTATAGTCGGTCTAGCCCGACTATACGATACCCTATAACATGGCTTAGAGACCCTATCTCTTCGGTCCAACTAATTGGATATAGCAAATAACCATAAACCAAATTTGAGTGGCATTTTTATTAATTTTTTTCGCTGCAGATATGAAAAAGTTCATATCGGATATTATATTTATATGGGGACTAGGTCGAAAAATGGACCGATCCTGACCATATTTGTTAAAGTCACTTATACTTTGAAAAAATATATACAAACCAAATTTGAGAAAAATCTGTGCAATATTTTTGTTTTTTGATAGATTTAAGTGAAGATCGGGAAGCAGCTCTATATGGGGCCTATGACTAAGAATTTTCCTATAGGGATTATTTTTCAACTACTGATTAATGGATGTAATAAACACATGCAAACCCAATTTGACTGAGATCTATATGATAATTTGGAACTTATGGCAATTTATGTCGATTTCATAGGGGTCATTTGTATGGGGACTAGGTCTGAACATGGACCGATTCTCACCAATTTCAATAGCGTTCATCCCATGGACGGTGGAAGATTATATGCCAAATTTCATCAAAACATATTCATATTTGCGACCTGCAGTTTGATTACAAGGTTTACATGGACACACAGACGGACGGACGGACGGACGGACGGACATTGCTATTTCGACTCAAAAAGTGATTCAGAGTCGATCGGTATAATTAAAGATGGGTCTAGGACGAATATTTTTGGTTGTTACAAACAGCAGCACAAAGTCATTATACCCAAACCACATAGTGGTACCCAAACCCCATAGTGGTGTAGGGTATAAAAATAACTTTTATTTGTGACCCACAAAATAATAATAATCATATAGTAACTGTTATTTCTATTCGAATATATCAAAAAATCACTTTTATTTTCTGACCTTTATGAAAAAATATATATGTAACTGCTGCAGTCTTTGGATAAAAGTAATTAAATTTATTATTTTATCACATATGGAGTTAGCCAAGATTTGTTGTAGGAAATTTTTGCTAAGACTGGTAGAATTATTTGATAATTTATAATTAAAAAAAATCGCTATAGGTACACTATATAGCATGAATAAATTTAAATTCGGTAACATTAAAAAAGTTTTTTTAAATTGGAAATTTTTCGAAGAATTTGGAAGTAACGAAAGGAAAGTATCTGGCAGCCCTGAGGATGGGTTTTGCTGATTAAACAGGTTCTGTCTGGGCAAACAGAATTCTTTCAGTAGTAAAACTGATGTATGTTGTATGTATATTGATTGATAAACAGATTAAAAATTTGATTATTTGAAGATTAAGATAGAGATAATATACTGAAGAGATATATACATACATTCTATATTAAATCAAATGCTATTTTTCCAACCGTAAAATAAGAAATATTCATTAGTAGTATTAGTGTTAACTTTTTCAACAAAACTTTTAAGACAAATTGCTTTCCGATTAAGTTAGAAATTATTCAGCTATAAGATCCACAATTGATGTACTTTAATATTTCTTGTCTGTGTCCTTTGATATTTCAGTTATATAAAATTAGTCTGCTTTAAACGTTTTAATAAGATTTTGGTTTCAGTTTTTGAAATTTTTGCGATTCCAGAAAATTTTCACACAATTACTTTTTCTAAAATTCGACCATAGTTCGTTAAATTTTCGCGTTTGAACTTTTGAGATTTTTTTGTCAAAGAGTTATTTGAAAATACGAACAATATAAAAAGGGAAGTATAGATAGGCTAAGCAATACCTAATATGGTAAAATTATCCTACGATTCTAAACAATATGTTAGATTGTTTGAATTGGAAATGTAACCTAGTGCTCTCTATTCTGAAATACATATCAATTATCCACTAAAGAAATAATTTCTGTGAATTGTGCAATCTGCTAAAAACTTTTCTTAATAGTTGGTAACAATCCTTGATATCTGAAAATAATTACAAAAATGTATACAAATTTATGAATTTTTAAATTATTATTTAAATTATAAATTTTTAAATAAAATGCATTAGATTTCATTATAAAAATTTGTTGAACCGAGAGAAGGAATATAAATTGGATTGTTAATAAATAATTTTATAAGAGCCTAAAGGTATGCTAATCAAATGTAGGTAATTCGCAATGCAACACAGGGCGTGTGATTGTAATGAAATTCGATTAAAATATACTTTTTTAAACAATAACACCGCGTTACAAAAACGAGCTTTTGTTCTGTCCTATGAACCAAATATACTTTTTCGGAAAGGGGAGAAAAAATAAAAATACACGTGTATTGGCGATTTTCATGTACACGTGAGAATTTTTTTTTTTATGTATAAAGTATAAAGCTCGTAGTTTCCGTCTGTGTGAAAGATTTCGGATCGATTTTTAACCCTTTTTTCTTGATCCAATCGAGCTGAATTTTTGCAGGCAGACTCGTGGGAATGTCCGTATCACGTCAAATTAAAAAAAAAATAGATTTTTTTATCAACTCTCTGATTTTCCTGAATTTTTCTTCTGAAAAAATGGTTATCGGTTTTTTTGTAACGGTTTCAGTTCGTTAAAAAACCGATTTTTTTTTATTAATTTTGTTATATTAAAATTAAAAATTGTTTCATTAAAAATTTCAACGCTTTTAAAGAAACTCAGGCCTTTTATTTTTGCGTTTGTAAGCATTTGTGTCAGTATCGCGACTGACACAAATAGAAAAATCTAAATGATTGTGAAGGAAATGGATCTTTAGCGACATTAATATGCCCATTTCGCCATATGCCGAAATCATTTCTGCGACAATATTTTATAATTGGCAGCTCGTTTCTTGCCTAGAAACTGCTCAATAACGGCAAATGTGCCTTTCCATGCATGTTGTTCCATAGCATTCTATTTTTTTTTATCTGGGCACCATTGAAAACACCTTATATCATACACATCATTAAAAAAAATAAAGTTACTGAATGACTTCTTAAAAAAATACCTGCATGAATCTTTGCGCCTCTCAATTTCGGAAAAATTTTTGCGCAAACTTGCAATCGCCTCTCCCTCACGATCCAGTTTTTTAACAAAATTTGATACGAGACCGAGCTTAATGATTTGAAATGGCTGCACCAATGGTAGATTCTCTATACTTCCTATGCCTACTTTGTAGCATGTTCGCGGCTTCCACTTAAGTTCAGTGTAATGCTGATCTCTTTTGCGACCTTCCCATGTACACAAAAAGCACTGGTGGGTTGGAAATCCACGCTTAACACCCATGAGTAATCCGACCACTTTCAGATCGCAGCCTATTTTCCAATTATGTTCTTGGTACTTTATCAGCTGTAATATTGATTCCATGCCTTCGTATGTTTCTCTGAGGTTTGTGGCATATGCGATCTGGACAGATAGATGTTTGTTACCGATATGAAGCAGCACGACTTTAAGGCTGTTGACCGATGCATCGATGAAAAGTCGCCACTCCTATGAAATATGAGGGTAACCAATTTTTGCAAACATCGAATCAATATTATAACAATAAGCCAGGTTTTTTCCCGATCTTCGTGCAATTTAAAAAATTCGTCATATGGAATAGTGCTACGTCGATCAGGAGCGGCTGTTATTTTAAAATCAGCCGCCACTAAATTCCACTGCATAAAGCGTGATGCAAAGAGTTCCGCTGTTCTCCTCCACAAATTTCCGTCTCGTACAAGGTCATTGAAGTCGGCTTGCGTTACTAAATGCGGCAATGCAGTCCCAAGTTCACTGGGTGTTGGTACAAATTCCGATACTTCTGGACTCTCGCATCTCACATTCGATACAAGAAATGTTGATAGCATTGTTGGTACTACTGTTGGTTCTCCATGGCTTAATTCGGGAACATCATCAAAAATCTCCACTGAAGCCGCTATACGTTCTTCTGGTGAGTACAGAACCGCTGGAATAACCGATTCTACATTAGCGTAGCGAATTTTGTTGCGGCGAAAGTATTGGTACGCTTTAGTTTGAGTAAAAGTTACGCAAGAGTAGCACAATTCATTGCAGTGCTCCGTACGTGGTAGCCAAATTGTTGGTACAGCGTACTTTATTGTTGACCTTCCATCAGTAAACTTGCATAAATTTCTATAGCAATAGTCGCACACGACTTCCGGAGTATACCACAAGTAAGGAACATAAGCAGTCTTGAATATTTTCTGAAACGAATTAACCACTGTTTTCGTAATATTTTTCAAATTTTTACTTGGTGCGAATAAGCCACAAATGTAACAAAAGTTATTTCGAGTCGGGCACTGCATTTTTCGGAACGCTTTAGTAGTTTAAAAATTTGGAGTCCCTTCAAGTTATGCTGAAAAAAGTGAACAAAAAAGATTCTTTAAAAAAAAAAAAAATTCAGGAAAATCTGAGAATTGATAAAAATCTATTTTTTTAAAAATTTGACGTGATACAGCCATTTCCAAGAGTCTGCCTGCAAAAATTCAGCTAGATTGGATCACGGAAAAAGGGTTAAAAATCTATCCAAAATCTTTCACACAGGCGGACACTACGAGCTTTATACTTTATACATAAAAAAAAAGTCTGACGTGAACATGAAAATCGCCGATACACATGTATTTTTATTTTTTCTCCCCTTTCCGAAAAAGTATATTTGGTTCATAGGACAGAATGTGTGTAACGCGGTGTAATAAATGAATATGCGACAGTAAATCAATGCACATTGTTGCTACACGATTTTCTTTTTACAACAGCAAACTATAGTTCACTAATATATAAATCATAAATATCTATTATATAAACTGTAATGTTTGGAATTGACCTATTTAAATCAGCTGCATCACATACAGTTTTTAATCATTCCCTTTTACTGCGTGTAACGTAAACGATAAATATTTATATATATTTCAATTGAGCTAGTAAGGCCTATATATTTATAATGTAAATAAAAAGTATTTTTTTCTTATTACATTTTTCCCAACGTTTCGTCAATTTTTTGTTGACTTTGTCAAGGGACGTCTATTTAAATAAAAAACATTATATCATTACATAACAATTGTAACTAGCAGATTCCAGCACTCGATATTCTAGTGCAATTTCTAGGAAGCTTTTTTTAATTTTTCAACTTAGCCAATTCACAAACCAACACTTTTAAGGTTTATTATTATTGTGAATGAAGATAACAAACTCATTAACAAACACATTAACAAATTAAATAAAACGCACATAGCATATGTGAAATTTTATGTATTTGTTAGTAGCAACTTTAAATGCAATTTACTCAAAAAAAAAAAAAAATAGGAAAAACAAAAAAATCTGTAAATCTGCAAAACGGCTAAAAAGAAATACCTTTCAAATAATATACGTTTGGTCAAAATCAAGATAACACGGTAGAACAAAACATCGGTCACAAGAAATCGACTAGCCTATTAATATTATAGATATACAACAATTTCGACTTACAGTAACATATTGTCTTATTAGATTAAATATGAATTTACAGACACCATAAAACAAGCAAACATTTTATTTCATTTAATTTAATATATTATTAATACATATTATACATACATTCTATCTTTCTGCACTTTTCCTACATATGAACTATAACTATGCCAAATTTTGCACTCCTCCGTGCGCGGATTTTGCTTAAAAAGGGCACGAATATAAAGATTTTATTTTGTCAAGTAAAAAGAATCTGAATACAGTGTATGGTTAATTTAAAGAATGTTTTCTTTTATCAGATAATTTATGTCCAAATTTTAGTCCAATATACATGCGTTATTAATTTTTTTCTGAACGGCTTAAAATTCCGGCACGATTACTGTTTTGAAGCGTGTATATTATAAGCATCTCTTTACACTCTCACTTTTCTTTCACAATACATGACAAGAAATGTCAAAAATGTTTACATATGTATGTGTTACAAATTAAAAAGAAAAAAAAAATTAATATAGCATGGATTCTCTGAAGAAACTAATGGATTCTCTGGAGAAACTAATTCAAATGGTCCTATTTACATAATAAACAATAAATAAAAATTTTAAAAGCAGCTAGTAAGAGATTTTTAAATTCGGCTGTGCCGAATATTTTATACCCTCCACTCGTGTTCTATACGCATTATTATGCCCAAGGTAATCAACATTAAGAGACAAAAAAATTGGTTTTAAATTAAAATGACTATTGTTTTTACAATGATGTTTAAAATTATGAAGACACTCGTAATTAACAAAAATTGTAGGTTTTTCGTGATTTTTTAATCGAACGCAATTATTAAATACAATGAGCATAAATCTAAATACATTCAATTAAATATTTGTTTATTAGCTATCCGTAAGCATATTTTTTTGCTTGTTGCTGTTCACACGCACAAAAAACTATAAAAGCAACAAGTAAACAAAAATGTGTATGCATCGCTGATACATATCCACATGTACATGTTCTGCTATGTATAAACATTTTACTCAATTTTTAGTTTTATATGTGAAATTTTATCCAACTATCTTTATATTTACTTTTATAAGGATCAAGAATACATATTGCTTATGGGGTCTATGTAATTTATTTCGATGTGCTATAAACTGATTGACAAACTGATATATACCCCCTACACAGCGCAGTGGAGGGTATAAAAGATGACAAAAAATTAAAACTTTACATCAATAAATTTTAAACTTAAAACTTAAATGTCACTTCCAATAATTTTTGTAAGAAGAAAATGAACTGAATGCCAGTGCAGTTACCTGTTACCTGAATGTCTAGTTCAGTTGCCTGTACGCTTTGGGAAAAGATAGTATGTTTTCTCGTCCGTTCTTCCAGAACGTTTCCATTCTACAAAAATACGAGATGTGTAGTTGGTATTATTCTCATGTTAAGAGTACTACAATAATGGATTGCAACCAATTTTCTGAATACTTCTCTTAAACATTCCTACTCTAGAATCAGATAACGTCTTACTATTGACATATAATTTTATTTTTGTTGTTTGTTTCTTTAGATTTTTATAAAGCGAGCTTCAATGTTCTCAATTTTTTATATATAAATAAAAGATTATTTATTTCATTTTTATTTTATCCCACGTTTCGTTGGTTTTTTCAAACATCTTCAGGGATGAATTTTTTTTTTTATTAAATTTATAATCTTTTTTGTCAATTCTTTATCATTTCCTTTTATCAAAAAAATAGAATACACAACAAAAATTAATGTTAATGTAAAATATGTATAAAACATAAAATAAAATACATTAAATATCACAGTTGGTTTTTTATATTCTCTAACGTTAAGATCACACTGTTTATTAAGCTTATCTTTTTTTTTTATTGAACTAATTTATAGGGTTTCTCCATACCGTTGTTGCGCCATCGGAGCCGAAAATATAAATTTAAATTTATTAGGCTCGAACAAAAACATAAATAGTGTATTTTTTTATTATTTAAAACCCATCTCCTTCAGGGGATGTACCTAAAAATCGAGTTGTTATAAAATAAAAAACTAAGTTTAGTTCTACATATTTTTTATGCAGCCAACACAAACAATTTTTTTTTTTCGCAAAAAGCAATAAGCTAACTAACTCATGGCTATCATTTGCTTTGGCGTTCTTTTCTTGCACGCAATATACGCATCTGCCCCTTTTATTCAATTATTTTGGAACGCGCGTGGCAGAGCTTAGTTCAAGTATGTTTGACCGCACAGAAGTAGCACGTGGACCATGCAAAAACAAACGACGCTTCGCATTTTTAATTTTTCGGCCCAATTAGGGTTAATTCTAAAAGTATATGAAAGTATTGTATTTAGTTTAATAAATTAGTGAAGAAATGTCTACTCCGATCTCACTGCATGTAGATAACAAATGCATTCAAGGCTGATATGTCGACCATGTTACTAAACACAACCATGGGCTATATGTTGGTTTTTCGGTTACAGCTATATCCAGAAATCATTTTGTAAACTGTGTCAACTCCACCCTTAGTTTGGTTGCAATACGATATTTAGGGAATTCATTAGGTGTACTAAAGTTGTATGTTGTAAAGCTATACAAGACGTCAAATAGTACATATGTGAACAATAGGGTGGCTCTTAATAAGAAAAAGGGTTCAAACTCTCAGTCTCACCCCCTAGAAATATATAACAAAAAAAAAACTGAGAAATTCAAAGTTTTGGGTCAATCAAAAAAAATTATGGGTGCCTCAACGCGACTGAAAAATTTCAAGTGTGTTTATATGGGGAAAACATGATTTTTTTTCAGATTTTATGAAAATTTCGTTCTATAGTTTGATTTCTTCGACAAGTTGTTATATGAATTGATATCAGTACTAAATTGTCTTTTTAAAAGGCTATATAACTTCAAAATCAAATAAAAACTCGCCAAGAAATAACAAATGCCCCAGACCACTTTTGTGCCAAAAAAATCTAGGTCATGAAATGTGGTGAAAATTTTTTCAACTTTAGCAAATTGATTAAAACCATAATTTTTTTGTTGTTTCTATACCTATACGTACTCAGATATGAGGTATTGTTTTATTACCATGTTTTTAACCTATTGCGAAATGAAACCACATATGGAAAATTTTTTTGATAAAATTTTGAAAACTCCTTTTTTGAGTTTTAAAACATGTTCTTAAACAAAATGGATCCGGCACTTTAATGTTTTATTAAATATATACTAGAGATTAACTGTGTGAATTTTTAAGTTAATTCCTCTGCCAGAATTTTTTTCAAAAAATGTTTTTTGCGGATTTCGCGAAAAATTTGTTTTTTGTGAAATATTCAGTAAATGTACTCTTTCAAATAACTTTGTATCAAAAGTTTAACACTTTTCCACTTTTGAATGTTATATTTTATCTTAATAGCCTAGGGTTTCTGAAAAAAATAATATAACCCATTAACCCATTTCGCCTCGGGGTCGCATATGACCCCAAGCTAATGAAAGACAATTTGTTCAAAAAAATTAAATATTTTCTAAGTGCTCTTGAATTTTTAGGTGTGACGCTTACAAGACTTCCATGCTAAAAATTTGGAATAATTCAAACAACGTTAACCCATTCCTTGCTGAGGCCAAACTTTGAATTTTGGCATATTTATAAAAAATAGTTGTTCTAGTAAACTAGACGAAATCCTTACAATGGGTTGGGAAATTGTGCTATATTTTACCAACTTGATGATTATGATGATTTTATAATGTGACGTCATTAACTCATTTGGACTCGGCGCCACATATGACTCCAAGCTAGTATAGAACGATTAAGTCAAAAATTCAAATATTTTGAAAATACTGCTGAATTGGATTATTTTAACCCTAGGAGCAGTTTTCGTAATATATAGGACAATTTTATTTCCCAACCCATAATAAAGGTTTAATCTACTTTAATAGAATAATTAATTTATTCATAGTTTGGCCTCGGCAAGGAATGGGTTAACGTTGTTCGATTTATTCCAAATTTTTAGAATGGAAGACCTGCATATTTGGTTATTATATTTTATGCGTCACATCTAAAAATTCAACAGCACTTACAAAATATTTGATCTTTTTGAATAAATTGGCTTTCATTAATTGGGGTAATATGCGACCTCAAGTCCAAAAGGGTTAATGGGGTCACATTATATTTTTCAGAAACCCTTGGTTATTAGGATAAAATACAACATTTAAAAGTTGAAAACTGATAAATTTTTGATACAAACTATTTAGAAAGAGTACATTTACTGAGTATTTGAAAAAAAAAACTAATTTTTCTCGAAATCCGCAAAAAAAAATTCTTTGTAAAAAAAATTCTGGCAGAGGAATTAACTTAGAAATTCACACAGTTAATCTCTAGTATATATTTAATAAAACATTAAAGTGCCGGATCCATTTTTTTAAATTTTGTTTAAGAACATTTTTTAAAACTCAAAAAAGGAATTTTCAAAATTTTATCAACAAAATTTTCCATCTGTGGTTTCATTTCGCAATAGGTTAAAAACGTGGTAATAAAACAATACTTCATATTTGAGTACTTATAGGTATAGAAACAACAAAAAAATTATGGCTTTAATCTATTTGTTGAAGTCGAAAAAATGTTCATCACATTTCATGACCTTGAGTTTTCTGGCACAAAAGTTTTTTGTTATTGCTTGGCGAGTTTTTATTCGATTTTGAAGTTATACAGCTTTTTGAAAAGATAATTTAGTACTTATATCGATTCATATAACAACTTGTTGAAAAAATTAAACTTTAGAACAAAATTTTCGTAAAATCTGAGACAAAGTCACATATTCTCCATATATAGCAACAATTGAAATTTTCAGTCGCGTTGAGGCACATCTAATTTTTTTGTTGACCCAAAACTTTGTATTTCCCATTTTTTTTTTTTTTTTGCTTTTCACATATTTCTAGGTGGGTGAGACTTTTCGAACACTTTTTTTCCCCTTCATATAATGAAGGACCACCCTAGTGAACAACCTGTCGTACATTCATATAGCACAATCTGAAAAAAAATTAAATAAAAGCAAAATAATTGTTCTTTTGCATAAAAACTTATCTGAATTATATCCTTTAATTTTTTTATTTATTTCAATATTTTTTGCAACAATAATATAAATTTTTTTGTCTGCAGATATGAAAAAGTTCATATCGGATGCTATATCTATATGGGGACTAGGCCCAAAAATGGACCGATCCTGACCATGTTTGGTAAGGTCTCTTGTATTTTGCAAAAATATATACAAACAAAATTTTAGAAGAATCAGTGCAATATTTTTGTTTTTTGATAGATTTAAGTAAAGATCGGGAAGCAGCTCTATATGGGGCCTATGACTAAGAGTTGTCCCAAAGGGATCATTTTTGGACTACTGATTAATGGATGTAATAAACACATACAAACCCAATTTGACTAAGATTTATATGATAGTTTGGATCTTATGGCAATTTAAGTCGATTTCATAGGGGTCATTTGTATGGGGGCTATGTCTGAACATGGACTGATTCTCACCAATTTCAATAGCGTTCATCCCATGGTGGGTAAAAGCTTATATACCAAATTTCATCAAAATATATTCATATTTGCGACCTGCAGTTTGATTACAAGCTTTACATGGACACACAGACGGACGGACGGACGGACGGACATCGTTAAATCGAATCAGATAGTGATTCTGATTCGATCGGTATAATTAAAGATGGGTCTATGTCAAATATTTTTGGTAGTTACAAACAGCAGCACAAAGTCACTATGTGGTTTGGGTATAAATATTTGGAATGAACGACAAAAGCTGATTACATAGTAAACAAAGAAGAGCTGATCACATAATACACCGCAAAAATATACCCGCTAACGTTGTATTGTTGCATGTTTTTTGTATCACAAATACCAACAACAGTTATACAGCTGTTGTATAATTTTAGCACATACGACACATGCAACAGTTAGGACACCCTTGCGAATATTCTAATTATTTCTGGTAGCTTCTTTCCAACAGTCTTGACTTTTGGCGCGTTGCGAAGAGTATTCTGCAGCAAATGCGAATGTTTAATGAAAAAGTGGAGCCTTTTTGCATTGCAACAGTTTTGGTTGAATCGTGCGCTTCTTGTTACGCATTGTTCCAACCATGGTCAGTTGTTTTTGTAGTATTTTTTGACCCAACTCATAAGACGTGTATAAATTGTTCATTATAACGTTATGACCTTTTAGGCCTTCTATCAGATTTTTTTCCATATTTCTTTGGTTTGCTTGGCATACATTGCCTAAATGCACAACTTGCATGCAAACCATATAACAGTTCATCTACAGTGACATAATCGTAAGGTATGAAAAGCATTGGTAACATTTCAGACCACATATCCCACAAATGACGAATTGGAGAAAATTTATCTTCAGATCTGTTTTGAAGACGACTTATTGTAACATCGAAGCGAATTATTTGGTCAAGACTCAAACTGTTTTTCCTACATAGCTTCTCTGACATTAAGCAGCTCAAGAACAGACTGATTCTTCTATCTGAAATGAAGCAATTGAAATTGCAACGCTACCATTCATATATGTTTATTTAATATTATTCAACTTCTAAACGCCAGCCAATATTAACACAGCCAAATACTTTTGAAGCATATTGACATCGACTTCTTCATGAATTTCATTCTTTAGCCGGCAAATGCATTTGTATTATACAAAACGATTTTCTCAATATGCTATGGAAAAAATATCAAAAAAGCATCCGTGATACTATTCACGCACGATGAAGTAGTAATAGTAATACCTGGCCGCAACCTCAACACATTAGTATTTCGAATGCGTTCTGCTGTTTGCATAGCTGTTGCACTCTAAAGCGTGTTGAAGGTCCAGCCATTGTTTTCACAATAAAAAAAAAAATCAATGTGAGTCCGATCACAGGGGAGAATTGTAAACATCTACACCCTTTCCAATTGTATTTCAGAAAGTATCAAATATATTTCAGAAAACATCAAATGTATTTCAGAAATTATCAATTGAATTTCAGCAAATATCAATTGAATTTCAGAAAATATATATTGAATTTCAGAATTAAAAAGTAGTTTACCCTACAATACCGAAAAGTTATTATTGTTTCTATTAGTGATTTGGAGTCGCAGAAAATGTTTAGCAATATTTGGACTTATTTGTGCACTGGAAAATAAACTATCAAGTGCAGCCTTTTAATTAATGAGGATGAGGACATCATTTGTTAATCAGCTACAATATAAATGCCATGATAGAATTTTGACCGATTTTGAAGTCATCATTTTGAAAAAAACACGTTTATATCGTCACCTAAATACAAAAGGCTGTAACTAACAAAAAGTTCAAAATTGACTTTTTGTATTGTAGTTACTTTTGGTATCTTACTTAAAAACTACTATTTTACCATAAATTTGTTTTCATAAAAAAAATCCATCTTTATTTTTCAGCTTGATTCTAAAATTTGGGTATTAAGTTTAAAGTAGTTTTTGTTTTATGATGTTTTTTGCTTTTCCTGCAAAAAAAAATTAAAATATTAGTTACGTTCTTTTGCATTTTAGGTGACGATATGTAGTTTTCAAGAAATATTACAAACCCACTGTAATATTTAAAAAAATATATTTTTATATAGCGTTCTGATTATTTTTCTGAGATTCAATTGATGTTTTCTGAAATACATTTGATATTTTCTGAAATACATTTGATACTTCTGAAATACATTAGATAATTGCTGAAATACCTTTGCTTTTTTCTGAAATACATTTAAAATTTTCTGAAATAAATTTGATGGTTTCTGAAATAAATTTGATAATTTTTGAAATACATTTGATAATTTCAGATTTACAGTTTATGTTTTCCGAAATACAGTTGATATTTTCTGAAATACATTTGATAATTGCTGAAATACATTTGATAATTTCGGAAATACATTTGATATTTTCTGAAATCTATATATATAAAATTCATTTTCTGCTTGTTTGTTTGTTTGTTTGACCGCTATACAAATTTTCATTTTTTAACGGATTTTCCTGAAATTTTGCATACACGATCTCTATACCCCAGGAAAGGTCGCCATATACTTTCTACCGGCCACGCCTACTTTTACGCCAACTTTTTGTATACAATTCATTTTCTGTTTTTTGGTATATTTGTTCTCTATGCAAATTTTTATTTTTCAACTCATTTCTCGGAAATTTGGTACACACGATCTCTGTACTCCAGGAAAGGTCGCCATATGCTTCGTACCGGCCGCGCCTACTTAAAAGCCCACTTTTTGTATACAATTCATTTTGTTTTTTGGTATATTAGTTCGCTATACAAATTTTTATTTTTCAACCGATTTCTCTGAAATTTGGTACACACGATCTCTCTGCTCCAGGGAAGGTCGACATATTCTTCGTATTGGTCATGCCTACTGTTACGCCCACTTTTTGTATACAATTCATATTCTGTTTTTTGGTACATTTGATCGCTACACAATTTTTTTTTTAAACGGATTTCTCTGAAATTTGCTACACACGATCTCTGTACTCCAGAGAGGTCGCCATATGATTCTTGCCGGCCACGCCTATTTCTACGCCCCCTTTTTGTACAAAATTAATTTTCTGTTTTTTGGTATATTCGTTCACTATAGAAATTTTTATTTTTCAAGGGATGTCTCAAATTTGGTCACACGATCTCTATACTACAGGGAAGGTCACCATATGCTTCTTACAGGCCACGCCTACTTTGCGCCAACTTCTATGTATATAAAACTTATTTTTTCCTTTTATTTGTTTCTTTATTTGATTTCTATACAAACTTATATTTTTCAATGGCTTTCTCCGAAATTTAGTACATATTCCAGGGAAGGGCGCCATATGATTTTTACCGACCACGCCTACTTTTACGCCAAATTTTCATAAAAAATTCATATTTTGTTTTGTGGTACATTTCTTCCCTATACAAATTTGTACTTTTCAACGGATTTCTCTGAAATTTGGTTTACACGGAAATAACTACAAGGTGAACAAATTCCCCAAACTTAAAAAAAAAGTTACGCAAAAGAAGTGAACAAATTCCCCATTTTTTTTTAATCGAAATAAAAAATGAACTTACTCCCCAAATTCATTCTTAAATTTTTACATATTTTTATTTAATGAATTTAATGACGCGACGGATACGGACGCGACGCGCTCTCAGAACACAGCTCAGCTAAAATATCGCAATGCTCTAAAAAATATGTTTTAGGAATTAAAATAAGTTAACGAGAACTAAGCGGCAGCACGGGTAGTAGCTGTGAGGAAGCGGCGCGAGGCGCCAAATTTTGGGGAGAAAGTTCATTTTATTGGGGAATTTGTTAATTGGGAATTAAGTACTCAGCGCCTGGTAAGCATAGTGAACCATTTTTCAAGTCAAAGGCCTCTTTATCCCGGGCAAGACCGGGTAAAAACAGCTAGTACATTTGATAATTTCTGAAACTCAATTGATATTTTCTAAAATTCAATTTATATTTTCTGAAATCCAAATGATACTTTCTGAAAATCAATTGATGCTTTCTGAAATACAATTGATTATTACTGAAAATCAATTGATGTTTTCTGAAATTCAATTGATACTTTCTGAAAGTCAACTGATGTTTTCTGAAATGCAATTCATACTTTCTGAAACACAATTGATATTATCCGAAAATCAATTGATCTGAAAAACAATTGGAAATTCAATTAATGTCCAATTAAGGGTCCGCCAAATAACTTTTTTTTTGAAAATTCTATAAAAAAAAACTACTGAATATTATCTCAAATTTTTTTTTTTATTTGAAAGTACAATCGGTTAATAATGGAAAATAATTTCATTCAAATGGCTGCCTCGGCTGGCTATGCAGTAGCCTACTCGATCGGTCCAATTTTTAAGCATTTTATGGATTGTGTGCAGCTGTATTTCACCAATGGCTTCACGAATATTGTCCTTTAAAGCGTCAATTGTCTCTGGCTTGTTGGCGTAACACTTATCTTTGAGGGCTCCCCCCAAATAATTGTCCAACGGTGTCAAATCGAGGTGGCCAAACGACATCAGCTCTGCGGCTGATAATGCGATCTTCAAAAACAGGGCGCAAAACATCAAGTGTAGCTTCGGCTGTGTGGCACGTAGCGCCGTCCTGTTGAAACCAAATGTTGCCAATATCCTCCTCTTCAATTTTTGTGA
Organism: Cordilura impudica; assembly: GCA_963682025.1. Taxonomy (NCBI): domain Eukaryota; kingdom Metazoa; phylum Arthropoda; class Insecta; order Diptera; family Scathophagidae; genus Cordilura; species Cordilura impudica. Next base: position 95,728,739 of record OY821518.1, read on the forward strand.
ACAAAAATTCGTTCAACATGGCCCGATAACGATCGCCATTGACTTTAACGGCCTTGCTCATTTTCGATGCCTCTGGACCAAAATCCGCACCAAACAGTGACTCGTTTTGGGTGTATCGGCTTTTCATTGTATGCGTGCGGGTTTTCTGTGCCCCAAATGCAACAATTTTGCTTGTTTACATACCCGCCAAGACCAAAATGAGCTTCATCTGAAAAGATGATTTTTTTTGGCAAAATCGGCATCTTCTGTAAGTCGATCGCAGGCCCACTTAGCGAAGCGAAAACGCATTGGATGGTCAGTTGGCTTCAACTCCTGAACCAATTGGACTTTGTATGGCGTCATACCAAGGTCTTTATGCAAAATTCGTCTCAATGATGCCTCCGAAATGTTCAATTCTTGAGAACGACGGTGAATTGATGTTGATGGCGCTTCACGCACACTTTCTGTCACAGCAGCAATATTCTCGGGTGTACGCAATGTTTTTGGCTTTTCACGCTTTGGTTTATCGATGAGGATGCCAGTTTCTTTGACTTTTTTCACAAGATAACGAACATACGGGGCTGACGGTGCTTCTCTTCTTCCAAAATCCGTACGCAATTTTCGCACACATTCTGCAACATTACCATGATTTTCAAAGTAATGTCGCAATATTTCCCAGCGTTGTTCAAGCATATACACAACCATATTCGTTCAGCGGAAGGATCAAACTAATTATCTGTCAAATGAGACATGAGCTAGGTGTTACCATTCACGAAATAAGCACTAGTTGAAAAAAAAAACGTTAGATGGCGGACCATTAACAATTGATATTTTCTGAAAATCAACTAATGTTTTCTGAATCAGAATTGATACTTTCTGAATTTCAATTGATGTTTTCTGAAATACAATTCGAAAAGGTGTAGTAACTAAAAAAACTCCTAAGTTTATTTTCGACTTCTTCAAAGTTTTCGTAGTATTTAGCTTTTTAAATTCACAGCACACCTAGCGGTTCTGCTTACTAAAAAAGTTCTGTCAATAGCAAATATATACTTGACTATTAAAAAAAAAACTCTGTAAGTTTGTGAACATGTTAAACTCACAGCACACCTAGCGGTCAATAGCTTGAATATTTAAAACTAATGAAAAAGATTTGTGATTTTGCTAAACAGACAGGGAACTCGGCGGTTCTGCTTACTAAATACACCAATACACTTACATATACAACACACCGTTTTTCCCTTACGTTGTTTTTGTGATTGTGTTGTGAAATTGGACTTTACCCCCTCCCCCCCCCCCCACCTTGAGCGCATTGATGTTTACACATCAAAAAGCACTAGAAACTCAAACCACTAGGGCCGTAACAAAATATAAAAGCATGTCAACTAATTCTAGCATACACAGAGTCATTGGTGCTAATTGTTATAATAAAAATCAAAATTTCATAGCCCGCTTTCTTCAATAAAAAAACATATTTGCTATTATTCAGAAATTAAAAATTGCATAACCTGCCTCGTAAAAAATACTTATTAAAGATATTCAAAGATTCAAAACTCCATAGCCTACCATTTACAAAACATTTATAATTGTTTGGTTTCTTGCTTTCTCTTTACACTTGGCGTATAAGGTACTAATTTCATGCAACTTTCTACTGTGGAGTAGAAAACTAAACCAAGCATGCCAAATTGAAGTTGTCGAAAAACAACGATCCGTGTATGATTAGAAACTTAAAAGTAATCCATTTCGGTTAATATGTATATAAACGGCATTCGGAATTGTTTGTTGACATACAGCTGTATCTAATGTCTTTTCAATTATAACCGTATACATTAATTACTATTTGTGTGTTTTTGTTTCTAGATTATATTCCCAGTTCCTTTTTAGCTTGTCCATGTTAAGTGCTATAATCCATTGAAATTTTTGTTTTTACCACTTTAAGTGTGCTTTAGCCAAAAGCATTAATAAAACTGAATCCCTTTATTGTTTTAAGCAAAGAAGAAAGCTTTTAGTTGATTTAATATTCAATTATTCAATTGGTTTTGAAATTTAAATACGTACATAAATACTCTAAAAAGGTATGCGCTTATACTTTTAAGATATATATTTAACAGTTTTTTTAGTTGTTTGCCGTTATTTCATTTTCCTTTTCCTTTTTTTTTTGTGTTGATAATGTAATTAAAGTTATTCAAAACTAAATTAAAATATTTTGTTGAATTATTCTTTAAAACAGTTACATTTTGCGTTTCATTTTAAAATTACTTTTTTGACTGACAATAAATTTGTTACTTTTTAATGGGTCATTAATACACAAACTGGAAATCTAATTTATTTAAAATAAATCTTGCAGCATTTTAATTTACTTCTTCAACTTCAGGTGATCTATTTTTTTTTAATAAAAAACTAAATATACCTATACATACATAATTACGTTCAATAAGAATAAATTATCGAACACAAAAATAAAAAATTATTTGCCCAAAAATTTAACACGCATAGCTAGAGGGTGCTTCATTATTTACAAAAATGATTTACAATTATTTGTTAAAAAAGTGAACACAAACCAAACAAAATTACATCCGCAAATATAAGACCGAAGTACAAAACAGCTAACATCCTATCAATAATTACACCGCCAAAACAAAAAAAAAAACATCAACGGCTTAACACATTAATAGTCATGGGGATAAGAGATCAGTGATAACACGACGGGAGTTAACACTATCAAATGAAAAAAGAAGAAATAAATTATGAAACGTGAACTCACAATAGATCATTCGGTTAGCACTCAGCCACTCATATATACAAACATACGCACAATGACTAGAAAGAAAATACCAAATCAAGTACAGATTTATGGTATTTAACAATAAGTGAAGTTCGTTGATAAGTGGTTTTTAACTAGAATGATTGTTAAATAAACCAGCAGGTTATTGAATATAGTAGTTTTATATAAATGCCCTACACCCTGCAATATTAGTGTTGTTACAAATTTCGACGATTGATCAAAATAAAAATCCCTTTAAAATAAAACGTTGCCAAATCACAAAGAAACATTTAAAGACATTTATGTTTTTCTCAAAAATAACAAAAATCCATTCAGCATATGGCCAACATATACTGTGAGCGTCAAAATAAATAAAACACAATTTTGTTTATCTTTAAATTGTCTTATTGCCATAAAAAGTAATATTACGGAGTTTACTACTGTACCATTTAGAGACTGACTACTATGAAACATGAAATCAAATCAAGTGGCAATATTACACAAATCGCTCGAAAGAGATAATGTATCAGATTTTACGTGTCAAAATAAAGTAAACAGTGGCAACACTTACTTCGCTTTTTGATGTGTAAACATCTATACGTGCAGGGGGTAAATTTCTATTTCACAATACAATCGCAACAGCAGCGTAACACATCGGTGTGAGCTGAAGTGTAAATCGGTGTGACTTTATCTGATTGTATTTGTGAAAAATATGATATGTTCTTTTCTAAACATTTTCCAATTGTCTTTCAAAAAACATCAATTGTATTTCAGAAAACATCAATTGTATTTCAGAAACCATCAATATAATTTCAGAAAACATCATTTGAATTTCAGAAAACATAAATAGAATTTCAGAAAACATCATTTGAATTGCAAAAAACATAAATATTATTTCAGAAAACATTAATATAATTTCAGAAAACATCTTTCGAGTTTCAGAAAAAATTAATTGAATTTCAGAAAGCATCAATAGAATTTCAGAAAACATCAATTGTATTTCAGAAACCATCAATATAATTTCAGAAAACATCATATGAATTTCAGAAAACATAAATAGAATTTCATAAAACATCAATATAATTTCAGAAAACATCAATTGTATTTCAGAAACCATCAATATAATTTCAGAAAACATCATTTGAATTTCAGAAAACATAAATAGAATTTCAGAAAACAAAAACTGTATTTCAGAAAACATCAATAAAACTTCAGAAAACATCAATTGAATTTCAGAAAACATCAATATAATTTCAGAAAACATCAATTATATTTTAGAAAACATCAATTGTATTTTAGAAAACATCATTTGAATTTCAGAAAACATAAATAGAATTTCAGAAAACATCAATAGAATTTCAGAAAACATCAATTGTATTTCAGAAACTATCAACATAATTTCAGAAAACATCATTTGAATTTCAGAAAACATAAATAGAATTTCAGAAAACATCAATAGAATTTCAGAAAACATCATTCGAGTTTCAGAAAACATCAATTGAATTTCAGAAAACATCAATAGAATTTCAGAAAACATCAATATAATTTCAGAAAACATAATTCGAGTGTCAGAAAACATCATTTGAATTTCAGAAAACATAAATAGAATTTCAGAAAACATCAATATAATTTCAGAAAACATCATTCGAGTTTCAGAAAACATCATTTGAATTTCAGAAAACATAAATAGAATTTCAGAAAACATCAATATAATTTCAGAAAACATCATTCGAGTTTCAGAAAACATCAATTGAATTTCAGAAAACATCAATAGAATTTCAGAAAACATCAATATAATTTCAGAAAACATAATTCGAGTGTCAGAAAACATCATTTGAATTTCAGAAAACATAAATAGAATTTCAGAAAACATCAATTGTATTTCAGAAAACATCAATTGTATTTCAGAAAACATCATTTAAATTTCAGAAAACATAAATAGGATTTCTGAAAACATCAATAGAATTTCAGAAAACATCAATTGTATTTCAGAAAACATCAATTGTATTTCAGAAAACATCAATTGAATTTCAGAAAACATAAATAGAATTTCAGAAAACATCAATATAATTTCAGAAAACATCATTCGGTTTTCAGAAAACATCATTTGAATTTCAGAAAACATGAATAGAATTTCAGAAAACATCAATATAATTTCAGAAAACATCATCCGAGTTTCAGAAAACATCAATTGAATTTCAGAAAACATCAATAGAATTTCAGAAAACATCAATTGTATTTCAGAAAACGTCAATTGTATTTCAGAAAACATTATTTGAATTTCAGAAAACATAAATAGAATTTCTGAAAACATCAATTGAATTTCAAAAAGCATTATTTGAATTGCTGAGAACATTAATTGTATTTCAGAAAACATCAATATAATTTCAAAAGCATCATTCGAGTTTCAGAAAACATCATTTGAATTTCAGAAAACATAAATAGAATTTCAGAAAACATCAATATAATTTCAGACAAACTCTCGTATATAAAAAAGAAAAAAACATTTCTCATGTTCTTTTCTTTCAAATGTTGAGTTAAATAGTTGATTAAGCATGAGTTGAAACAATAGGCAGAAGGATGCTGACGATGAACAAGTCGCTTTGTTCGAAAGTAGCTACTCCACCTAGCGCTGTCTTCAATTTTTTTCTAATATTTCTCTTACATTACAAAAATTATTATCTTTCTTTCATTAGAAAAATATATAAATGATCTTAAACCGAACAATAAATGACTAATTAGTTTCAGAAAACATCATTCGAGTTTCAGAAAACATCAATTGAATTTCAGAAAACATCAATAGAATTTCAGAAAACATCAATAGAATTTCAGAAAACATCAACTGTATTTCAGAAAACATCAATTGCATTTCAGAAAACATCAATTAATTTCAGAAAACAGCATAATCGACTTATTTTTATGCACTGGAAAATATGATGTTGATGTTTTCTTTAATTATTAGATGTTTACACATCTCCCTTGTGATCGGACTCACATGATTTTTTTTATTACGTGTTCTACTTTACTAAAAATCATTTTGGATGGATTTTTAATAATTAATAACTAAAAAGATGTAAAGGAAAGTAATCTCACTATGGAAAAGCAAACAAGCAAACTCGGAAAATTATGTTTATTATGTTTGAAGGAAAACAACAAATCCTTGCGTGAAATTGTGCAAAATTGTGGGTAGGAACTACTGTACAATAATAAGAATAGTTGATAATTGTATCACACAGTATCAGGTTTAAGATTTACCGAGATCTGGTCGCCCATAGCGGCTTAGTGGTAGTAAGAGAACTAAACACATATCTAGCCTATAGTGCAGTTATATTATCAGAAAACATAATGCAAACATCAAGCTAACCAGTAAGTTCGAGTTCAGTATGGAGATCGATTCACTAAAATAGCCTACATGGAATATACCATACAAGAAACCATACATAACCAAGGCGAACCAGAGCAAGCCTATGAAATTCGATAAAAAGTAAAAAAAATATGTTTTTTGGAAAATTTTTTTTTTTTTTATTTATTTATTTATTCATCTTTTATTGGCAGATTATATTTACATGATACGTATATTTTGAGATCTTATCGACTTGATATTACAACAATTAATATAATGGGATCTTAAGATATTAATTAACGATTTGTTATAAAACATAAAAGTTTTAAAGGTAAAATCGGGGAAAAATCCTTTATATAAATATTTGGCAATTCAAATACTGTTAGAAAAATACATATTTATAAAAGTTGATTATAAATAATATAATTTTCTATTTGATAATTTCTGATAATTTTAAGTTAATTGTCTACATTCTCTAATCCATGGATAAGAAGAACTTTCAATTTTGTTAAAATAATTACTGTTACAAATTCTATTATTTTCTCATGTACGTGGGATATCTCCAATGCTTGTTGTGTATCATTTTTAGACATTTGTTTTGAATTATTTGCAATTTTTTTAAATGACATTTAGCAGCTGAATACCATATAGGGCATGCATAAGTTAAAATTGGTCTAATGACACTTTTGTAGAGTAGATTTTTGTTTTTTAAGATTAAAAAGGAACGTTTATTTAGCATTGGTCAAAGATCTTTAAAAGTTTTAACGGCTTTTTTACACGTCTCGTCTAAATGTGTTTTAAAAGTTAGCTTTTTGTCTAAAATGACACCAAGATATTTAACTTCGTTGCTTACATTTATAAAGTCACTTCCAAAGACCAGTTGACGTCTAGGAGTCCTTTTAGGAGATTTATTAAACGGAAAGATTATTGCTTGAGTTTTTGGGAATGAAACCTTCAAAGAAAAATATATTACCAACACTGTGGAGGTTTAGTTATGGTTTGGGGCTATATGTTGGTAATTTTGTTTTTATAAAGGACAACGTTGCCCTTAGCATCGAGATATAAGCCTTGGTGGAAACTAGATCTTCCAACAGGACAAGAATCTGTCTACTTTACCGGACATCGCAGTCCGCGGATCGTTACCCAATCGAATATCTGTAGGGAAACCTGGACAGAAAAATCAGTTGAAGGGCTATTTCAAGCAAGGCAAACTTAAAGAAGGCTCTCGGTGACTAAGTGATGTGCTTAAGGCCAAATGAAAATAAACCTTACAGTCAGTAAATTAAGTTTGTATGCAAGCGAGTAGCTTATTTTTGTAACATCAAAAAATATATATTCACTGTACAACGATAAAAGAAAATCTAATTTTTTAAAAGAAAATATTGCAAATTTTACTTCGAAACAAAAAAAAAAAACAAAGAGAAAATTAACGTCTTCAAGTAACACAAACTTAAGCGAAAATATCCTCAAAAATATGTCAAAAAATTATGTATGCAAATCTAAGTCAAGAAAAGGTACTTAATTTTTTCGTAGGTTAAACATTTAATTATCCAATGTTCCCAATGTATCCCACAGGGATCACCGTTATCAGTTATTTTATTTTTAATAGCATTCAATAAACTGTACGGTATAATATCTATTAATAAGGATCTTAGCCTCTCTGCTTATGCCGATGATCTCAACCTGATAATTAGATCAGACAACAAAAATCCAGTTTTACCCCTTAACAATCTGTTTCACAACATACAAAACTGGTGTGTAGACAACGGAGCAATATTATCCACAACCAAATGCAAATATTTCCACATATGCCATAAAAACAACTGCCGCTGTAGCATATAATCCGGTAACTTTACTATGACTGAAGTAGACTCACTCAGAGTACTTGGTTTATACCTAAATCGAAAATATAACTGGAAAAATCACATAGATTTTCTAAAGTCTTCTTTATCAAAACAACTTAATATTATAAAGTATCTCTCCAGTACAAAACTTAACTGCAATACAGAAACCCTTATTTCTATTATTAGAGCTCTTATCCTCTCGAAAATCAACTACGGATTGCCAATTTATGGTCATGCTCCTAAATCCTACATAAAAAAAATTGAATCAATTATAAACTCTGCTTTAAGATTTGCTCTCGGGGCCTTCCGAACAACGCCAATTAAAAACATATTATTTGAATCCAATGTTCTACCTCTCAATACCCAAACGAATATTTTAACTACCAAGCTTTACCGATCAATTATAAATGACAATTACACACCTCTAAAGAAAATAGTAAAAAAATTAAAAGTGGCAAAGAAAATTCCAAGAATTTCCTCGGTACTTTATCGAACTTTGCAAAACTGCCACAAACTAGATATACCTCTGGAAGCTGTCAGCCCTAAAATAAAATATTTTCCACCATGGGAACTACGAAAAGAAACTTGCAACATTTCAATGTCTAAGTTTCTAAAATCAGAAACCAGCCCTATGCAATGCCAATCTCTCTTCAACGAGATAAAATATACATTAAGGGATCACGCATTTATTTACACCGATGGGTCAAAAACAAGTTTCTCAACCACTTACAGTATCACCACTAATAATTACATCATAAAGGCTTCATACCTACCTATGTACAGTTCCATTTATTCCGCAGAATTAATTGCTATATATGGAGCCATTCTTAATTTAACACACAGCCCTGCAAAATTTGTAATCTGCTCCGACTCACTTTCCGCGATACAATCGATCATCAGCACAGGTAATAATAATTTTTACACATCACATATAAGGAGCATATTAATAGAAAAACATCCGAATATATTACTTCTGTGGCTTCCCGGTCACTGCAATATTACCGGAAATGAAAATGCAGACCTAACCGCCAAATACGCAGCCACTGCGCCTATCTATGCAACGCATAATTTTGACCACAAGGACCTCAATAAATACATATACAATCACTACCGCACTCTTGACAGAGAGCGGATATTTAACAGTACATCTGACTGGTACAAGACAATCAACACTGACCGTAGATCTATCCGTAATGTATTACCACCAAATGTAAATAGATCCGACTCCATAAAATATACAAGACTTAGACTAGGGCGTACCAGGTTAACACATGGACAGTTAATAAAGATACAGGATCCACCTTACTACAACTGCATTGTTAACGCAAATAATCCACTGCACATCCTTTCAGAATGTCCCAAATTCAATACAATTCGTTTACACATATTTAAAAACGAACATCCCAAATCATTTCTTTCAAATCCCTCCCCAAACAACATCAAAATAATATCAAAATTCCTTAGAAAAGCCAACCTATATAATAGAATTTAATATCTTGGCACATATATTTATGAAATTAATAATCAAATTTTGTGAGCTGAAGGCCTACGCTGCCATAGCCTTTCTTAGTTAAAATATAATTTGTAATTATATATTAATAAATAAATAAATAAATAAATAAATAAATAAATAAATATCCAATGTTCAATGCTTATTTGGAAAGCCATTATTTGTTATGACTGCATTTAGACGGTTTTGCATCGATGACACCAGGTTCGTGGTAACGCTCGGTGGTATTTTTTCCGACTCTTCTAAAAGGGCCTTTTTCAAGTCATCTTTGCCTCTTATATCATGTTTTCTGATTTGGCGCTCCAAGTGGACCCACAAATGCTCAATAGTATTAATGTCGAGCAACTGGGGTGGGGTTTTAAGTTGATTTTTACTTTATAGAGGAACCACTCTTTGACAATAAGCGAGGTGTGCTTGGATCGTTGTCTTGCTGGAACACAAGTGACTCGCCAATCCCAAGTTTAGCATCACTTATAAGCAAGTTATGTATTTAAATATTTAAATAGACAAACCAATCCATTATACCATCTATAAAAACAAGTTTATCCACTCCAGAGGCAGCTATATAACCCCAAACGAGTACTGATCCATCACCGTGTTTGACGGTACCCATCATGTTATGTGGCTCAACCTCAGAAATGGCAATTCGCCGATTTGGCTCTTCCATCTGATCCGAATTTGGTTTCGTCCGAAAATATAACGGTGTTCCAATAGCTTTGGGCGGCTGTATCATATTGTTTTGCGAATAAAAGTCTCTTTTTTCGGTTTATTGGGCTTACAAACGGGTTTTTGCAAATTTGACGGTTATGGTATCCAGCCGATTGGAATAATATGCGAATTGTTGCTGTAATACAAACGTTTCCTACCTCATTTTCAATTTCCATCTGTAATTTTGGTGCAGAGATTTTCGATTTTTTTTTGCATATTGCGCATGATAATTCGTTTCTCACTGGGTGTTAATGTGGTTGGCCGACCAGATCTTGGCTTGTTATTATTATTTTCTTGCCTTCTGTATACTTCTATTGTTTTTTGGACGGTTGTATGACTTTTTCCAGCCAATTCGGCTATTTGCCTTTGAGTTTTATGCTCCAGGTAGAGTTTTATTATCACTTCTCTGAGATCCGAAGAAAATTCTTTGCCCTGTGGTGCCATTGGTGCTATTTAATGCATGTTTTTAATGCATTTTTTCCAAATATACAACCAAAACTTTTAAAAACACTGTAAATCTTAATCAAAATATAAAATAATTGTTCTGAAGTTCACTTTGTCACCTTACACGCAAAGGCCGGAATTAACTGTGCGTTTTGCATACAATCTTTATTGACTATATTTTTACATCAATCAGAAAAACAATTGCTTGCAATTCGTAAAATTTAACCAAAAGGGAGAGGAAATATGCTAGGAAGCACGCCATCTTTTATTTAATATCGTGAGAAATTATGGAATTGTTAGGACGTTAAAAAATGGCAGTTCTCAGATAATGCGAACAATCGAAAGTACGAGAAACGGTTGCAAATAAAAAACAAGTAAGAAATTATAGTCGGTCTAGACCGACTATACGATACCCTATACCATGGTTTAGAGACCCTATCTCTTCGGTCCAACTAATTGGATATATAAAATAAGCATAAACCAAATTTGAGTGCCATTGTTATTAATTTTTTTGGCTGCAGATATGAAAAAGTTCATATCGGGTGCTATATTTATATGGGGCCTAGGTCGAAAAATGGACCGATCCTGACCATACTTGGTAAAGTCACTTATATTTTGAAAAAATATAAAAAAACCAAATTAGAGAAAAATCTGTGCAATATTTTTGTTTTTTGATAGATTTAAATGAAGATCGGGAAGCAGGTCTATATGGGGCCTATGACTAAGAATTGTCCTATATGGATTTTTTTGACTACTGATTAATGGATACAATAAACACATACAAACCCAATTTTACTAAGATCTATGTGATAGTTTGGATCTTATGGCAACTTATGTTGTTTTCATAAGGGTCATTTTTATGGGGACTAGGTCTGAGCATTAACCGATTTTTACCAATTTCAATAGCGTTCATCCTATGCCTGATAAAAGCTTATATACCACATTTCATCAAACTATATTTATATTTGCGGTCTGTAGTTTGATTACAAAGTTTACATGGACACACAGACGGGCGGACGGACGGACGGACATCGCCAAATCGACTCAGAAAGTAACTCAGAAAGTAATTCTGAGTCGATCGGTATAATAAAAGATGGGTCTAGGTCAAATATTTTTGGTAGTTACAAACAGCAGCACAAAGTCATTATACCCAAACCACATAGTGGTATAGGGTATAATAAAAGGAAATACTAAAAAATCTGGAATACTATAACCCCGACAGTATTGAAACTAAGTGTGAATTCACGAATGTTGAATGTGAAAAGTTATGTGAAAAATGACAGGATTAAACCAGTGGGCGTGGCACCTCCCATTTGTTGTATATACATACCATAGTCCCTTATTCTGAGTTGCAATCGATCTGCGCTAGCTATCGAACATCGACTATCGAATGTCAAATTCGTATTATGAGGTGGCAGCATGGTGAAAATTTCGTTATACAACGAATTTTTAATCGAGCACAATTTAAGTAGTCGTACCAAAAATGGGCGAGATTGGGTTAGTGGGCGTGGAACCGACAGTCTTGAAACTAAGTGTGAATTCACGAATGTTGAAGGTGAAAAGTTACGTGAAAAATTACAGGATTAAACCAGTGGGCGTGGCACCTCCCATTTGTTGTATATACATACCATAGTCCCTTATTCTGAGTTGCATTCGATCTTCGCTGGCTATCGAACATCGAACTAGATGGCAGTTTGTAAAACATTAAAAATATAAGTTGTTAATTATATTAATTTAATGAGATTGATCTGCCTTGTGTGCATTGCCGCAGCAGTTCATCTGCAGTCCAAAATTTGCTATGAATCTGTAAACAAATGGTACACTTTTTAAAACCTCGCATACTCACGTAGTGGAATCCATTTCCAAAATGTTGGAATGATCTCTCATTGATGAAGCATTCATCTTCATCAGACGATCATAGATTTTAATACATTTGTAAACAATATTTATTTATAGTTCCAGCTGATAGATAAGTACTATTGTGAATAATCCAATTGAGTGAAATTCACAATAGCGCTATTTTATCGAATGTGCGCCATAATACCATATGAAAATTCATTCGATCAGTTAATTCGACAACAATCTAAAATCGAAAGTTGCTCATAATAGGCACCATAATAACTAACAACAAAAATATTCACTAGAAATAAGTTATATGGCAAAACAGCGTTTGACGGGTCAGCTAGTATATTTATATTTGCAACCTGTAGCTTGATAGCAAGATTTTCATGGACACCAGACGAACGCACGGACATCGTTGAATCGACTCAGAAAGTAATACTGAGTTGCTTGGCATAATAAAGATGGGTTTTAGTCAAATATTTTCGGTAGTTACGAACATAAGCACAAAGTCATTATACCCTGACCACATAGTGGTATAGGATATAACTACGACATATTTAATATGGAATGTAACTGACAAAAGAATACACATAATTTTTCAAATTCTTCCGATGTCACATTCATTTCCCAATGCCTGTATGAATTTCAAATGTTGTAGCTTACAACTTAGTCGGTCTTTGCCATCTAAAATATATTAATTGATTTGCTTGTTAGCTGATTCCATATTTTTGGCCTATCAATAAACAAAGGTGTGAAAATGAACTATTATCGCAACAAATCTCACTGTTAATGATTTCCATAATTTGTGTGTGTGCGGTCAAATTACAAATTACTTAAATTTAAACAACATTGAGCTCCAAAATGGGTTTGGCTTTTTCTATCCGAAACTATTAATTAAACAGAAATTACCATATTTTTCACACTTACTGAGCTTTTGTCACAATATTTATCATTTTGCTACTTAAGACCATTATTAAGATTTATTAATATTAATAACAGATTATACACGTATAACCATATGTGGTCAATTTCTTAAAATGAGACCAAACCACATTCTTGCTTAAAATCCAATAGAATATTTATTAAATGAAATAAAAAAAAAAATTGTGACAGAGTCATAAAAAATCATTAATGGACATAAGAAGTCGCTTAAAAAAAGTATCTGTCGCTTTAACGCATCCAACTATAAATAAAAGTCATTTAAGATAATTAACGTTCTTTGTGGAGTTTTAATTAAATGCCTGACAAATCGTATTTGTTAAAATGTAAATTTTACTCATTCAGTTTTATTGGTCGTTGGCATAAAAAAAGTAATAAAATTTTAAGACATAGTTTTACTTTAATTTCAAGAGACCAACACTATGTAAAAGCAAACTTCACAAAAACCAGTAGCTTTAGTTGTTTTTTAGTAAATCTCCTGAAGACTTCCTTTTTTTTATTATTTTCAATTTGTGTTGTTCAAATTGACAGATATTATCATCAATTTGAAAAACAATGCACGAAATCTTTGAGTTTTAATATTTGTTTGCTGTCGGTTTTTTGCTAGGGATGTTATTAAGTTGATTGAGAAATAATCACTTCAATGGAGAAATACTTTTATTTTTTTTTTTTATCAATTTAAGTACTTCCTTAGGTTCATGTTTTTTAACTGCTGGGATGAAACAAATAATATTATACAAATAATTTCTTTATTCCCCTTCGTTTTTTTTTTTTTTTTTTTTTGCAAAAACGTTGCTGTAATCAAAGATAACTATCACACAATTTTTATCCAATGGCTCTTTCCAAAAAGGTCTTGCGATTTGAGAGCGGAAAGATATTAAAATATATTGGAATGTGCTATATATAGCTACATATACCTTAAAATTCATCCACACAAAAAAAAAAAAAAAACAACAAGAGTGTTAAATTCGACTGTGACGAATCTTTGATACTCTCCACTTGTGTCTTGAATTCAATATTATAACCAGTGTTGGCTAACGATACCATTTTAATACAATCGCCTATACTCAACCATTAAGTTCTAATGCTAATTAAAATAATTTCGTATTTCTTGTTTTTTTATATTTACAATAATGGTTCTTTTCTTATAAAGAATTAGCTTCTATCTGAATAATTGCATTATTTTCTATTATTAGAGTAGGGGTAAAACATCGGCTGAACCGTACTACAATTAAAATACAGATATTTATTGGTTGAGCCATTAAAAGCTACAGATAAAACGCACAATAATTTTAATTTTTTTTATTACCAGTATTTCTAATTTAAATATTTTAATTTACATATATTTACACTTGTTTTCTAGCCATTTTTTAATACTAATTTTTCAAAAGGAGGCGGCGAAGAACAGTGGCGCCATTTGAGTTTTTTTGTTGCAAAAATCATAACTTTTGAACCAATTGAGATAATCAAATAAGTTAAAAGGCGTATTATACAGAATTGTCCAACCTATGAAATAGGTGATTGAACAAGTTGCTACGCCTTCTGGAATCCAGATGCTTACTAATGGGTTATCAAAGTTGAAATGTGTTAACGGCATAAAAAAATCATGTTTATTTATGTTAACTAAAAAACATAATTTTTAACCATTTTATATTCCTTACGTTTCTTTTTCAAGGTTTTTATGTCTTAAAATCATTATCCATAAATAAAAAAAAAAAAATAATATTAATAATTAAAATTAAGATTTCTCGAATATAGTTTTTGAAATTGCTTCAAAATAATTATCACAACTAATAACAAAAGGTATATCTTAAAGACTAATCATTTCTGGACTATATTTATTGGATTCTAATTCTTTTCATGACTTTATATGCCGCTGGGATGAAATACGTGGATCGGAAGATGCTGCCAACATGTTGAAGAGGTCCTCATTTTGCCTTACCCTTGATGCTTTGAATGTGTTCTGCAATCTATATTTTTTATAAAATTTGTTAAGAGACTCCTCTGCTTCTTCAGAAAGCTCTCCAATTGGCAAAGACTGGTACTCAATTATATATTTGCCATGCGCCAATATTTCATGGATGGTCGGGGTCAACTTCTTCTGTGGATACATTTCTGCTAAAAGAGATGCTGTTTTCGATGCATATTCTCCATATTTTGTAGAATTGACATTTTCTTTGCAGTTTAAAACATTCAAGATCGTTCCCAATCTTTTCACGATTTGATTGTCAATTCCAGTGATTCTAGTTACAGCCTCATCATTTTCAAAAAATCTCCTAGAAGTGTTTCCATCGTTCGAGTTACCATATCCGTGCTTGGGACTGTCTACTTTTAGTCCAACTTGTTTAAAAAAAGCATCCTGTATTTGCTTCTTTCTGATCTTTCCTCATCCTTTATTGATGTATTTTCATCGAAGTTTTCCTCCTCTTGTGGTGGGGTATACGCCAGTTTTAGCAAGAACTCCATACACCTTATCCTTGCGTGCAATGGTGACATTCCATATTCGTAATTCTCCTCGTTTGTAGAATCGTTTAAATTACCAAAGTTCTTCTGACTCTTTTTGCATATCGGGCATGAAGAAAATTAAAAAAAACCTCAAAATAAAAAAAAAATTTTTTTTAGTAAAAAGCTTGAATGATAAAAAGAACAAAAAAGACTGCTATACTGATGATAGCACTATATTACTGATTTGCTGATGTTCGGATAATTGACATCTTTGATGCAAATTTTGTTTAAGCCGATGGATTTTTATATCAACTATTTCAATATTGTCAATATGAAAAGTGCCAAGGAAGGTTATATAGTTCTGCACGATTTGCAAATTTTTATTATTATTATATTTCGCAATATTTGCCCAGACAGGAGCGCCATAAAACATGATGAAGTGAAATATAACGTTCAACATAATTATTTTATTTTCGAAGCTCATTTTTGATTTTTCATTAATGAAGGGAAATAGTATTCTTTAAGTTAAATTAACTTTATCTATGGCATAAGAAATTTGTTCCTTGATATTTAATTTTGGGTTCAAGAACACACCTAAGTCTTTGACTTTAGAATCCTATGGAATTTTGGAAGTTTCCAGACGTAGACAATGCTGAGGTCTATAACATTTCTTTATTTTCCTTGTAAAGTAAATGGCCTGCGTTTTCGAGCTGTTTATGGTGTTTTTCTATTTTGTAAAATAGTCTCGTACGATAGTTAATGATTATTGAATGTTGTTTATAATATCTTCTGCTAAAGAGCCTGAGCACAATAAGGCTGTGTCATCAGCAAAAATCGAAGTCACACAACCATGAAGATCTGGAAAGTCTGATGTGTATATATTATAAAGAATAGGAGATAACCAACTTTGTATGAGAAAGATTTTCCTAAATGAACTCTGAACTCGCGATTTTTTAGATAGCTTTGGATGGTTTTTATAAGAGGTATTGGAAAATTGAGATTACTCATTTTTAAAATATAATATGGTGTCATTTGCATCAAGTGTTGACTTCTAAAATAAAATTGTCAACATTAATTTTTTCAAGAGACATTTTCTCATTTTTATCCATAACTCGTGAATTTATCTACACTGTTAATGATTTTGAACAGCAAACAGCTCAGATGAGTATTAAATATTTTTAACAAGAATGAACAACACAGCTAAACTATTGGGCTCATGATATTCACAGACGGTCATTACTTTATCAACTTCGCTTTATATATATATATATATATATATACATATATACTTATTTTTCTAACTGTTACAAACAGAATAAAAAACGGATATATTTCCCACTGTACAGTGATAAATTACACGTATTTCAAATGAAGGCCATGGATTTATCATTCAAAGAAATAAAAATATTTCTCCAAAAAACTTAACTTTCATTAAACCATTATAACGCTTACGAGTATATGCCCTTAATTGAAAACTTATTCAATTCCAATCACATAATTATTCAAAAGATCGCCCGTCCTGATTTCTTTTACCTTTCAGTTTTGCCTTTAAATGCATTGACATCTTTATTTCAATTCAGTTATATAATTTCATAACACCATCATATTACGCTACCACAAAACGCAATAAAGGAACACCCAGGTTTACAACTCTCATAATCAAATCATTTAACTGGTAAAACTTAAGCCACAATATTCTGCATTCCTTTTTGTAAGTATTAGTGTAGCCTTTGCCACTGCATTTGCTACATCTTTTACGGCCTCGCATTCCCACTTAGTTGACAAGACCAATCAACAGTCAATTAATTTCAATTATACAAGCTTTCAAATACAATTTATGAAACTAAGTTTGGTTTAAAAAAGTGTAAGCAAAAGCTAAACGAAAAAAATCGAAATAGCCCACATAGGCATTTATGGTTTTATTTTTTTTTTCTTTTTGTAAACTGAACTGAAGATGAAATGGAGGACAGTTTTTTGCAGTATGATGATGAGGATGGTTAGTGTGAGTGTTATATACAACCAATGTTATGATAAAATAGTATGGAAAACTGGTCAAAACTGACAATGTGACACAGTATAGCATATTGTTGTCTGCAGATAGTTTCGAAGGTTATTTAGTTAGCTAGGTAGTAGAGTTAGTAGCCTAGAGGCGAGCTCAAGTGGGTTCTTTGAAGGACGTGGTGCCGCTGTGCTAATAGTGCTTTGTCAGCAGCGTAGGGATCCAATCTGATCTATTCAGAATCCGCATGTTTTGATATCAATTTCAATTTCAATTGATATCAATGTCAATTATACGTGTTAGATCCGTTAGTACCAGTCTCTTCACATAGACTAAGGAGGTGTTATGCTGTTTTTCCTGTTCTATATCCTGGCAGCTTCCGCAAAAGTGATTGTAGGGGATTCCCATTTTGCATGACACCGCAACCACATTGCATACAGGTTTTCAAGGGTGTCTTATGATCTAAACATTTTATGGATGATAGTAATTGGGCTACATCATTCTTGTTTAAGAGCATGTAGATTCAAGCAGGTTCATACAACATTGACTTATATACTCGTGCCGAACGCTATGCCAGGCGTGAGTCATATCTCGTCTTCATCAATTTTTGTTCAATATTAATCTAGTTGATCAACAATGTAATTTCCAGTAATGGCGATTTATTGTCGGTGAAGATAGATATATCTCTGCATGATAACCGTTGGTACACCATCCAAATAATAGCAGGTTTGATGGCCATAAATAAAGAGTTAGTGACAATAAGATTTTATCAATCAAGTTTTATTTAGAGTTTAAATTTGTACTAAAAAGGAAGGTGCCTAACGAGTAGGTAGTTCTCCCAGAAAGCAGAATAATATGGACTAGCAGATTCCAGCGCGAAATTCGAGTGCAATTTTGAGGCATCTTTTTTTTAACTTTAGCCAATTCACAAAACAACACTTTTATGGTTTACTTGCTGTTTTTCCCCGGTCTTGCCCGGGATAAAAAGGCCTTTGACTTGAAAAATGGTTCACTATACTTACCAGGCGCTGAGTACTTAGTCCCCAATTATCAAATTCCCCAATAACATGAACTTTCTCCCCAAAAATTTGTATGGGCAGTAAATTCATTTTTAATTTCAATTAAAAATTTTTTGATTTTTTAATTTAGAAGTTTTTTATAAGATGCTGAATTAGTTTATTCAATAAGTGATCATCATTGAGCGGAGAAGTCAAATTCATGTTTCAGAAATGAAAGACTAATGCGTCGTTTAATATTGTGTCGCAAGATTTCGTTAAGCAACTGCTTATAGTACATGTGTGGCTTATTTTAATCAATAGGTAATTATTTCACTTACGTAGATAAAATTTATCATACGACATTTCACTAAGCTGTGTTCCGCGAGCGAGTCGCGTCCGCTTCCGCGCGTTTGGCAGCCACACCCGTGCTGCCGCGCAGTTGTTGTCAACTTATTTTAATCGCGAATATATATTTTTCAGATCATTGCGATATTTTAGCTGAGCTGTGTTCCGTGAGTGCGTCGCGTCCGCGAGCCTCGCACCGCTACCTCGCAGCTACTACCCGTGCTACCGCTTAGTTCTCGTTAACTTATTTTAATTCCTAAAACATATTTTTTAGAGCATTGCGATATTTTAGCTGAGCTGTGTTCCGAGAGCGCGTCGCGTCCGCATCCGTCGCGTCCGCGTCAGCATCCCCGCGCGCCTCGCGCCGCTTCCTCGCAGCTACTACCCGTGCTGCCGCTTAGTTCTCGTTAACTTATTTTAATTCCTAACACATATTTTTTAGAGCATTGCGATATTTTAGCTGAGCTGTGTTCCGAGAGCGCGTCGCGTCCGCATCCGTCGCGTCCGCGTCCGCGTTCGCGTATTTGGCACCCACACCTGTGCTGCCGCGCAGCTGTTACCAACTTATTTTAATTGTCAAAATATATTTTTCAGATCATTCCGATATTCTAGCTAAGCTGTATTCCCCGTGCGCGTAGCTTCCGCGCAACGAAATGATGCTATTGAAAAGAATACTCATTTGAAATGCAATTATTTTAGGACATATATTGAGAGCAGTATGCAAATGTTTACTAAAATAAATATTTAACAAAATTCATTTAATAAAATTATGTAAAAATTTAAGAATGAATTTGGGGAGTAAGTTCATTTTTTATTTTGATAAAAAAAAAAATAGGAAATTTGTTCATTTCTTTTGGGTACCTTTTTTTTAAGTTTGGGGAATTTGTTCACCGTGTAGTTATTTCCGTGTAAAGCAAATTTCAGAGAAATCCGTTGAAAAGTACAAATTTGAATAGGGAAGAAATATACCACACAACAAAATATGAATTTTATATGAAAATTAGGCGTAAAAGTAGGCGTGAACGATAATAATCATATGGCGACCTTCCCTGGAATATGTACTCAATTTCAGAGAAAGCCATTGAAAAATAAAAGTTTGTATAGCAATCAAATAAAGCAACAAATTAAAGGAAAAAATAAGTTTTATATACATAGAAGTTGGCGCAAAGTAGGCGTGGCCTGTTAGAAGCATATGGTGACCTTCCCTGTAGTATAGAGATCGTGTGACCAAATTTTAGACATCCCTTGAAAAAAAAAATTTCTATAGTGAACAAATATACCAAAAACAGAAAATTAATTTTGTATAAAAAGTGGGCGTGGAAGTAGGAGTGGCCGGCAAGAATCATATGGCGACCTCTCTGGAGCACAGGGATCGTGTGTAGCAAATTTCAGAGAAATCCGTTAAAAAAATTGTTTATCGAACAAATGTACCAAAAAACAGAATATGAATTCTATACAAAAAGTGGGCGTAACAGTAGGCGCGGCCGGTACGAAGCATATGGCGACCTCTCCTGGAGTACAGAAATCGTGTGTACCAAATTTGAGAGAATTCCGTTGAAAAATAAAAATTTGTATATCAAACAAATATACCGAAAAACAGAAAACGAATTGTATACAAAAAGCGGGCGTAAAAGTAGGTGTGGCCGCAAGAATCACCCGGTGGCCTGGCCTGGGGTACAAAGATCGTGTGTACCAAATTTCAGAGAAATGCGTTGAAAAATAAAAATTTGTATAGCGAACAAATATACCAAAAAACAGAAAATGAATTGTATATAAAAAGTGGGCGTAAACGTAGGCGTGGTCGATAAAAATGGTGACCTTAGCTGGGGTACAGGGATCGTGTATGCCGAATTTCAGAGAAATCTGTTAACAAATAAAAATTTGTATAGTGAACAAATATGAATAAAACAGAAAATGAATTTTACATAAAAAGTGGGCGTAAAAGTAGGCGTGGCCGGTAAAAAGTATATGGCGACCTTTCCTCGGGTATAGAGATAGTGTGTACAAAATTTCAGGAAAATCCGTTGAAAAATAAAAATTTGTATAGCGGTCAAACAAACAAACAAACAAACAGAAAATGAATTTTATATATATAGACTAGCTGCTTTTACCCGGTCTTGCCCGGGATGAAAAGGCCTTTGACTTGAAAAATGGTTCACTATGCTTACCAGGCGCTGAGTACTTAGTCCCCAATTAACAAATTCCCCAATAAAATGAACTTTCTCCCCAAAAATTTGTATGGGCAGTAAATTCATTTTTTATTTCAATTAAAAAGTTTTTGGTTTTTTAAATTAGAAGTTTTTTATAAGATGTTGCAGCAAAAATGCTTCAAAAATAAGGTGCGAAACCGCTTTAAGTTTTTTTTTTAACATCAAATATAACGGAATGGGCCGCAAATTAAAGGTATCAAAACTTTTAAAAATTGAATTAATTCATTCAATGAGCAGAGACGTCAAATTCAAGTTTCAGAAATGAAAGACTAATGTGACGTTTAATATAGTTTCGCAAGGTGTCTATAAGCAACTGCTTATAATAAATGTGTGGCCTATTTTGATCAACAGGTAATTATTTCACATACGTAGATAAAATTTATCATACATTTCACTAAGCTGTGTTCCGCGAGCGAGTCGCGTCCGCTTCCGCGCGTTTGGCAGCCAGACCCGTGCTGCCGCGCAGTTGTCAACTTATTTTAATCGCCAAAATATATTTTTCAGATCATTGCGATATTTTAGCTGACCTGTGTTCCGCGGGCGCGTCGCGTCCGCGCGCCTCGCGCCGCTTCCTCGCAAATACTACCCGTGCTGCCGCTTAGTTCCCGTTAACTTATTTTAATTCCTAAAACATATTTTTTATAGCATCGCGATATTTTAGCTGAGCTGTGTTCCGAGAGCGCGTCGCGTGCGCAACCGTCGCGTCCGAGTCAGCGGTCGCGCGCCGCGCGTTTGGCAGCCACACCCGTGCTGCCGCGCAGTTGCCGTCAACTTATTTTAATCGCCAAAATATATTTTTCAGATCATTGCGATATTTTAGCTGAGCTGTGTTCCGCAAATACTACCCGTGTCTCCGCTTAGTTCTCGTTAACTTATTTTAATTCCTAAAACATATTTTTTAGAGCATTGCGATATTTTAGCTGAGCTGTGTTCCGAGAGCTCGTCGCGTCCGCACCCGTTGATTCTCCACGCATAACTTTCCTCAAACCCAACGAATTTAAGCAGTTAATAGCTCAAAAGAAGAAGCTTGATCCACTGAGTGTTCTTAGACCTATGTCAACAGCCTAAGTTAATTATTCATAAATTCTTTTAATATATAAGATAGATTATTATTGTGAATGAAGATAACAAACTCATTAACAAACACATTAACAAATTTAATAAAATACACTTAGCATATGTATAATTTTATATATGTGTTAGTAGCATCTTTAAATGCAATTTGAAAACAAAACAAAGAAAAAAATTTAAAATCTGTAAATCTGCAAAACGGTTAAAAAGAAATACCTTTCAAATAATATATGTTTCGTCAAAATCGGGATGAAATGGTAGAACAAAACATCGGTCACAAGAAATCGCGTAGGCTATTAATATTATAGATATGTGATTGAATTGACAAAATTAGCAAATAATTATTATTTTGGCGTCTCTGTCTAACATTTTAATGTTATTTATTTGTTTTTTTGAAACGTGTTCTTCATTTGCTCCAAAGTTATCAACAGAAAATTCACTGTCAAATGAATCGTTCACCATCTAAATGGTGAGCTTGGTTTAATGACAATCTCACATAATATGTGGTTTTCTAGAACAACCGCGTATGTCATAAAATCAAAATGTTCAGGGGAGCCAAAAAAACTTATATTTGAAATTATGGGCTCGATATAAAGATTTTATAGCTTTTTATTTAACAGTCCATATCTTCTTTGAAAAAGAAAACAACCAATGCAACCACCCATGTAGACATAAGTTGTTGTTGCTTGAAAAATGGATTTTTTTGTTCGTCAACAAAAAGTTAACGAGACTTTGGATGAGAATATAACAACGAATCAAGAATAATAGTGACAAAAAATAACAGAAATAAACACACAAGTTTTTACAAGTGGTTATAAACTTAAAACTGATCCAAAATTATTTTGCATTTTTCATTAATAACAACGTATGTCGCTATGTGTCGTTTTCTGAGAAAATAATTTGTCAACAATCAAACGTAGGTTGACATACGTCGTTAGTGCTGCAAACTAATTTAATAAACATTTAAGTTACGTTCTTATTTAAATAAAAAACTCAGGAATGGTCAATATTTTTTAAAAAAAATTGAACACATGTAAAGAGCGTTAAAAATTAATGTATTTGGCATCGTTAACTCAAAACTGACAAAAATTGACATACACGGTTAGGCCTACGAAGTACCATTTACGAATCTACAGCAAAATTAATTTTACCTCTCTTAATTTGTTTTGAGACACTAAAGATAAAGAAGATATAATTTAAAAAAAAAAAAAAACGTTATCTTCCAAAAATTTTGATTTTACTTAAGCATGCTTTTTTGATAGCCGTATGCTGGTATAAGTTTTAGTCGAATTTTTCCATGTCTTGAATAAGGAGGACACAACATAAGCAATATCAAAATATCAAAATTTTTCATTTGACATGCTTTCAAATGCTATAAAAAAAAATAGGGCAAACAGACAGATGTTCACTGCTAAGAAAACGTAGAAAGTGTATCGCTAACGTGACTCTATGGACCCAATATTAGAGAGATTCACTTGGACAATACTTTACTATCCTGTACTAATGAAAGCAAAAAGAATATAATATCCACTTGGACGACAATATATGTGTATAGTACAATCTGCTTAAAAAGTATACGGACGTAAAATTGACAAAATATTATAGCAACTAATTAGTAAAATAAAAATGTGTAACATTATTACATACGAGTGTGCAAAAATTTTTGAAACCCTGAAACCCAAAAAATGCAATTAAAACCAGTAAGAAAATTATAGTCGGTCTAGACCGACCATATGATACCCTATTCCATGGCCTAAAGACCCTATCTTTCGGTCCAACTAATTCGATATAGAAAATAAGCATAAACCAAATTTGAGTGGCATTGTTATTAATTTTTTGCTGCAAATATGAAAAAGTTCATATCGGGTGTTATAATTATATGGGGACTAGGTTGAAAAATGGACCGATTTTGACCATATTAGGTAAAGTCACTTATATTTTGCAATAATATATATAAACAAAATTTGAGAATAATCAGTGCAATATTTTTGTTTTTTGATAGATTTAGGTGAAGATCGGGAAGCAGCTCTATATGGGGTCTATGACTAAGAGTTGTCCCATAGTGATAATTTTTGGACTACTGATTAATGGATGTAATAAACACATACAAACCCAATTTGACTAAGATTTATATGATAATTTGGAGCTTATGGCAATTTATGTTGATTTCATAGGGGTCATTTGTATGGGGGCTAGGTCTGAACATGGGCCGATTCTCACCAAAAGTGTTCATCCTATGGCCGATAAAAGCTTACATACCAAATTTCATCAAAATATATTCATATTTGCGACCTGCAGTTTGAGTACAAGCTTTACGTGGACACACAGACGGACGGACGGACGGACGGACATCGTTAAATCGAATCAGATGGTGATTCTGATTCGATTGGTATAATAAAAGATGGGTCTAGGTCAAATATTGTTGGTAGTTACAAACAGCAGCACAAAGTCATTATACCCAAACCACAGTGGTATGGGTATAAAAATCGATAATTGGAAAAAAAAATTTTTTGTACTGATGCCAAAACAATGGAAACGTTTAAACTTCTCTATCAGAGTTGATTAAACAATAAAAAAGAAGATGGTATGAAAGAAAATTCTTTAATCTTTTAATTCGTTATTATCAGATAATGACAAGAAAATTTGTTAGAAATATTCTATGAATAAGTCCATAATTTCAAAAACTATTCAGAAATATTTTGAAGAAGGTACGGTGATGACTCAACATTTAGACGTAGGCCCTTAAAACGACTCAAAGATAAGATAATTTCATAGCAAGAGAGTTTAAAAAATTTCCAAAATTGTACCTGAAACTAAGAATTTGTGCTCAAACTGCTCCCCGATGAGCGACTGAGACTGATCTTGCTATCAGAGAAATCTCATCTGCCTCGCATAAATTTTGCAAAAGAGCACATGAACTGGTCAAGATGGAAGTGGAATACCGTTCTCTTTTTAGTTTAGTTCAACCTGTAATGGTGCGGCGGTGGTGGAATTTCCGCTTCCGTTTCCCTGAGCCTTAACGGGTAGCACGTGCTGGCAGGGGGCCTAGCTCGCCGGAGGGGTGGGATCTTGTTAAGACCCAGGAAAACCGCACTACAGATGTTCACGTGCGATTTAAAAAAACTGTCAATTAAAACGGACGCTAAATGGATGGATGGCCATACTTACCTTGGGATTGGGGACTGGATGTTATGCCCCTTAAGCCCTCCCTACCATGTTACCTCGACTCCATCTCAATTGGAGGTAACCCACATAAATGATAAAATTTTTGGTTTGGTTTGGTTTCCTACATTGGGATATATAAATTTTTATTTACCCTTCATTTTAAGGTTTTTTTTTTTTTAATTTAAATTATATTTAGCAAAATTCAGGAAAAGTTTAATTTTAGCAAATTTTATTTATAGCAAAATTTTATTCATAGCTAAATTTTATGTGTAGCAAAATTTTATTCATAGCTAAATTTTATTTATAGCAAAATTTTAAGTTTAGCAAATTTTAATTTTAGGGAAATTTTAATTGTAGGAAAATGTTAATTTTAGAAAATTTTTAAAGTATAGCATAATTTTAATTTTAGAAGAATTGTTAAATTTAGCTTAATTTTATGCATATTTAAGAAAATTATTTTAATTTATGAAATTTTTAGTTTTAACAAAATTTGAATTTTAGCACTATTTAATTTTTAGCACAATTTATATTTACCATAATTTTTATTTTTAGCCCAATTCATTTTATGTAAATTTTTAATTTTAACAATATAAAGGGTGATTTTTTAAGAGCTATAGGAAAGTTTTCCAAAAAAAAACACATAAAATTCAGAAAAATGCATGAAATTTTTATTTGAATCGATAGTACGGTCCATATAATGTAATGTTTAAAGATTATTTCATGCAAATGTTGACCGTGACTGCGCCTCAAATGGTCCATCCGCTTATTCCAATTTTGGCATACTCTTTCCAACATTTCGGCCGGTATCTCACGAATAAATGCTTCAATGTTGTCTTCCAATGCGTCAATTGAAGCAGGATTGTCTATATTGACTTGAGCTTTAACATAGCCCCACAAAAAGTAGTCTAAAGACGTTAAATCGCACGATCTAGGCGGCCAATTGACCGGTCCCGAACGTGAAATAAAATGTTCACCGAACTCGCCTCTCAATAAGTCCATTGTTGCGCGTGCAGGTGGCATGTGACACCGTCTTATTGAATCTACATATCATGCAAGTCAAGCTCTTGCATTTTGGGCAAAAAAAAGTTTGATATCATCTCTCGGTAGCGCTCACCATTCACAGTTACGTTACGATTCGCATCATCTTTGAAGAAGTACGGTCCAATGATGCCACCAGCCCATAAACCGCACCAAACTGTGACTCTTCTGGATGCATTGGTAGCTCTTTCAATGCTTCTGGCTGATGTTCACTCCAAAATCGACAATTCTGCTTATTTACGTACCCCTTGAGCCAAAAATTAGCTTCGTCGCTGAACACAATTTTTCGGTAAAAAAGTAGATCTTCGGCCAACTTTCCAAGAGCCCATTCACCAAAAATTCTACGTTGCGGTAGGTCGTTCGGCTTCAATTCTTGCACCATCTGTATTTTGAAAGGCTTCACACCTAAATCCTTCCGCAAACTTTTCCACGTTGTTGAGTAACAGAGGCCCAATTGCTGCGAACGGCGACGAATCGATAATTGATGGTCATCATTAACACTGGCCGATACAGCTGCGATATTTTCTTCAGTTTGCACTCTACGTAAGCGTGTTGGTGGTTTAATGTCCAATAATGTAAATTTGGTGCGAAATTTAGTCACAATAGCCCGAATAGCCGCTTCAGTGGGTCGATTAAACTGACCATAAAATGGAAGAAGCGCGTGATGAGCTTTCTTAACAGAGCACGCATTTTGATAATAAAATTCAATAACTTGCAAGCGTTGTTCGTTTGTAAGACGATTCATGGTTAAATTATAGACCAAACTGAAGATATTTGACAAAGAAACAAAACACGAAACGTGCGTCATCTGTTTAAACCAGTGTTGCCAAAAAGATAATAGCTAAAAAATCACCCTTTATAATTATTAGAAAAAAATTTGTACTTTTAGAAAATGTTACATCTAAAAAATTTTTCAGTTTATAATTAGAAATATTTATTTATGTAGGAAAATTAATTTTTAGCAAAATTTATTTCTTAACGTAGTAAAATTTTTAGTTTAATTTTATAATTAGAAAAATTTTATATTTTGTAAATTTTTTTTTTTTTAATATGGTACAATTTTGTAGATTCTCTTAAATTTCTATAATTTAAATTTATGGTTATTTTAAATTTTCAAGTAATTTTAAATATGTAAATATTTTTTGGGGATTTTAGTTTAGTTTTGATTTTAAATTTAGAAACATTTTCATTTCAGCAAAATTTTAATTTTTGCAAAATTTTGTAATTTAGAACATTTTTAATTTAAAAAAAATTTTTTTTAGTCTAATTTTTATTTCTAGCAAAATTTTAAGTTTAGCAAAATTTAATTTTAGGGAAATTTTAACTTTAGGAAAATGTTAATTTTAGAAAAATTTTAAAGTATAGCATAATTTTAATTTTTGGAGAATTTTTAAATTTAGCTTAATTTTATGCATATTTAGAAAAATTATTTTAATATATGAAATTTTTAGTTTTAACAAAATTTGACTTTTAGCACTATTTAATTTTAGGACAATTTTTAATTTTTAGGTAAATTTTTAATTTTTTAGGAAAATTTTTAAATATTAGAAAAATTTTTAATAGTAGAACAATTTTAATATTAGCTCACTTTTAATTTTTGCACAATTTTAATTTTAGCAATTTTCATATCGCCATATGGTTGTATGTAATTATAGTTGATTGCAGCAGTACGTTCATCAAAAAAAAAAACAAATCAAATGGGTTCCGAAACTGCGGCGGCAATTGCAACTGTGGAGGCGGATGAGCGTGTGCATGTGGGTGTGGATGTGGGTGTGGATGATAACAATTTTGATCGGGCGTCGGTTGCGCCATTTTCAAGAAACACGTATTTCAATTCAACTCTTGGTGTCACAAAAACGGTGCATAAATTTTTAATTGATTAAACGGTTAAAATTTCAGGTTTTTTTTTTAAGTGTTAATAAATTTAACAAAGTTTCTGAGCTTTCCTTGTTTTAAGTTTTAGGTTTAAACATAAAATAATAGATTTTTATCAATTGTTTATTGTTCAATTAATTAATGAAGAATTTCACTTGTTTTACTACACAACTGCGGCCACATTTTTTTTTTAATATCTTTGGATTTCCTTACACTACCTCTTCATTTAACAACAAGAACTTCAATGAAATTTAAATTTAGCGTCATCTTCTTAACGACCCAATTATACAAGACTTTTAATTTTTTGCACACAAAAAAATCTATCAACAAACCAGTTTGTTGTTTAAATCAAATTCCTATGTAAAAAAAATACTACATCTAACGATGAGGGGAGGGAATGAGAGCGAGTAAAAGCTTTATACGTGAACGAAATTGTGCTGACGGAGAAATATTAACACCAACTCGAGTGTTTAAAAATAGAATTTTTTTTTTTGCAACAAACAGAAATTGGCAAACGATATTATCATATAGGTGTTGTTTACGTTGTTTACATAGCAAAATTTTTGGTACGGCCGTCACAAACCTTATTTTAAGATGGAAGAACGTTTGTATGTCGACCAAAAGCAGAAAGACTAGACCCAAAATATGCAAATAAAACTGATAAGTTTGACGTGGGCAATATTTTGGCAATATGGGGTTGCTTTTCGGGTCTAGAAATGGGTCCAATTAATGCAGTAAGGGATACTCTAACTGATACTGGGTACAGGATATAATCAGCAATGTAATTGGTGTGAAGCACATTAAGGCATACAGAATCCGGGAAATCCGTTAATATCACCAAACTGGGAGTACTCGAACATGGTGTCCCTTAGACTATATGAACCACTTTATTGAATATACCAGAATTTTCGGGAAAAAAATGATTTAATTTGCTAAAATAAAAATATTGCTAGAAATTCCGGTTCTGAACTAGACATTAATGTAGAATTGAAGAAATAGCTATTAATTTAAAAATCGCAAATACTTTTTGAATAGTGTTGCTTATAGAAGCATGATGATGTTGTCGTTAATATTGAAGTTGTTGTTGTAGTGGCTCAGTAGTATGTGGTAATATTAACTAACTGAGTGTTAAAATAGTCTTTCTTGTTCAGTCTGTCTGTCTGCCCAATACAAATTTAACAGTGCACACAGTATTGCATGTCCAAGCATGTTTCCGTCCATCTCAACGAACGATTGAATGAGAATGTTCTGTAGTATGCAAGCATGTTTGTATGTCCGTCCGTCGTTGATTTGGTAGAATTGTGGTCAACATTGGTGGCTTCTTAAATTGTTGGCATAAAATAAATATTAAATAAAACAACAACAACAACAACAAAAACGAGCAATTGAAAAACAACAATAACAATTTACACTATGTCTACATGGTGGTTAAACATGCACACATGCTATGGTTTCAGGCTAATATGGTAAGCGAAAAAAGGTCATCCGCTAACGAACAGGTCAGTATTGCCTTAAATCAACAAATGTGTATGAACAAAAAACCAGAAAAATAATTGAACATTTACTTACAAAAATTGTTATTTTAAAAATAATTTTTAACATTTACTTTTAATGTATGTTTGAAAAAAAAATCTTAAATCAACCTCCTGATCAAATAAACACGTGGGATGTTTGAGAAAAATACAAAAAAAAAATTATTTTTTAATTTACTTAAACATACTACTTATCCTAGGGTAGCCAGGGTTAACAAGCAAATGTGTAATAGGCAAATAGTCAAATGGCTTAAGTGGCAGGCTTTATAATTAAGGGGAATTGTATACACAGTTGAAATGCTTTGCTACTCAAATTGATTGTAAAACACTGTAGTTATTACAGGCTGTTACATCATTGCATGGCTAAAAAATTTTAAACAAGCTATAAAATTATAGCAGAATTATACAGGCTGTTACATCATTGCATGGCTAAAAAATTTTAAACAAGCTATAAAATTATAGCAGAAACAAAAATTGAGTCATTCCAAGAGAATGATATTTTCATTGCATTCAAAGGAAGTACTGCTTTGTGTGTGGTTTTAAATAAATTCTAGTGATGTGAATATCATTTGTAAAAAAACTACAATTTTAAATATTCAGGATATCAAATAAAAATTCAGATTATTGAAATTTATTTCGAATATTACGAATTGATATCGAGCAATGAAATAAGTAAATTCAAATTAATAATAAGGTACGGTTCACAATTATAGGGTCATTAATTTTTTTTTTGAGAATGGCGAACTATAAGGTAACCAATAAATATTAAAGATGAGCTCTGCTGCTTCGTTTGCGACTAAAATATATTGGGTGGCAGAGTTTAAACGAGTTTAAACGCATGAGCTGTCATGACGAACCCCATAGTGGTCGACTAATTAAGGTGGCCACGCTGGAAACTGTTAAGAAAATCAACAAAATGGTATTGAATGATCGTCGGCTGAAGGTGCTATACATTGCACTTTGACCGAAAAATGTGAGATGAGAAAGCTGTCCACAAGATGAGTACCGTGTTTGCTCACAATAGAACAAAAACAGCGTCGAGAAGATATTTCAACTGATTGTTGGCGAGTTTCACCGCAATAAAGCCGAGATTTTGCATCAATTAGTAATCATGGATGAGACATGGGTCCACCACTTCAAATCTGAGGTAATGGAATAGAAAACAAGTAAGAGTGTTAAATTCGGCTGTGCCGAATCTTTGATACCCTCCACCTCGGTTTGAGTCTTGATAATAAATGTAAATGAAAAAGTAAACAATTTGTTAAACTTAATACCAAATTATTTCAGCAAATTCTTTGGGTTAGTTTTCGTCTTTTCTATTATTTCGTATTTATTTCGGTGTTTGCTTTTTGGTCATCGTGGTTGCTGATTGTCATGCATTTTTAGGTTATATACCTATATGCATGCGTTTCCGGTTATATGACATAACTTCTCGTTTAATTTAGTTTTTGCTAATTAAATAGCTCGCCCTAACCTCCATTGCAAAGGTAATGGTTGTATAGGGTGGCTATATGCATTAAATCGTGCTAATTGGAGATGGCTGTATAGTTTCTTTTAACTGGCCAAATATTTCTTCATTGCGGCCATATAAGTCGGATGGAGTATCAAAATAATAACCAAAAAAAACTCTCTCAATTTTTTTATTAAAATATTGCCATATTTGGAAAACATAGAGAATAAATTTATAATAATAAATATTCAAATTAGGGATGCCAAACGAAAA
Organism: Cordilura impudica; assembly: GCA_963682025.1. NCBI lineage: Eukaryota > Metazoa > Arthropoda > Insecta > Diptera > Scathophagidae > Cordilura > Cordilura impudica. Next base: position 95,760,510 of record OY821518.1, read on the forward strand.
AAGCAAATGTCCCAAACATTTTAAATAAAATAATTTGTTCTCTTTATTTTCTGAAAAATTTCAAATTTTCATCCAAAAAAAATTGTGAAAATTTATATATAAAAAATAACATTCTCCTCAAATTGCGTTTATTTATGTAACAGTTTTTATGTTTGCAATTCTTAAATATCATTTGACGTTTTCTAAAATTCATTGAATTTAAATTAGTGTTTTCTGTAGTGTGATTCTGTAAATTTCAACGATCCGATAATCGCAAAATATATCGACGCTATTGTTGTTTGCACTAAGGATTAAGTGATTCACTAAGAACATACATCTTAACGACAGTCGACAAATCTATTTTCCTATTTATTTAAATTGTAACCGAGTGGCATCTCTGTCAAAATAAGCGAAAAACACAAAGAAGAATAGAAAAAAAAAATTTCTTCGTGTTTGACAGGATGATTTTATGTTTATGTTTAATATCTTTATTTTTTTACTAATATTTCTGTGTATTTATTTGAAAATGAAATAATGAATTGAATATGCTATTTAATTTTTTTTATTTATATAAAAAAGTCTTTTAATTAAAGCAAAATATTTTCACTATATTATGATTTTTATTTATGTCTGGCGACATTTCAATCTAAAAATTTTAGTTTTTATCGATTGAATAAACAACACAAAAATGGTTGTCGTTTAGATAACAACAACAGCTGACTTTAACAATAGCGAATATCGTTTTAAAATTTTACTGATAATTTTGCTATTTTCTTTTTTAACGATTCGACTATCGTTAAAAGAAGTTACTGCATCGCGGTACTGAAAAGCTATTAATTTCTCCTGAATGTAAAGATTTTTTTTAAATGTAAAAATTTTTTAAATGTAAACTTAGGTATTTGGTGTTTTTTTTTGGAATTTCAATTTGTGTTTAACGATTAAAATTTATATATTAAAGATGCAATTGATATCTTCTAAATTTAAAATTATAATTTCCGACGTTTTGAAATGATTTTCTGAAATTCAATTAATTGTAATTTATAATTGGAAATTTTAATTCCAGTTTTTAGAATTGATATTTTCTAAAATTTGAATGGAAAATTTAAAAAGTGCAATTTTGTATATATGTGAATAATAATGCTTTAGTAATTATAAACAATTTTTGAAAATTAGATGTAATTGCAATCAGATATTTTGTAGGTAAAGCAGAATAATAATTCTATATAACTATGTAGAACTGTTTTGAAAGCAAAAAACTCATTGATGAACTCGGTAACTCTATTTTGTAAAGACAACAAAAAGTTAGTATGCCAAACTTATGTTCATATTTTTAAAAGAATAATGAAAATACGTATGAAATAAAAGACCAGCCCGTCTATACTCTTAACATTGTTATGTATAATATCTATTTGAAAATATTGACATTCATGTTAAAATAGAAATAACTATGTATTGCAATACTAATTAGAACAAAAATTGTGGCGCCATCTACTGTGGCATAGTCACGCTGAGCAAAATGAAGTGACACTCTGTTAATGCAAAAGAAATGTATTTTCCCCACAACAAAATATTGCAGAAATTTATGTAAATAAAATAATATACCTATTTATTTCTAACATGCAGTTATTATGGATATACATATATAGAATATATGTATATTATTTGTATTATTTAATATGTGTATGTATGTATATGTAAATATTACACACAAAAAATACAACATCAAACGTTATTTTTGTGTTTTTCTCTTTAAATAAATTAATATATAAAAATTTCTTTTGCTAAATTTACATTGTTTTTTTATTAACAACTAGGTACATATTTTAGCATTATTTGCTTTAAATTCTGGTGAATTTTTACTCCCTTTATATTAACTGGTAGTGTCTGCTTGTCGAAAAAATTTTGGATCGCTTTTAGCCCCTTTCCCGTGACCCAATCGATCTGAAACTTTGCAGGCAGGCTCGTGGCAATGACAGAAATGATCTAGTAAATTTTTTTTAGTGATGCCAAAACAATGGAAACTTTTAAATTTTTCTACCAGAGTTGATAAAAAATGTACAAAGGGTTAGTTTTTATTATATTATTACCACAACGACCACAAAAACAACAAGTCCAGCTATGACAACAATACAGCATTTAGAATAACAACAAGAACAATATAGAAACATCATATTTTTCATTTTTTTTTTACTTTTTTAGAGATTTCCCTGGACCTGTTCCACGATTTTAATGAGTTTTGAAACAGAAATCTTCCCATGAATTCGGTGAATCATTCTCACTAAAAATGATCTCTCTAGCTGCACCATTCAGGGCGTGATCATGACAAGAACAACATAGAAAGTTATATTTTTGAAGACTTTTTTTAGTTCTTCATTCAGATCGACCGATTGGGACGGTTTTAAATAGCAAACTTTTCAGTATGTTAGTGAATCATTTTTTATGTCAACGAGCATCCTAGCTGCCCGATTGATGCCGTCATCGTGATTTCCACAGACGGACAGACGGACAGACGGACATCGCTATATGAACTCCGGTTGTTATAAGGATCACAAATATATATATTTTATGGGGTCCAAAATTTTTTTTCTAATTATTACAAACGGAATGACAAACTTATATATACCCTCTGCACACTGGAGTGGAGGGTAAAAAAAAACAGCTTTTTCACACTTTTTAACAAACAATTCTTTAACAAACAATACTTAAAGTTACATATTCTTACTTCTTCCATATTTAGCTTGCAGTGACATTTTACTTTTTACAAATAAATAAAAACAAACGGCCTTTTCCACCCTTTTTAGCAAAAAAAATTTTAACTTATTAAATACTTTCAACCATCTTCCTAACATTCCTTTTCCAATTCATTCTTTTTGTTACTCTTTACTTCACGCAATAATTCTTTTTTTTTAGTTTTTATATAATGATAAAATTCTGTGCAAGTTAGTGGCGAAATTAAATTTGCACTGAATGATACTTTCAAGAGTGCTTATGCTGAGAGAATATCTTTCCTTTGTCCACTGTGAGCAAATTAACGAAAAAACTCGTTCAACGTTTCCATTATGGCTAGGTATCGCGTACAAATACTGTACCATTTTTATCAAATTCCTTTTTCTTTCTATTTCCACGACGTTTTCGAAAAAGAAAACCCATTTCTCAAGAGTATCTTTCGCTTTCCAAATTTCTTCATATTTTTCTATGAATGATTTTAGAATTGTCACTTCTTCAAAGCATCCATCAGAAATAGACATTTTCTTTTCAATTAAATACAAAATTGTTATTTCTACTTCTACCCAACTAGAAATATGTCATCCAATGTCATGCAATCAAAAACTTCATATTTCCTTAGTGGATGTGTCCATTGTTCTAAATAGGATATTAATGTTGTAAAAAAATCGTTAGTATTCTTATGAAACTGTAATTTTCGCTTCGAATCTATATTGCATTCTATTGCGTCAAATGTAGTCTTTGTTTGGTTACCAAGAAAATTGTTTTTGAACCTGTCTATAAAAAGGTCTCTTGTTTCATTTAAAAGATTTCTTACTTGAACTACTGCATGTGTCATTTTTTTTAACTTTTTTTATTTGTTTTTCGACAAAATTTGCCTGACAAAATATAAATGATGCATATGCCTCAGATAAAGGATCACTGAAAAATTCAACGATAGTCCTCGGTGCTTTTCCTTCTATTTCAAAAAAATTTTTTAGAGGCTCCCCAAGTTCCGTTCCCCAAAATCCGTTCTAAAGCGGGAACTAGTGATAGCCACCGACTTCGTGAGTGGGACAGTATTGCGTTATAAGTAACATCTGCATCAACACAAAATGATTTTAATCCTCAGTTCGAACAGTGAATATCGAAAAATACTTGTAAATCTTTAACACTATTGATTTTATATCTATAGACATAACGTCAGCCGCAGTAGAAACTGCATTATGAAGTATGTGGGCGGGGCAACCGATCCCTTCTACGAGTATACCTTTCAACAAATATTTTTTCAATTTTTGAAAAACATTATTTACACAACGTCTTTCCATTCCACCAAAGTTCGTGTTTGTATTGCCTGCTCCGAAGGCCACAAGATTTTCTAGTGTTATGTTTAAGTTTTTTAAAGATTAAAGTAATAGTATCAGAAGTTTCATTAGGCAAAGTTGCCAATTTCAATAATTTAATCTGTAGGCCTCCTGTTTCTGTAAAAAAAATATACCAACAATGAAAACATTTTTTCAGCTTTGTGATTCCATAAAATGGAAAATTTCTCAGATTTTCAGCCATAACGGCTACTGAATGAGGCGCCATTCGCCTTTGTTCTGGCTGTCGATTGTTTTGCTGCGATTTCAGAATCCGGATACAAAAGCGCACTTAATTTGGTAGTGCAATCCAAGGAGCTAAACGACTGATGGTGATTTACAATTTTGTAAGCAGTTGTTAGTTCATTTGCGCATATTAAATTTTCCTGTTTCGAGTCATTTTTTATAAATAAAGTAGAAATATCTTGAGATATCGCTGTTGCAGTTATCCCTGATGTTTGTTTGGAACTTTTTATGTGATCCATAATGCTTGCCCTACCAAAATGTTTAATTGATATGTGAACTCCGCAACCGAACAAAATGCTTCGTTTTCACACCTTCCCCTTTTTATAAAAGACCATTCCTTGGAATACGTATCCAAGAACTTGCACTTCTTTTTCGGCATTTCCTATTTTAAAATGGTTATATTTTTAATAGATAAGGGAAAATACTGTACAAAGCTTAAAAAACTCACCAAAGGAAAATAATGTAACAGTTACGTTTTGAAGAATGCGAATGAACACAGAGAAGAAACTCTGTCGATATATAAATATCGATCTCGAATTAAAGATACAAATTAGGAATGGAACTGGAATAAATATTTTAATGAGCCAATTTTCTTAATCATATATTTTTTCCTGAGGTAATAACATTTAACTAGGACATTTGTACCTTAGGCAGGACACCAGGACAAAGTGCCACAAACCAGGAAAATCGGAAAACCAGGACGTATGGCAGCCCTATTCTAACTATAAACAGGGTACCGAAGCTATTGAACATATCTAGGAAAACTGTATCGAGCAAAAAGAGACTATGTTGAGAAATAAAGAAAATTATTTTCCAAATTTGTTGTGTTTTCTTTGTCAGGTCGGGTTGTTCTAGGACCTTCCTCGTACTTAATGGGTAAACTGTTTATGTTGGGAGGAATGGAAGCACCAACAAAAAATAATTTTTGCCTAATGGTACATTTATTAATTAACAATCACAACAATGCAATTGTTTCACGATTATAAAGTTATCAAAGCTTTTAGACCAAAAGTGTTATTGCATATACTTTCCCCGGCTATTGTTAAAATTTTCAATTAACTTTTCCATACTTCCAACAAGGTTGTTAATTGTGGTTTACTCAATTCTTTGCCATTCTTCCTTGCAGTTGATTCAAACTGTGGATTATAATTATACACTCATAGTATCAAGATACTCCACAAATTTTAATGGGGTAGGGGTTTGGTAAGCATGCCTGCCATTCCAAAACTGGTATGGTTTTTGAGAAAAACCACAATTTTGTTTTTCGGCCAACATGGATTCCAGCGATATCCTGTTGAAAACACCATCGTCTGTGCTCTTCATCCCACAAGATGCTGTTTAAAGTTCCAAGGCTCAGCTCTAAATGCAGTGATTCCTTCCGGAACCCATAAAAATTCCCTTTGGCATAAAGTGGTATGATTCAAAACTAACTATGGAAGTAAGACATACCCTTCTCAAGTGGTGTACATGTTTCTTCTCAAGTCGTTACTGTGTTAATATATTCAGAAATATCTAGAGCAGTGAGAATGGCATTGATTTCTGCTCGAAGCAGAGCAATATAAAATCCAAACGATTAATGCAGATATATGTAGAAAGTCTCAGTGAAAATAAACAAACAATAAGCATTGAATATATTAACACAGCCTGCCAAGTGGTGGTTAAGTAAAATATAATATACTAGATGTAACCCGGTGTGCTTCGCTATATTTAATATTTAAATATTTAAAAAAATTAAAGCCTACAGCACTCCCATAATCGCAGTAAGACTATGTGAAAATTTCAGGAAGATCATATGAGTAGTTACGGAGATTACTCCCTACAAACAAACAAACAAACAAATATTACCTCTTTATTATGTTAGTATAGAATATTAGTATAGATTTTTTTATTTCAATGCTTGCTGATACTGATATACAAAGTTTTTTGTTTTTTCATTCGGTACAACAATTATCAGATTTTTCGGCGTTCCTACCCTGGAGCAAGGTACATGTAGCTGCCCATGAGAAGAAGATGGATTATCCATATTAGATCTAACAACACTTAACTACTGGCCTTGAACTTAGGATATCATTTGGCAATTTTTCTTTTTAGCGATTTTTGATTTTGTCCATTTTCGGTTTTAAAGATTTTTGTTTTTTGGGCGATTTTTATTTTTCTCCATTTTTGGGTTTGGCGATTTTTGGTTTTGGCGATATATTTTCCACGACAAATCACATTGATAACTAATGAACTTGTCAAAAGACTGTCGCTTTCTAGTGCTTCATATTTTTTACATAGGAGGTGCCACGCCCACTAATCCCATCCCGCCCAATTTTTATTGGACTACTCACATTAATATCTGATGGACTCATGCGAAATGTCGAGTCTTTCCCTTTTATAGTACACCAGTTATATGATATTAGATATCTACTTCGCATGGGCGGTGCTACGCCCCCTGCTTCGATCACGCCCATTTTTTTGTTCGAATAATCACACAAAGAACCTATAGGCTCACGCAAAGCCACAAAGCTCTCTCTTTTACAGTACTCTAGAAATATGATATTAAATTTTTACTTTGTGTGGGTGGTGCCACGCCCACTGTTCCGATCACGCCCATTTTTTGTCTAACTAATCAAATGAATAACTTATGGGCTCACACAAAGTCCCAAGACTCTCACTATTACAGTACTCCAGATATATGGCATTTTATATTTACTTTGTATGGCAGGTGCCACGCCTATTGGTCCGATACTGCCCATTTTGCATCCGACTACTCACATTAATAATAGGTGACATCAGAAAAATTTGAAAAGCTCTATCTATCACAGCACTCGAGATATATAATATTGAACTATGACTTACTCGATCCCGCCCATTTCCGGCGTAGGTACTAATATTAACAATAGGTGACCTCACACAAATTTGCAAAGCTCTCTCTATCATAGTACTCAATATATGTATATGATATTAAAAATTTTCTTTGTGTAGGAGGTGCCACGCCCACTAAAAAAATTAAAGCCTATAGCACTTCCCATATCCGCAGTAAGACTCTGTGAAAATTTCAAGAAGATCAGATGAGTAGTTACGGAGATTACCTCTTACAAACAAACAAACAAACAAACAAACAAACACACATTACCTCTTTATAATATTAGTATAGATAAAATCACATACTACTTGGTACTTACTGGCTTACATAGCTGAATGCTATCAGACGCGTCCACGGGTTTCGGATAGTGGAAACCCCAGCAGATATGCTGGGATGCTGGGAATGAAATAAGCAGTTGCGGACAATTCAGCGGTTTTAATGGGAGAGCCCTGGGGGGTCTCGTTAGAGCTCCTGTAAACTCCCGAGTTGCCAATGATCCGTGGAACGACGTGGCGAGTAATTGGTGCCACTTCATAGCCGATCTCAACAAATAGTTGAGAAAAAAAAGCATTTCTGTAGGCTCCAATCGGCAAACCCGATACCAGAATCGGATGCGATCGGCTAATCATCGGTTCATCTTAAATTCCCTAGATTACAAAAACCGTAGCAAAAATACGACCCTTTCTTCCGACTTGGAATTACAGTAAGGCCACATTGCAGATACCGATTTGGTCGGTTCTTGAGGAAAACTCAATTTAATTGAATTTACACCATCTTCCCGACTCTGAAATTTCAGAATTTACTTCTAGTAGATGACAACATATTATTTCATCATTCTCTACATGATTTTCTCATTATTTCTTTTGTTAGTTTATTTTCACTGAGAATTTCTACATTTATCTGCATTACTCGTTTGCTCTGCTTCGAGCAGAAATCTATGTCATTCTCATTGCTCTAGATATTTCTGGCGGTTGAACTGTGATGGTAAGTGCAACTCACTTTTACTTTTTCTATTTCTGATTCACATTGGCCCAATTAACGCTTACACTTAAAAAATCGCAAAGAAAACATGAAAAATCTAAGCGATCTAAAATTGTTAAGAGGAAGAAGAACAATGAGGTTGACAAATTGAGATAAACAAATTTGAGCACCCAATATTTTAGCTGTATTCTAAACTTGTTTCTGCTCAACATTTAGATGGCAGGTCCCGTAAAACGAGTCAAATACATGATAATTTGATAGCCAGAGCATTTAAGAGATGTTAAAAAATGCTACATTCTGAAACTAAAAATATGTGCTCGAACTGGGTCCCGACGAGGAATTGAGGCTCATTTTGGTTGTTATCGTCCTGCGAAGTAACAACTGATATCAGAGGAAAATCGTTTGGCTCGCTTAAGTTTTGCGAAAGAGCAAAATACTGTTCTATTTTCAGATGCTTCCAAGTTTAATTAAAGGGGTCTTATTGAAGAACTTTTATACAACGACCAATGGGAAAAAGGCTAGACCCAAAATATTCAAATGAAACAGCTAAGTTATGCGGTAGCCACATTATGGTATGAGATTCTTTTTCGCTCCAAGGAATAGGTCCAATTAATGTAGCCAAAGATAATCTTATTGGAATTTAATACAGACAAATTCTAAATGACGAAATGTATCCGTAATCAGAATAAAATTTCCAACATGGAAATGATGCAAATCATAAAATCATACCTCCAAAGTTGAAACGGAAAGGCTACAATCTAATGCAGTTAGTATTTTGGAATGACCAACCCAATGACCAGATTGAAGAATACGGGCACGAAATTACTCAAACAAGATAAATCTCATAGAGGCAGTTAATTCAGAGTATCAAAAAATTTCGGTAGATATCATCAACAATCTAATTGATTTCATGCCGCGGTCATACTAAGAAGCAATGGATACCCAACAAAATATGGAAATCAAAAGTAGAAAGAAAGTTCTCAATTGTTGTATATCAAAGGTTTTCAATGTTTTGTCAACAGCAAAATATTCTCACCCATAAAAAGTTTTTAGTTAAACTCTTTTTTTTCTTATGCATATGCGATTTGAATCTCTCCGTGACTGTGCGTGACTTTGCGTGACTATCTTAAAGTTAATATTTGGTGACAACAAGTCTTTGCACTAAGTTTCAGATTGATTGAATGAGGGGAAATGGGATTTAAATCACTCCGTGACTGTGCGTGACTATGCGTGACTGTGTGTGCCTATTTTAAAAGTAATCACTGGTCACAACAAGCCTCTGGAGAAAGTTTCAGATCGATCGGATGAGAGGAAGTGAGGTTTTAATCCCTTCCTGGCTGCGCGTGACTATGTTAAAGTTAATCCTTTTTCAAAGCAAGTCTATCGACAAAATTTCAGATCGATCTAATAAGAAAAAATGGGTTTTAAATCATCCCGTGATTGTGCATGACTACCCCGAAATTAATCTATAGTCACAACAAGACTATGGGCCAAGTTTTAGATCAATTGGATGAGAGGGAATGGGGTTGCCCCATGGCAGACAGAGAGTATGAGTTAAAAGAAAGTGTTTAATAATCTAACCCATGACAACAAAGTTTTAATTAAAATTCTTTCTTTCCTTATGCATACGGGTTTTGAATCTCTCCGTGACTATGCGTGATTGTGCGTGACTATTTTAAAATTAATCTTTGGCCACAAAAAGTCCATGGACAAAGTTTCAGATCGATCGGGTGAGGGGAAAAGGGTTTTAAATCACTCCGTGGCTGTGCGTGACTATGCGTGACTGTGTGTAACTATCTTAAAAATAATCTTTGGCCACAAAAAGTCCATGGACAAAGTTTCAGAACAATCGGATGAGGGGAAGTGAGGTTTTAGTCTCTCCGTGCCTGTGCGTCACTATTCGTGACTGTGCGTGAATATGTCAAAGTAATTCTTTTTTCACAGCAATCAATCGACCAAGTTTCAGATCGATCGGATAAGGGGAAATGCTTTTTAAATCTCTCCGTGACTGTGCGTGACCATGCGTGACTGTGCGTGACTAAAACAAAGTTAATATTTTTTCACAGCAAGTATATGGATCAAGTTTCAGATCGATAGGATGAGGGGATATGATATTTAGATCACTCCGTGACTGTGCGTGACTATGCGCGTGACAGTGCGTGACTAACCCAAAATTAGTCTTTAGTCACAAGAAGACTATGGGCCAAGTTTCAGATCAATTGTATAAGGGGGAATGGGGTTGCCCCACGACAGACAAACAGAGAGTACGAGTTAAAAGAAAGAGTTCAAAAATGCGTACTTTTAATATTTTTGAATTTTTTCTGAAGTTAAGCTATTTTATGTCAGAATTTTTTCTTTTTCAAATAAAAGAAGATTCAAATTTTTAAATTAATAAAAGCGACTTAAATTTTATGATCCAAGCAGTCATCAGAAACATATTTTGTTAAAAGTGTCCATTGTATTGTAACTCACTGTATATATATACATTTATCTATAGTCGTTGGTTTTACGCCATTTTCGTGAAGCTATACGCAGAGACTAAAACTATGAGGAGACAGCTCTTGGGTCTTTTTTTACCAAGACAATGCACCGTTTCACACTCCATTGGCCCTTTGAGACCGCTTAGCACACGTTCGTTTCATATACCTACGTACCGCTCAGAGCATTATCATTTACGAGTATTATGTTAATCATTTCTTCAAGAGTCATCTTAATTGGAGTAGTAAACAATCTTAAGTGTTGGTGCAGATGTACCATGCACTTCTTTTAACTCGGCTTTTATTTAACTCGATTTTTGCATTATAAATTTAAGTCTTTAGTCGGTGCATGAAACTAGTTGTTTTCTACTTTCTGAAATAAAAGCTGTTTGTTTCATTAGTTTGTGAACAACACGAGATCAATATGACAGCAGTCGATTTTCAGAAACAAATTGTAGTTGTTTAAAACAAAAGTGTTAATAATTTATTATTATAAAAGGTGCACTTTCCATTACCTATTCAAATTCTCTTCCTAGTTAATTCCAAAACTACCCACGTTAAAAGCTCGTTACATGCATGATGATGTTTTATTTGTTTTACATTTCAACTATTAACACAACTTAACCAAGTCATATTGTCATGTATAAAAGGTATGAATGATTATGTCTAGTTAACATGGAATTCGTGGTCCTTCTCTCTTGTATTTTTTGTTTTCTTTTTTTTTTCTGTTGTTTTATGTTTATTTGACCACGTCTTATGTCCATTTATATTCACCTGATTTTATGTCTTAAACGCATGTTACGTTCGTATTTAACATTCTTGCTACGGTGCAAAACTGAATTTCGTCTTAAGTTAAATCTGTCTGGTTGCGGTTTTTTCCTATTTAACACTCATACACACACATACTTTTAATATACATCTGCTTGTATTTACCTTTTTTCGTATGTGAAGACCGTGAACTACAACTTTTGCTGTTAATAAGCTGGGTTGAAGTGTGTTAATTCATCATCATCCTTTTCTTCATCTTTAGCAGCAGCACCAATAAACACAAAACGAAACTAAGACTTGTGCATCATTGCTGTGACTGTCTCATCATTTCGTTATAACATTGTTGTGATCTGAAGGCGGAACCTGTTAAAAAATCGTTTATCGCGTGCGGTACCTCTTTTTTGTGTAATTATATATTGTTTTTTTTTTTATAAAGAGTTTTGTGGGAATTCTTTGTTGAGCAAATATTTTTTCGTAGAAGCGATACTAAATAAGTTTTTTTGTAATGGAAATAAATTTAAAAGTGATAAAGGAACTCATATATGATTCTTTTTGAATAAATGGACAGTAATAGATTATAACGTACAACTGTACAACAATCCGAAAATTGTACAACAATCCGGAAATTGTTGCACAATGTCAGATATTTTTCAGGAAAAAATAAATCTTTCTATAAAAAAAGCATTCTTGTTTTTATAAGAACACAATAACTAAAGAATTGTTATAAATACTGGCCTAAAAGGAAATAGAATTAACTTTAAATGAAGAAGTTTGGAAATTGTTGTACGGTGTTATTTCGAAAGAAGCGGTATATAATAAATTTATCCTTAAAAAAATCTGAGCTTTTTTCATAAAATTTGTTTGCACGAAATTTATACATTTACCAATATAATCCTCACAACGAAGTATGACTTTTTAACTAGAACAAAACCTGGTAAAGAACGGGGCTTTGACATTATCTTAAACAAGGAAAATGCATAACAAAATCTTCTTTAGAGCATTTTTCTTAATTAGCTTAGTTGGCTAATAAGGTATTTGCCAATAACACAGCATATACACCTGCGGATACTACCACATATCTCTAGTCGACCTAAATTTTCAAATCCTTAAATTAACGCCAATGTTGCCATAATTTGAAATTGTAAAGATGCTAAATTGCAAAAAAAAAAAAGATGCTAAAACGTACTGGCGTCAAATAAGATGCTAAATTTTTTTTTTTCAAATTTCATTACCTTTATATTCAATAATTAAATACTTATTAATAAATTCTTTGGTTTTTAAATCGAAAAATTAATATAAAACATAAGTTTCGATTTATATTTTTTAAATTTTAATTAAAACTAGCAGATTCCAGCGCTTGAAATTCGAGTGCAATTTCTTGGCAACTTTCAACTTTGCCAATTCACAAACCAACTCTTTTTTGGTTTATTATTATTGTGAATGAAGATGACAAACTCATTAACAAACCCATTAACAAAGTTAATAAACACACACATAGCATATGTATAATTTTATGTATGTGTTAGTAGCAACTTTAAATGCAATTTACTCAAAATAAAGGAAAAAATTAAAAAATCTGTAAATCTGGGGAACAGCTAAAACGAAATACCTTTCAAATAATATACGTTCGGTAAAAAGCGGGATAAAACGGTAGAATAAAAAATCGGTAACAAAAAATCGCCTAGCCTATTAATATTATAGATTATTTGGATTTCATCTGTAATTTTTGATGTGTAAACATCTATACGCGCAGGGGCGTAAATTTCTATTTCACAATACAATCGCAAAAACAGCGTAACACATCGGTGTGAGCTGAAGTGTAAATCGGTGTGACTTTATCTGATTGTATTTGTGAAAAAATTATGATATGTTCTTTTCTAAACATTTTCCAATTGTCTTTCAAAAAACATCAATTGTATTTCTGAAAACATCAATTGTATTTCAGAAACCATCAATATAATTTCAGAAAACATCATTTGAATTTCAGAAAACATAAATAGAATTTCAGAAAACATCAATATAATTTCAGAAAACATCAATTGTATTTCAGAAAACATAAATAGAATTTCAGAAAACATCATTCGAGTTTCAGAAAACATCAATTGAATTTCTGAAAACATCAATAGAATTTCAGAAAACATCAATTGTATTTCAGGAAACATCAATTGTATTTCAGAAAACATCATTTGAATTTCAGAAAACATAAATAGAATTTCAGAAAACATCAATTGAATTTCAAAAAGCATTATTTGAATTGCTGAGAACATTAATTGTATTTCAGAAAACATCAATAGAATTTCAAAAAGCATCATTTGAATTGCTGAAAACATTAATTGTATTTGAGAAAACATCAATTGAATTTCAGAAAACATCAATTGCATTTCAGAAAACATCAATTGAATTTCAGAAAACAGCATAATCGACTTACTTTTTATGCACTGGAAAATATGACGTTGATGTTTTCTTAATATAACAGAATTTACATTATCAAAAGACACGATTATATTACGATAATTGGTTTATGGAATCTAATATTTCTGTGATGTCTTCATTTTCAAGTTCTTCTTGGCTCTGATTTTTCTGACGATCGACTTTTATCAACGACATCGCTCGGTATATTGTAGGCGTAACAGTACCCATTTTCAATTTCAAACCTTCATTTATATACGTTTTACAGAACATAACAACTCGGATTTTATTCTGTTCAAAGTTTGCTTTTAACTAAAGCCATTAAACTAAACAAACGTTCAACTTCGGCTTTTGAGAAAGACAAAACTAATAAAGACAGTACAAATATTGATAACTCTTTAAATAGATTTTCGCCAATAGAATTTTTGCGAACTTCAATCCATAAGGAGGTTGTATTCAGTGTTGAATCCCAATACATCTTCTAAATATATTGGTTATCGGTTCTTTACCCGGTTGAATGTATTTTGTATTGAAAATTTTGGTATTTTTTAATACAATATTTTTTGGCAATCGACTTTTTAATTCATTAAAAACTGTTGTTGGTGTTTACATTCTTTTATTTCAAAATGTTTTGTTATATTTGTTAAAAGAAACGAGCAGAGTGGTAAAAAGAGTAGTACACAAAATTCTCGTATTACACTTTGAGAAATTAAAACATATCAATACCATTAAAATTAAAATTCTATATTCAAAAATAATGAAAAAAATAAAAAAGGATGCTAAAAGCAACTTTTTATTAATAAAAGATGCTAAGTTAGCATCTAGCATCTTTTCTTAATTTTGGATGCTAAACGACAAAAAAAAGTTGCTAAATTTAGCAACTAAAATGCTAAAATGGCAGCACTGATTAGCGCTTTCGTAACTACAAAAATAACAGGGTTAGTCACGATTTTAATTTTCATTCTTAAAGCAAATTATATTAATTATTAATCATCTTCAAATCCACATAATGAACTGTGGAATGCAAGTTGTTAAATGGTTTTTGTCTTTGATGAGTTTTTTTTATATAAACATAACAGTTATAAGTTTCTTCAGATTACAGTTTTAAGGGTAAAAGGACTTATCTTATATTTCTACCACATAAAATCGAATATAAAAGGCCAACCTGTCCATGCTGCCATTTAAATAAAATTAAATTTAGTTTTTGGCATTAACTCAGTGTTGCCAGTTTAGGGGGTTTTCCCCTAGATTTAGGGGATTTTTTTCGTTTGGTGGAAATTTTAGGGCGTAAACATTAGTATAACATGCAACCAATCAATTCTGAACATGTATGTTATGAAACAAAAATATTGTTCATTTTGAAAATAAAAAAAAAAATGACATTTAAAGAAAAATGAAGCTTCTGTCTTAACGTATTAATTTCTAGTGTGCTAAAATGGCAAAAAAAAAAATATAATCAAAATATTAAATAAAATATATATTTTGAACATGTTTATACATCTCATTTTAAGACTAAAATTTTTATAACAGACGACTATATGTCATAGATATTTACTCTCTTTATTTTTGCTAGCAGATTCCAGCGCTCGAGTGCAATTTCTAGGCAGCTTTATTTTTTAACTTAGTCAATTCACAAACCAACACTTTTATGTTTTATTATTATTGTGAATAAAGATAACAAACTCATTATCAGACACATTAACAAATTTAATAAAACACACATAGCATATGTATAATTTTCTGTATGTGTTAGTAGCAACTTTAAATGCAATTTACTCAAAATAAAGGAAAAAATTTAAAAATCTGTAAATCTGCACAACATTTTGTCAAAATCGGGATAAAACGGTAGAACAAAATATCGGTCACAAGAAATCGCCTAGCCTCTTAATATTATAGATTTTTATTATAAAATGTTTATACTTAATAATTTGAAAAAAAAAAAATAATTTTAGAGGTATTATATAGTGGCGTAAAGTCAATCAAAATATAATCTAGTATTATTTAAATTTTAGATTGGCTACATTCAGTTTAGGCAGACGCATATAAAGAAAGCATTTTATAGTTATTGCAAAAGAATAATATTGGCACAATAATTCAAAAGGAAAAGAAAAGTTTTCTTTCCCAAAAATTTGAATTGCTTATAGCAGTTAGAAAATTTTTAAGCCCAAGTGCACGAAATTAACAAATGCATGAAAAATTGCACAGTCAAGAATTGTCGCATTTGTATCCATCCGAACATTGTTCTATCAACGGTACTGACCATCTAGCCGATGTAATAAAACAATTAGAAGAAGATTCAAAAAGTCTAAAAGAACTACCACAGAACTAAATTTATTGCTTAAAAAACACGTTATGGTAGCAGCTTTTCTACAAAAACTCCAGGAAGATTTAGGAGGTAGTTATTACTCTTCATTAACTGATGAAAGTGCATCCATCGATAACAGGAAAATACTTAGTATTATGATTAAATATTTCAATTTGCAAATGGGTGCAATCATAACAACACTGTATAGATTGATGGAGATTGAAAGTAGAACATCTGAAGCTATTACTAAATCTATAAAAAAATATGGTGGAATCAGACGGAATCAATATAATGAGATTAATTGGTATAGGAGTTAATGGGGCGAACGTAATGGTTGAAAAATATAATTCTGTAAGCCGCAGCTTAATGGTTCCACACTTGGTAACAGTGAAATGTATAAGTCATTAATTGTATCTTGCGTGTGAAAATGCAATGAAGAATTTACTTTTAGAATTTGAATTTATAGTCCGGGAACAATTGGTTGGTTTGACATATCATCAAAAGACAAATTGAATATTCTGCAATCTATAGATTAATCTATATATATAAAATTCATTTTCTGTTTGTTTGTTTGTTTATTTGTTTGTTTGTTTGACCGCTATACAAATTTTTATTTTAAACGGATTTTCCTGAAATTTTGTACACACGATCTCTATACCACAGGAAAGGTCGCCATATGCTTTTTACCGGCCACGCCTACTTTTACGCCCACCTTTTATGTAAAATTCATATTCTGTTTTATTCATATTTGTTCACTATAAAATTTTTATTTGTTAACAGGTTTCTCTGAAATTCGGTACACACGATTCCTGCAATCCAGATAAGGTCACCATATACTTTTTATCGACCACGCCTACTTTTACGCCCACCTTTTATATACAATTCATTTTCAGCTTTTTGGTATATTTGTTCGCTATACAAATTATTATTTTTCAACGGATTTCTCTGAATTTTGCTACACACGATCTCCGTACTCCAGGAAAAGTTGCCATATGATTCTTACCGGCCACGCCTACTTCTGCGTCCACTTTTTGGTTACGATTCCTTTTCTGTGTTTTGGTATATTTGTTCGCAAAATAAATTTTTATTTTCCAACGCATTTCTCCGAAATTCGGTACACACGATCTTTGTACCCCAGGCAAGGTCACCGTGCAATTCCTGCGGCCACACCTACTGTTACGCCCACTTTTTGTATACAATTCGTTTTCTATTCTTTTGGTATATTTGTTTGCTATACAAATTTTTATTTTTCAACGGAATTCTCTGAAATTTGATACACACGATCTCTGTACTCCAAGAAAGGTCGCCATATGCTACGTACTGGCCACGCCTACTTTAACGCCCAATTTTCGTATACAATCCATTTTGTTTTTTTGTATATTTGTGCGCTATACAAATTTTTATTTTTCAACCGATTTCTCTGAAATTTGGTACACACGATCTCTCAGCTCCAGGGAAGGTCGACATATTCTTCGTACCGGTCAGGCCTACTGTTACGTCCACTTTTTGTATACAATTCATATTCTGTTTTTTAGTACATTTGTTCGCTACACATTTTTTTTTTAAACGGGTTTCTCTGAAATTTACTACACACGACTACTTCTACACCCACTTTTTATACAAAATTAATTTTCTGTTTTTTGGTATATTTGTTCACTATAAAAATTTTTATTTTTCAAGGGATGTCTAAAATTTGGTCGCACGATCTCTATACTACAGGGAAGGTCACCATATGCTTCTTACAGGCCACGCCTACTTTGCGCCAACTTCTATGTATATAAAACTTATTTTTTTCCTTTTATTTGTTTCTTTATTTGATTGCTATACAAACTTTTATTTTTCAATGGCTTTCTCCGAAATTTAGCACATATTCCAGGGAAGGTCGCCATATGATTTTTACCGACCACGCCTACTTTTACGCCCAATTTTCATATAAAATTCATATTTTGTTGTGTGGTATATTTCTTCCCTATACAAATTTGTACTTTTCAACGGATATCTCTGAAATTTGGTTTGCACGGAAATAGCTATAAGGTGAACAAATTCCCCAAACTTAAATAAAGGTACCCAAAAGAAATGAACGAATTTCCCATTTTTTTTTTAATCGAAATAAAAAATGAACTTACTCCCCAAATTCATTCTTAAATTTTTACATATTTTTATTTAATGAATTTTGTTAAATATTTATTTTAGTGAAAATTTGCATGCTGCTCTCAATGTATGTCCTACAATAAATGCATTTAAAATGAGTATTCCTTTCAATAGCATCATTTCGTTGCGCGGAAGCTACGCGCACGGGGAATACAGCTTAGCTAGAATATCGGAATGATCTGAAAAATATATTTTGGCAATTAAAATAAGTTGGCAACAGCTGCGAGGCAGCACAGGTGTGGCTGTCAAACGCGCGGAAGCGGCGAGCGGCGCGCGAACGCGACGCGCTCTCGGAACACAGCTCAGCTAAAATATCGCAATGCTCCGAAAAATATGTTTTAGGAATTAAAATAAGTTAACGAGAACTAAGCGGCAGCTCGGGTAGTAGCTGCGAGGAAGCGGCGAGAGGCGCGCGGAGCGCGGACGCGAACGCGACGGATGCGGACGCGACGCGCTCGCGGATCGGAGCTCAGCTAAAATATCCCAATGATCTGAAAAATATATTTTGGCGATTAAAATAAGTTGACAACAAATGCGCGGCAACACGGGTGTGGCTGCCAAAATTTTTTAATTGAAATAAAAAATGAATTTACTGCCCATACAAGTTTTTGGGGAGAAAGTTCATTTTATTGGGGAATTTGTTAATTGGGGACTAAGTACTCAGCGCCTGGTAAGCATAGTGAACCATTTTCAAGTCAAAGGCCTTTTTATCCCGGGCAAGACCGGGTAAAAACAGCTAGTATAAAATAAAAAGTTAAAAAAATTAATGTTTTGAATGTCTCGTTTCGAAGTTGATGATGTACGTGCAACTTTTATGTTTGAATTTTCGTCGCATAATATGGAATGTAGTTGGTGAATGCCAGGAATATTTGACAAGGTCTTCCATTTTTCTATTAACGGAATAGAATGTTCTTCAATCTGCTGTGAAGAAATATATACTAACTGAACTCCGTTTATGTTGTTCCGGGCGCATTCAAAAAACGAATGCGCCCGGACTGCCCTCTTACCATGAGAAGTTGCAAAGTAGTTCCATTCAAAATTTTTGCAACCGAATCCATTTAAAAATGCAGGTAAGCTCCGAACAATAAATTTATTTTTAAACTGGCAGCTGCTCCCGTCTGAGAATATAAAGATATTTTCAAAATACCCATTCTTTTGTTTTATCTTTTGTATAAGCTTTATTATGAAGCAGTGAACATCATATTTGCTGTGGCTTAACTTGTCACTGATGATAGGAAATGATTTAGTTTCACCATATAACCAGGCTACGCATGTAAAAATTGTTACTTGGCCATAGCTAAAGTGTGCACTTTGGACTTCATTCTGACAAACAAGTCGATAATTTTCCACGAAATCGACTTGCAGGATTAGTTCTCCAGGCTTAATATTTTTCTTTTTAGTGTCAAAGTAATTTTGTTGCGTTTAACAAAAAAAATTTAGCTTAAAAGAGGGTAGCTGAACCTCCAACTCATTTAAAAGATCAGAAAAAGGAGCGATAGTATGTGTCAAAGTTACTCGAGTATCAACTTTCCTACAATGTTGCCATTTCACATCTTCATCGAATTTTGTCCAAAATTTCAGTGGAACTAAATCATTTTTTATGTCTTGAACACAGTTTTTATAAGCGTTTGTCATGCAGTTTTCATCCTGTATGTTACAGCAAGTAGATTGAAGGAAGGTTTCGAAATCAGGAGAAAATTTTGTTAAAACTTTAACGCAGCCTTCATGCAAAAATCCAAAATTTGCATGATACTGGCATACACACATAGAAGTCCTTCACTGCTTGTAATTGTTGCTGGTATTCCAAAGGCTGATCAAATGTTTTTTCAACATTTATTGAATCGGGGTATTTATTGCATAACGCATTAATAATTTATTTTTTTTTTTTGTAAGTCCACTGGCAAAGCTTTTTCTACTTTTT
The DNA here is from genome assembly GCA_963682025.1 of Cordilura impudica. NCBI lineage: Eukaryota > Metazoa > Arthropoda > Insecta > Diptera > Scathophagidae > Cordilura > Cordilura impudica. Next base: position 95,780,659 of record OY821518.1, read on the forward strand.
TCAAAGCTTTTCCCAACGTTTGCTTACATGAATAAGCACCGAAATTATTTTCTATCGTTGCTTTATTTGCCTTTATTTCACGTAATTTTTTCTGCCTTAGACGATCTTTTTCTCTCTTTTCCTTTAAAATTTTCACCTTTTTCTTTGACAATTCCAGCAGCTTCTTTAGATGCTTTTGCGCTCTTTTTTTTGCTTTTAAACGATAAGCTTCTAGCTTTAGTGGGTCTTCTTTCAATCGCTCCCTGTACAGCTGTGCTTTGTTCTTCGCATACTCCATCTATGCATATTAAAACATACATAACATAGAATAATTGTTCTTAAATTATAGGAAACTACATTTACAATTGAATATAGTAGCGTTACGTGACAACTTTTGAAGTTAAACAACTATTCCGTCTTACTTTTTTTACTTCTAAGCAATTTAATTTTATATTATATACATAAAACTTTCTTTAAATCCGAATTTTTGACCACCGGCAACTGGCGACTAAGAAGTTATGCAAACAACTGATACTTTACAGACGCGCATGTGACACAAAAACAGCAAGGGAAAGAAGCCCAAAAATTTACCGTTTGTCATGGCTTGCTTCATCTCTTTTTCTATTTTCGTATTAGTTTGTTGTTGGTACAATAATCTTGAAAGAAGATTGCAACCATAAAACAAATATATAATAAATAACAACGAAAAGCAAAACCATCACTAAAAGTCACAAAAAATGAAAACATTAAATTTTTTGAGGTTATGTGCTAATATTTCACAACAAAAACAAAAATATGCTGTAAACTCATTATATTCTTGCAATTCAAATATTTCTTTAACAATATAAAAGAAAAAAACATTTGTTTATCAACTTTTAATTTTTTGGTCGTGGTGGACCTTTTCCTGGAAATGCCGATATGTAAGTGAAATTGTTTTTTCTTAAATATTTTTGAAGTTAAACGCATCTTTAATAATAATAATTTTCCAAACTTTTTACTTCACTTCTGTTTTCTTCGACAAGACATTTACTAATTTTTATTCTAAATTTTGGAGAAACACTATTTTGGAAATCTTCTGAAATCAAAATTTTTATTTGACTTCTTTTTTTTTCGACAAGACATTTACAGAATCCATATTCTGAAAAAATACTATTTTGGAAAACTTGTGAAAAATTTTAAGAAATTTTAATGTCAGACAGCAGTTTCAACATGACTAGGACACGGATTTAAAATGAGGATTTTTGAGATACCTATAACCAACATGGATAGGAGCACAGCCCGTTGATAACCTTGGCAAAATAAATTTTATTTAATCATATCAGTAGCAGAAGTCAAACAAGATAACATGTCAAATTTGGAAAAAATTGAATTAAAAAATATATTCTCAACATAACCTTTTACGGCTTTTTCTCATCGCCAATTATTTAAAACTGTGTGGAAGCTTACGGGATTAAGTTTTTTTCCTGTTTTCATTGAAAGTTAGAATTTTTCAATATAATTTATATGCCCAAACTAATTTTTTTAGTGAAAATACGAAATTATTTTTTCAATGATTCAGAAAAAATAACATTTTATAAAACAGATCTGATTAATATTGAAGACAATGTTGTCACCATTTAATCAAAATCATTGATACTGAGTAAGACAACTCCGATAGGACGGTGTCGTAACTAAACTAAAATGGTTTATAAGTTTGAGTAAAATGCTTCTACTCAATGAGATATTAAGCGCTAACACATTCATTTAAGGTAGAATATAGTATATTAGATATTTAATTTTAAAAAATAAACATTGGTGAAAATCGTTTACAAAACAAGTGTTCTATACCGGGTGCCCCCTTAAGAAAGAGATATAATCAGAAAATTCAAAAATTCTAAAATAAATAGAATTTCTGCATTACCCGAACTAATCATACCTTTTTGTACGAAGAAGCATTTTACTTATTTCTTCTTTTTTTTACTTATTCTTCTTATTTGGATTTAAGTTGACAACTCCAAAAAATCTAAAAAATCTATTAGTTTTGCTTGTGTTCTCGTTAAAACCGGTTGTCTTAGCGTCGTTAGTCTTTAAGTGCTAATAAAATATAGTAAAAGTGTTAAATATATAAAAATGAATTAATATAAATAAGTATATTAAAAATTGCATAATTGTCAAAATCATAAAAATGCAAGATAAATGATTTAAAAATGATGAAATAGATGTGAAATATGCATTAATTCGTGAAAAAAGTGTTTTTTAAGGTTCTATTTTCTTGCTGTGTTTTGTTAATAAAGAAATTGCAATATGATTGAGCTTTCTTTCTCTCCCTTTCTCTCTCTCTCTCTCTCTGTGTTTGTATTTATTTTAAAAGAGATTAATCTCAAAGAAAACGAATGTTATTAAACCTTTCTGTTTATAAGCTTTGTAAAAATAAGAAGAAGAAATTCACAAAGAAATGTTTTACATTTGTTTTGTAGGAAGTTAATAAAGGATGATACGTTTTTTTATTGAAAGCGATCATATGTCACTGATTATATTACAATATTTTAGCTTTAATTTTTTGTGGTTTTTAATATTAAAATTTTCTTAGATTTTGGAGCCATTATGCGTATATATGGAATATATTAATATTATCCCTATCGAATTTAACCAACATTCTTATTAGTCCCATCCACCTTACATACTGTCTCGTTTTGTGATATATAAGTAATATAATAATTAGCTAGTGTTTTAATTAAGTGAATATAATGCTGCTTTGATATAAGATAATTAAACGGTAATCGGTTCGCGCATTTAAATAATTAATTTAGTTTGATGTTTATTTAAAAAAAAAATAAATAAAGGTGAGATTTTTTTCATAAACTTAATATTATTTACAAAAATACGGATTTTAGAGAAGATTTGGTAAAATATTTTTAAACTAAAAGAAGAAATATTCAATTTCGACAAATATGATACACTAATGTGCATACCGAATTACAACATATAGGTATTTTAATATAACTTACACAAAAATGACAATTTTGGAACGAAATTTTTAAAGAATTTTATTTATTCTTTAATAATTTACATTTAGATTTGACCAGGGTGGACATATACCAACTTCAAATACTGTTTAAAAATCATAAAATTGTTAAAAAAAAAAAAATTAACAAAAAACAACTAAGAAAATTATAGTCGGCTTAGACTGACTATAAGATACACTATACCATGTATTTAGACACCCTATCTCTTAGGTCCAACTAATTGGATACAGAAAATTTGCATAAACATAATGTGAGTTGCATTGTTATTAGGGTATAATGACTTTGTGCTAATGTTTGTAACTAACAAAAATATTTGAGCTGGTCCCATCCTTTATTATGCTGATCGACTCAGAATCACTTTGTGAGTCGATTTAGCGATGTCCGTCTGTCTGTGTGTAAATGTAAACGGTTAATCGACTTTGACATCGACTTAAATTGCTATAATATCCAAATTATCATACTGCTCTCGGTCAAAGTGGGTTTGTGTGAGATTATTACATCCATTTACGAGTAGTCCAAAAATAAACCCAATAGGACAATTCTTAGTCATAGCCCCCATATGAAGCTGATTCCCGATCTTCGCTTAAATCTATCAAAAATCAAAAATATTGAACTGATTTTTCTCAAATTTGCTTTGTGTAAGTTAAAAAAAAAATAAGTGCCCTTACCGAATATTGTTAGGATCGGTCCATTTTTCGATCTAGTCCCCATATAAATATAGCATCCGATATGAAGTGTTTAATATCCGGAGGCAAAGAAATTAATAACAATACCACTCATATGTATGTATATGGTTTATGCTTATATATCTAATTAGTTGGACCTAAGGGATAGGGCCTCTAAACACATTGTGTAGGGTATCGTAAAGTGGGTCAAGACTGACCATAATTTTCTTACTTTTTTTTTGCTGCAGATATGGAAAAGTTCATATCGGATGCTATACATATTTATATGGGGACTAGGTCGAAAAATAGGCCGATCCTGACCATATTAATAAAGTCACTTATATTTTGCAAACACATATACAAACCAAATTTGAGGAAAATCTGTGCAATATTTTTATACCCTATACCACTATGTGGTTTGGGTATAATGACTTTGTGCTGCTGTTTGTAACAACCAAAAATATTTGACCTAGACCCATCTTTAATTATACCGATCGAATCAGAATCACTTTTTGAGTTGATTTAACAATGTCCGTCCGTCCGTCCGTCTGTGTGTCCATGTAAAACTTGTAATCAAACTGCAGGTCGCAAATATGAATATGTATTGATGAAATTTGGTATGTGAGCTTTTATCGGCCATGGGATGAACGCTATTGAAATTGGTGAGAATCGGTCCATGTTCAGACCTAGCCCCCATACAAATTACCCCTATAAAATCGACATAAATTGACATAAGATCCAAATTGTCATATACATCTTACTCAAATTGGGTTTGTATGCGTTCATTACATCCATTAATGAGTAGTCCAAAAATTATCCCTTTGGGCCCATATAGACTGCTTCCCGATCTTCACTTAAATCTATCAAAAACAAAAATATTGCACGGATTCCTTTCAAATTTTGTTTGTATATATTTTTACAAAATAAAAGAGACTTTACCAAACATGATCAGGATTGGTCCATTTTTGGACCTAGTCCCCATATAGATATAGCATCCGATATGAACTTTTTCATATCTGCAGCCAAAAAAATTAATAAAAATCCCACTCAAATTTGGTTTTTACTTATTTTCTATGTCCAGTTAGTTGGGCCTAAGAGATAGGGTTTCTAAACGCATGGTATAGGGTATCGTATAGTCGGTCTAGACCGACTATAATTTTCTTACTTGTTGTTTTTAATAGATCTAAGTGAAGATCGGGAGCATCTTTATATGGGGGCTATGACTAAGAATTTTCCTATTGGGTTTGTTTTTGGACTACTGGTTACTGGATGTAATAAACATACACAAACCCAGTTTGACTGCGATCGATATGATAATTTGGATCTTATGGCAATTTAAGTCGATTTTATAGTGGTCATTATATGGGGACTAGGTCTGAACATGAACGGATTTTCACCATTTTCAATACCGTTCATGCCATGGCCAATAGAAGCTCATATACCAAAGTTAATCAAAATATATTCATATTTGCGACATGTGGTTTGATTACAAGGTTACATGGACACACAGACAGATGGATGGACGGACATCGCGAAATCGACTCAGAAAGTGATTCTGAGTCGATCGGTATAATAGATCATTATACCGAAACCACATAGTGATATGGGGTATAATTACTGAATTCTAACAAAGCTCCCTATTTTCCTTTAATTATTTTAATATTTATTTCTGCTACAAATTGTTTTTTTTTTCAAATAGGATAATTACGAATAGTTTTAAAAAATGGCATTGGAATTCAAAGGTTATGTATTAGCAACTGTATTAGCAAAACAACCGTGGTTCGGCACAGCCGAATTTAACACTCTCACTTATTTTGATTTAAGTTGACAATTTTCTACATATTAAATAATTCAAGATCTGGCATCCTTTTTACTTTAAATTTATGTAGTTGTCATCTTAAAGTGAATGCCGCACAAGTGTTAAAATTACTCGTATATTTTGCTCTATTCTTAAAGAAATAATATAACTGTAAACAGAACATACTTTCATTCGAAATTCTATAAAAATATATTAAAGTCTCTTCACCAACAAATGAGAAACTGGATCGTCATCATAAGAAAGAATAGAAAAGCAAAACTAGTAAAAAGAAATATACGAGGGCCGATCAATAAATATATGACTTTTGTAACAAGAGAAAGTTTTATTTTGTAAAAAAAGTTTTGTTTCACAGCATAGTCTCCTAGCTCAATTCACTTTGTCCAACGTTTCTTTATTTTTTTGAACCTTTCAAATGAAAGGTATATGTTTTATTAATGATATCACTGTTGGATCTGTATATATTTCCGCCGAGCTAATTAGTTAATTACGTTTGAAAACAGGTAATAGCCACTAAGTCCGGAGAATATGGTGGATGAGAGTGCAATTCTTCGCCTAATTTATTGAAATTGCCATGTCGGCATACACAAGTGTACGTCCGTGCATTGTCTTGATCAGTATATTATTTTTCTTGTCAAATTAGGTAAATTTTTTTGAAATCGCCATTGTATCGATCCAATAAGTTGCCATAATATTCACACTTTACTGTGTTCCCCACTGTTGGCCGAAAAGCTGACCTCGGCCTTCTTTGGAGCCGTTTCGTCCGTAGAAACTCATTGGTTAGACAATACCACTTATTAAGAACTGAGGTGACAAATATAATGATTCAACCTAATAATTTATTTTTTTAATATAATAAAAAATTGCAAAAATTGTCTACTCGTCTAGAACTTTTTAGGCAGAAATTAATTATTCCTTTACAAAAATTGGAAACTCTCTTAACTAGCTGTATATAAATAAAAATTTCTAGCAATAATACTATAACTGTTCTATTCTAGAAAAAAATATAAAATTTTTTTTTATATATTTATAAAAATCCGATGCCTTGTAATACATAACTATAGTTAATTCATAAAAAAAAAACAAGTAAGGGTGTTAAATTCGGCTGTGCCGAATCTTTGATACTCTCCACCTCGGTTTGAGTATTGATAATAAATGTAAACGAAATATTTGAAAAAGTAAACAACTTATTAAACTTAATTCCAAATTATTTCACCAAATTCTTTCGTTTGAACCGCTTAACAGATGATTTTTGTTTATTTCAAGACTTGGTCTATAAAGCTCTCTCACATTATTAATTCGCGCTCCAACGAGGAAAGATCGTTTTCGTCTTTTCTATTATTTCGGATAAAAGAGAACACGTTTCGGTGTTTGCTTTTTGGTCATCGTGGTTGCTGATCGGCATGCATTTAGGTTATATATATGACATAACCTCTCGTTTAATTTTGTTTAAGTTTTTGCAAATTAAATAGCTCGCTTGCGAAGGTAGTGGTTGTGCAGGGTGGCTATACGCGTTAAACCGTGCTAATTGGAGATGGCTGTATAGTTTCTTTTAACTGGTCAAATAATTCTTTATTGCGGCCGTATAGGTTGGATGAAGTGACAAAATTATAACCAAAAAAAAGCTCTCTCAATTTTTTTTGTTAAAATATTGCCATATTTGGAAAACATAGAGAATACAATTATTTTTACATATTAAAAGGGAGTTTCCACTATTAGACTTTGTGGTAAAACAAAATCGCACAATGCAATACAAAATCTAACCCAGTGACAACTTTTGATTTTGAATTATTTTACGTTAATAAAATATATTTTTATTTATTGACTCCAAATACTACTACCTGCGAATTATTATCGAACTTAAATTTTTTGGGTTTTACTTTGCCTACCATGAAGTCAAATTTTGAAGTCATCTTGAGAACTGGATCAAATTAGGGATGTCAAACGCAAAAACCATCCCAAAAATTTTAATTAAAATAATTTGATATCTTTATTTTCTGAATAACTTAAAAGTTTCATCCAAAAAAATTTTGATAAATAATATATAAATAACATTCTCATCAAATTGCGCTTTTCGCAATTCTTAAATATCATTTGAGGTTTTCTAAACTTCACTGAATTTAAATTAATGTGTTCTTATCCTGAAATGCTATTAATGTCTCCTGAATCGCAATTTTTTTTTTTAATTTCAGTTGAGTTTTTAAACATAAACATATTTAATGTTTTTTGAATTTCAATTTGTGTTTAAAGAATAAAATTTATAGTTTTAAAATTCAATTGATGTCTTCTAAATTTCAAGTTATTATTTCCGACGTTTTAATATGATTTTCTGAAATGCAATTGATATTTTCTAATTTATAATTGCAAATCTAAATTCCAATTTGTAGAATTGATATTTTCTTAAATTTGAATGGAAAATTTTAAAGGTGCAATTTTGTATTTATGTCAATAGTAATGCTTTAGTAATTATAAACAATTTTTAAAAATTATATTTAATCGCAATCAGATATTTTGTAGGTAAAGCAGAATAGTAATTTTATATAACTATGTAGAACTGTTTTTAAAGCAAAAAACATATTGCTTCTTCTTTACTCAGCTCTGTGTATACTTTCAACATTGTTGTGTTTGATATCTAATTGAAAATGTTGATATTCATGTTAAAAGAGAAATAACTATTGCAAAGCTAATTAGAACAAAAATTGTGGCGCCATCTACTGTGGCATAGTCATACTGAGCAAAAGGAAGTGACACTCTGTTTGTTAATGCGAAATAATTATATTTTCCCTAAAACAAAATATTGCAGAATTTTATATAAATTAAATAATATACCAATTTATTTCTAACATGCGGTTACTATGGATATTATGTATATTATTTTATAATTTAATATGTGTATGTATGTATATGTAAAAATTACAAACAAAAAATACAACATCAAAAGTTATTGTTGTGTTTTCTTTAAATAAATTTATACATAAAATTTTATTTCGGTAAATTTAAATTGTTTTTTTTTTTATTAACAACAGGTAGTTTAACATTATTTGTTTAAGATGGTGGTGAATATTTACTCCCTTTACATTTACTCATATTGTCTGCTTGTCTGCTTGTAGTCAAAATTGTGGATCGATTTTTCACCCCTTTATCGTGGCCCAATCGATCTGAAACTTTGCAGGCGGCCTCGTGGCGATGAAAAACAATGAAAGGGGTTAGTTTTTATTATATTATTGCCACAACGACCAGAAAAGCAACAAGTCTTGCTGTTGTCATAGCATACAACATTTAGAATAACAACAAGAACAATACAGAAGCATATATTTTTTTCAATTTTTTTTTACTTCAGTGATTTCTCGGACCTATTAAACCGATGTTCATGATTTTTGAAATAAAAACCTTCTCATGATGTTGGCCAATCATTCTCACATTCTCACTAAAAACGAGCGCCCCAGTTATCCTATGGAGGGCGTGATCATGCCAAGAACAACATAGACAAATCATATTTTTTCATATTTTTTTTTTACTTCTTCATCAACCGATTTGGACGATTTTAAATAACGAACTTCTCAGGATGTTAGTAAATCATTTTTTATGCCAACGAGCACCCTAGCTGCCCGATTGAAGCCGTCATCGTGATTTCCACAGATGGACAACGTTATATCAACTTCGGTTGTCATAAGGATCACAAATATGTATATTTTATAGGGCCCAAAATTTCTTTTTCTAATTATTTCAAACGGAATGACAAACTTATATATACCCTCTGCACACTGGGTCTAGACAGACTATAGGATACCCTATACCATGCGTTTAGAGACCCTACACCATAGGCCCAACTAACTGGACATAGAAAATAAGCATAAACCAAATTTGAGTGGTATTTTTAAAAAATTTTTTGTCTGCAGATATGAAAAAGTTCATATCGGATGCTATATCTATATGGGGACTAGGCCCCAAAATGTACCGATCCTGACCATGTTTGGTAAGGTCTCTTGTATTTTGCAAAAATATATACAAACAAAATTTGAGAAGAATCAGTGCAATATTTTTGTTTTTTGATAGATTTAAGTGAAGATCGGAAAGCAGCTCTATATGCGGCCTATAACTAAGAGTTGTCCCATAGGGATCATTTTTGGACTACTGATTAATGGATGTAATAAACACATACAAACCCAATTTGACTAAGAGTTATATGATAATTTGGATCTTACGGCAATTTAAGTCGATTTCATAGGGGTCATTTGTATGGGGCTAGGTCTGAACATGGACCGATTCTCACCAATTTCAACAGCGTTCAACCTATGACTGATAAAAGCTTATATACCAAATTTCATCAAAATATATTCATATTTGCGACCTGCAGTTTGATTACAAACTTTACAAGTGTAAACTCATAAGACGTACATATGAAACGGAAATATTTTTTTGGATCTAAACTGGAGCTGACACCCTCATTCGCCTTACAAATTAAAATTTTTCTTAAACGTTTGATAAGCTATTTTGTGCTTATAAATATTGTTGTTGTTTTCTTATTAAACTCTTATGAAACTGTTTTCATTTATTACGTATGTATGTTAATGTATAAAGATTTTGTTATTAAATAATTTTGTTGTGTAGTATTTACATAAATATTAATATATATATATATATAATTTTTTTTTGTCTTTCAGTAAAATTTAAAAGCCTCCAGATATGGCAGCTTTAAGCATATGGCAACATTTTACTAAAGAACTTGCTGTCGATTTGCCTTTTAGTAGCATTCTAACGGCTCACATAGATCAGACCATATTGGTAATTGAAATAAAGTAATAAAAAAAAACCTTTTTGTCAGTTATTAAATCGTGTTTTCATCGGTACAAGTTACGCGAAAAGTGTTTCGGTAAAACTAAAGTGTCGAGTTTCGGGGTTTTCGAAAAGTGTCGTTTTATAAGATTTTATTTACTTTAGAAAACTAATCGCGTGTGCCTTCAAATCGTATGTAGTTATATAATTTTTGGTGACCTACTAAAAATATTTTTGATTTAACACCATAAAATTTTCGCGTTTAGAATTATTCCGTCAGTATAAGAAAGTATTTTCGGGTTTCAAATCATGTCTTAAGTGTTTCGTTCCGATTTTAACATATTAGGAACACTCATAAAAAATATGTTGACTTTAGAGAATTAATCGTGGTTGCGGCTGGTTTAAAATTCATACAATCTTTGGAAACCATCTTCAGCTACATCGGTTACAATGGTAAGTTTTTTTAAATTTATTTCCTAAATTTGACTTATGTTTCAGAAAACATTTATTTAAATGCAGAGAGTCAAATTCACTGCCAATATTTTTTAATATCATAGCAATATTTAGTTAAATTAATCCCCATTTTGGCTTTAGGATATGAAGTTTAAAATGTTTTAAACTTTGTAAATATTAAATTTAAATAATGTTTACTAAATGCTGTTTATGTTATCTAAAAAACTATTTTTACCACTTTCATTCTCATATTAAATGTCATATTAAGTTGTGTGTACAACTGGAATTTATTAGGAAATATAAGTGAAATAATCTTTTGGCGCTGCATAAATCTGAAAACTTTTTAGAAATTCTAATTAAGCTAAGATCTTCAATTGTAATCAATATGGACTTTCAAATGTTCGTTAACACAGAACATATCTTGGTTAAGAGTGTCTTGATTTTTTTTTTATAAAAAACGCAAATTTTTTTTTTTGCATTCTGGTTTTTTTGTTCGAAAGTACAATCCTTGCGCTTAAATATTGAATACTACTTCCTTCAACTGAATTCCCCAGCTGACCATGCAGTAGCCCATATGATCAACCAAATTTATCAGTACACTTTTCAGAGTACGGAGCTGTATTTTATCGATGACTGTACTGATTTATTCTTTCAGTGACTTAATCGACACTGGGTGATAAGCGTAATACTCGTCCTAAACAGCACTCCACAAGTAATAGTCCAAACGGGGTCAAATGGCAGTTGCGCGGAGGTCAATGCACATCACCACTTGCGTCACATTAGAACTTGCCACTCAAAAGATCGATTGTTTCACGGCCTGTGTGTTACAGCACGTCATCTTGTTGTGCCACAAATAATCAGTTAAAATTACACGGTATCGCTCACCCTTCACTCTAACGCATTTGCCTTCCGCATTCTCGAAGAAAAAAAACTCAATGATACGGCCGGTCCAAAAACCACACCAAAAACGAACATCGTTCAGAATGCATTGGCTTTTCCGCAGTCTTGTGTGGATATTTTGTGCCCCAGATGTGACAATTTTGCTTGTTGACGTAACCACCGTGATGAAAATGAGCTCCGTCAGAGAAGATGATTTCTCAGTAAAAATGCTCATCTTCCATTTTGAGAATAGGTTTTTAATATTTCCCAACTTTGTTCAAGCGTAAGTCGACTCATTTCATAAACCACATATACATTAGGGTGGCCCTTCGTTATATGGAGGGAAAAAAAGTGTTTAAACTGTCGGTCTCACCTAGAAATATGCGAATAGCAAAACAACTGAGAAATACAAAGTTTTGGGCCAATCAAAAAACGTTTAGTCGTGGCGCAAAGCAATTGAAAATTTCAAGTGTGTTTATATGGGAAAATATGACTTTTTTTCAGATTTTACGAAAATTTCGTTCTATAATTTAATTCTTCCGACAAGCTGTTACATAATTCGCGATCAGTATTAAATTGTCCTTTTAAAAGGCTATATAACTTCAAAATCGTATGAAACCTCGCCAAGAAATAGCAAATGCCCCAGACCACTTTTGTGCCAAAAAAAACTAAGTCATGAAATTTGATGGCATTTTTTTCAACTTTGAGAAATTGATTAAAGCCATCATTCTTATTTGGTCTCTATACTTATAAGTACTCAGATATGAAGTACTTTTTATTACCACGTTGTTAACCTATTTCGCATTGAGACCGAAAATTGGAAATTTTTTTGATAAAATTTTTAAATCTCCTTTTTCAAGTTTGAAAAAATTTTCTTAAACAAGATTTAAAAAAATGAATCTATCACTTTAAGGTTTTATTAAATACATGTTGCAGATTAACTGTGTGAATTTTTAAGTAAATCCCTCTGCCAGAATTTTTTTGACAAGGATTTGATTTTCGCGGATTTCGAGAAAAATTGGATTTTTGTGAAATATTCTGTAAATGTATTCTTTCTAAATACTTTGTATCAAAAATTCATCACTTTTCTACTTTTAAATATTAGGTTAAAGCCTAGGGTTTCGGAAAAAATAATATGACTCCATTAACCCTTTTGGAATTGGGGTCACATATGACCCCAATCTAATAAAAGACAATTTATTAAAAAAATTAAAATATTATGTAAGTGTTGTCCAATTTTTAGATGCGACACTTAAAATATACTAACCAAATATGTAGAAGTTTCGTTTCAAAAATTTGGGATAAATCCGAGAACGTTAACCCATTATTTGCTAAGGCCAGCTTTGGATTTTAAGATATTTTAAAATAAAAATGACCTAAAACGAGTTTTTCTATTAAATTCGTTGATACCACTATTTAGAATTTAAGAGAAATAATTCGATTAATTTTTATTTATTTAACCCTTCAGTGCTCATGGGATCAAAATAATCCATTGTGATGTATCTTTGGTGCAATTATCTGCTTATTGCTCGCGAATATAAATTAAAACAACTTTTAACCAATCTTGTTATAAAATTACTTTATGTAATAAAGTAATAGTTGAATTTCTTGCTGTCTCACCCACCAATTTGGTGGATATTGATAAAAAAACGCCAACAAAAATTTTAGGTCTATCGGTGAAGATGCCATTACTTATAATGGTTGACATTTTTTGATTTTTATAATCGGTCGCTTTATATTATCTTCAATGTCACCCACATGTTTTGAAACTTCTACAATTTTATTTCCCAGTTTTAAATAGCTTATTAAATAAAAGTAAATATAATAATAAATATAATAATATATATAAAAGGTAATATTAAATTAATACTACTCTTAATGGAATAAATTACAAAATTAAATCAAAGTGAATTTCAAAAAACTTCCTATTTTTTAGACATATGAGTTAAGTTGTTTTAATTTATATTCGCGAGCAATAAGCAGATAATTGCATCAGAGATATATCACAATGGATTATTTTGATCCCAGGAGTATTGAAGGGTTAAAAAAATAAAAATTAACCGAATTATTTTTCTTAAATTCTAAATAGTGGTATCAACGAGTTTAATAGAAAAACTCGTTTTAGGTCATTTTTATTTTAAAATATCTTAAAATCCAAAGCTGGCCTTAGCAAATAATGGGTTAACGTTCTCGGATTTATCCCAAATTTTTGAAACGAAACTTCTACATATTTGGTTAGTATATTTTAAGTGTCGTATCTAAAAATTGGACAACACTTACATAATATTTTAATTTTTTGAATAAATTGTCTTTTATTAGATTGGGGTCATATGTGACCCCAATTCCAAAAGGGTTAATGGAGTCATATTATTTTTTCCGAAACCCTAGGCTTTAACCTAATATTTAAAAGTAGAAAAGTGATGAATTTTTGATACAAAGTATTTAGAAAGAATACATTTACAGAATATTTCACAAAAATCCAATTTTTCTCGAAATCCGCTAAAATAAAATCCTTGTCAAAAAAATTCTGGCAGAGGGATTTACTCAAAAATTCACACAGTTAATCTGCAACATGTATTTCATAAAACCTTAAAGTGATAGATTCATTTTTTTAAATTTTGTTTAAGAAAATTTTTTCAAACTTGAAAAAGGAGTTTTAAAAATTTTATCAACAAAATTTCCAATTTTCGGCCTCAATGCGCAATAAGTTAACAACGTGGTAATAAAACAATACTTCATATCTGAGTACTTATAAGTATAGAGACCAAAGAAGAATGATTGCTTTAATCAATTTCTCAAAGTTGAAAAAAATGCCATCAAATTTCATGACCTAGTTTTTTTTTGGCACAAAAGTGGTCTGGGTCATTTGCTCTTTCTTGGCGAGGTTTTATTCGATTTTGAAGTTTTATAGCCTTTTGAAGGGATAAGTTAATACTGATCCTGAATTATATAACAGCTTTTCGGAAAAATTAAACTATAGAACGAAATTTTCGTAAAATCTGAAAAAAGTCATATTTTCCCCATATAAACACACTTGAATTTGTCTTCTTCTTGAATTTAGTTAAATTTTGGTCAGGTTTTTAATCTTTGTTGTGTTTTTTTAAGCTAGTCAGACCTGTGTTTTCTTTAATGTAAATAAAAATGCATTTATTTTACAAGTTTTTTCTCGACGTTTCGTCAATTATTTGTTGACTTTCTCAAGAGACGTAGTAACATAAATATTTTTAAATCACATTCAAATTAATTCTATTTTACATTAAACACAAAATACAAAAACATTAAACATTTAGCACTTGAAATTTTCAATCGCTTTGCGCCACGACTAAACGTTTTCTGATTGGCCCAAACCTTGTATTTCTCAGTTTTTTTACTATTCGCATATTTCTAGGGGGTGAGACCGACAGTTTGAACACTTTTTTTTATTAAGGGCCACCCTAATATACATATTATACTAATGCGTGGTTTTCATTATGTCATTTTCAATGGCAATTGTTGTCAATTATTGTCAGTTGTATGAAAACGGGTTTTAATGTCTTCTCATTTACAACCCCTGGCAGCATTTGACATCTGAAATGAAATTGCCAGCAATTTGTTGGCAATTTGTTTCTGTTTGACAGCCGGATTTTTTGTTCGTTTATAAGATGTAATGAATACGTAATGAATAGAAAAATACGGGATGTCAGTTGAGGCAATTGTTTGTTGTCAGCTTATATGACATAGTGAAAACCAGGCATAACTTCTTGTCATAACACTGCTGACTTTGGTATTGCCATACATATCGGTATTGGTATTGCCATAGAATCCAAACGATTCTATACCACCAATACTCTTCTGTTATAATTTGTTTTTTAATATTTTCATAAATATTCAACTGAATTAATTGATATTCTAAACAATTCCTAAAGTTTCTTTTGCAAATAGCAGCTGGTTGACTTTATACTTACAGTATAAAGTAGTGCAATAGTATACAGTTGTGCAATAGGTGCAAAAATAAAAAGATGCCAGATCGATAAAAATATTCAAATTGGCAATTCTTCAATAGCCATTATTTAAAAGCCTATTAATCCTATTAGACTCAAGTTGAATTATATCGATTTTTTTTTAATACCCTTCACGCCAGTGAGCAGAAGATAATTATTCCATTCGTAATAATTTAAAAAAAAAAAAAATTGGACCCCATAAAATACATATATATAAGAAGCAGAGTTGATTTATCAATTTCCGTCTGCCCGTCTATGACAGTGTGAAGATCATTCGCTGAAATGCAGGTTGCTCTTAAAAATCATCAAAATCGGTCTAATAGCTCCCGAGATTTGAATGAAGATATAAAAAGAACTCTTGAAAAATATGATTTTTTTTTATCTTATTCTTATTATTGTTGTTATTATAAATTTTATAATTTATGTGTCATAATTGTAATTGTTGTTCGCGCTGTGTCGTGAAATTGATTGTGCATGTCATATTAGTTTATATTGGTATTGCCACACGTTTTCTAACGATATTCCGAAATAAATATAAAAATTCGCCAATATGAAAGAAAAGTAATAATAAAAAAAAAAAAGTAAATTTTCTTATAAAAGTACCTAATTTAAAACTGGAATTTATAGAAAAATGCCAATATTAAAGGTTTTTTCAAATTTTAAATTATGTGTATATAATTAATATTGTTTTGATGAATTCAAGATATTGGTTTTTGTAGAAAAGCTTAAAGCATTTTAAATATATTTCCTATTAAACAGTTTTAGGGTTGTTCTGTAATATTGGTCAGATTCTAATATATTTCCTAGAAAGTCACCGCAAATCTAACAAAGCTTAAGACAAGTGAATAAAATGAAATTACTGCAGGTTGACTTGACAAAAAATATTCATTCGATTTGCCAATCCTTGCTTTAAAACGGTATATACATTAGGGTGGCCCTTAATAAAAAAGAGTCAAACTCTCGGTCAGCACAATTTTATTTCCCAACCCATAGTAAGGGGTTTCATCTAGTTTTCTAAAACAATTAATTTATTTAAATATCCTAAAATTCATAGTTTGGCCTCTGCAAGGAATGGGTGGACGATGTTCGATTTACTCTAAATTTTTAGCGTGGAGGACCTTCACTTTTGGTTATTATACATATTTTAAGTGTCGCATCTGAAAATTCAACAGCACTTACAAAATATTTGATTTTTTTTAATAAATTGAGTTTCATTAGGTTGGGGTCATATGCGACCCCAAGTCCAAAAGGGTTAATTGAGTTATATTATTTTTTTCAGAAACCCTAGGCTATTAGGATAAAATATAACATTTAATAGTAGAAAACTGATAAATTTTTAATACGAAGTATTAAGAAAGAGTACATTTACTGAATATTTCACAAAAAAATCATTTTTCTCGAAATCCGCGAAAAAAAAATTCTTTGTAAAAAAATTCTGGTAGAGGAATTCACTTCAAAACTCACACAGTTAATCCGTAACATGTATTTAACAAAACTTTAAAGCGCCGAACCCACATTTTGAAATTTTGTTAAGAAAATTTTTTAAAATTTTATAAAAAAAAAATTTTCCGTTCTTGGTCTCATTTCGCAATAGGTTAACAACGTGGTAATAAAACAATACTTCACATCTGAGTTTATAGGTATAGAGACAAAAAAAAATTATGGCTTTAATCAATTTGTTAAATTTTAAAAAATGTTCATCACATTTCATGACCTAGAGTTTTTTGGCACAAAAGTGGTCTGGGGCATTTGTTCTTTCTTGGCAACTTTTTATTCGATTATGAGATAATTTAGTACTGAAATCGATTCATATAGCAGCTGGTCGAAAAATTCAAAGTATAGAACGAAA
The DNA here is from genome assembly GCA_963682025.1 of Cordilura impudica. NCBI lineage: Eukaryota > Metazoa > Arthropoda > Insecta > Diptera > Scathophagidae > Cordilura > Cordilura impudica. The sequence continues at coordinate 95,798,061 of OY821518.1, forward strand.
TTTTCGTAAAATCTGAAAAAGTCATATTTTCCCCATATAAACACACTTGAAATTTTCAGTCGCGTTGAGGCACCTCAAAATTTTTTTTTTATTGACCCAAAACTTTGTATTTCTCAGTTTTTTTTTTTTTTTGCTATTATTTCTAGGGGGTGAGACTTTAAATTCGAACACTTTTTTCCCCTCCATAACTATCGTGGTATAGTTAGTAACACATTCAATTATTTGATAACTTCTGAATCAGATTTTATGAATTGATTTTTAATTTTTATTTTAGGAAATGGCTTTAGACATAATATAAATTTTCACAAAAAGATATATTAAGCCTTTAAAGCCTAGAAGTGCATATAAGTACAAAACTTCAGCAAAAACTCACTATACGTCTCTAAATTTAAATTGATAAAATTTGACTAAAGATCAGACTTTCAACATCCTTATTAAACTAAACAAGTTTCTAAGACACTGTTTTTTGCAATCTTTACGTCTGCGTTTGGTTTCAAATTTTTCAAAAATAAAAATCGTGTCGTAATAAAATCATCCAAAAGTTAATTGTATATTTTTAGTGAAAATGTTTTTAAACTCTTTCTTTTAACTCATACTCGCTGTCGTGGGACAACCCCATTCCCGGTTCTCCAATTGATCTGAAACTTGGCTCATAGTCTTGTTGTGACTACATATTAATTTTGGAGTAGTCACGCAGTCACAGAGTGATCTAAATATCATTTCCCCTCATCCGATCGATCTGAACCTTGGTTCATTTACTTGCTGTGAAAAAAGATTATCATTGACTTAGTCACGCATATTCACGCATTTTCACGCACAGTCACGGAGAGATTTAAAACGGATTTCCCCCCATCCAATCTTGGTCCACAGATTAATTTTTAAATAGTCACGCAAAGTCACGCACAGTCACGGAGAGATTCAGAATTCATATGCATAAGAGAAGAAAGAGTTTAATAAAAACTTTGTTTTTATGGGTTAGATTATTTATATAATAGTAAACAAAATATTATCAAATATTTCAAATTTGAAGAAACTTTGGTAAAATTTGATAATGTTTTGGTCTCGATGTTCAGATATTTTGTTCTGTTAGTGTTTGTACTTGGAGGCGGTTTCTAGTTTATAATGTTTTAAAATCATTATAAAGTAGCACTAAACATGTACATATAAAATAATACGTAGACACTACGATTTAAAAAGTCCATAATCGTTCACCCCCGCAAATTAACATATCTTTAATGGTAATAAAAATTGATTTCGAGCACTGCCTCACCTTCAATAAATATTGTGTTTATATTACTGTTTAGTACTTTCGATGTTTTGGATTGTAGACATAATTAAATTTCTTAGTTTAGCCACAAACCATCCACACCATAAGTGTGGATTGTAGAAAAGCAAGTACTCCCAAACTTTTCTGTTTTTTTAAACATTTGTATGTTATGATAATGCCATAATTTCTGTTAGCTATTGTTAATGTGTGTTAAGATAACATTTGACGTTATAAACGTACAAATTTAACGTTGTTTCTGGTGTTACTTAAGCAATACATATATGTATTCCTATTATTGCTCATTATACCCTATACCACTATGTGGTTTGGGTATAATAACTTTGTGCTGCTGTTTGTAACTACCAAAAATATTTGACCTAGACCCATCTTTTATTATACCGATCGAATCAGAATCACTTTCTGATTCGATTTAACGATGTCCGTCCGTCCGTCTGTGTGTCCATGTAAAGCTTGTAAACAAACTGCAGGTCGCAAATATGAATATATTTTGATGAAATTTGGTATATAAGCTTTTATCGGCATGGGATGAACGCTACTGCAATTGGTGAGAATCGGTCCATGTTCAGACCTAGCCCCCATACAAATGACCCCTATGAAATCAACATAAATTGTCATAAGATCCAAATTATCATATAAATCTTAGTCAAATTGGGTTTGTATGTGTATATTACATCCATTAATCAGTACTCCAAAAATGATCCCTATGGGACAACTCTTAGTCATAGGCCCCATATAGAGCTGCTTCCCGATCTTCACTTAAATCTATCAAAAAACAAAAATATTGCACGGATTCCTTTCAAATTTTGTTTGTATATATTTTTACAAAATACAAGAGACCTTATCAAACAAGGTCAGGATCGGTCCATTTTTGGTCCTAGTCCCCATATAGATATAGCATCCGGTATGCAATTTTTCATATCTGCAGCCAAAAAAAATTAAGAAAAATCCCACTCAATTTTGGTTTATGCTTATTTTCTATATACAGTTAGTTGGGTCTGAGAGATAGGGTCTCTAAACGCTTGGTATAGGGTATCATATAGTCGGTCTAGACCGACTATAATTTTCTTACTTGTTTTATATTGTAAAACGTCAAAAAGTAAAGCAGAATAATTAACTTTATAGAAACTAGAACAAAAAAAAAAATAATAAAATGAAAAACACAACTATGCATTAATTCATACCTCGAATTCCCGATTCGAATAAAGACTGTGTTTTGGTAGAGACTGAATGAAGAAAATATTAATTTGTATATAAACTAACTTACCCATGTATTTGCTTTATTTGCCATTTTTATTATACCCTATACCACTATGTGGTTTGGGAATAATGACTTTGTGCTCCTGTTTGTAATTACCAAAAATATTTGACCTAGACCCATCTTTTATTATACCGATCGACTCAGAATCACTTTCTGAGTCGATTTAGCAATGTCCGTCCTTCCGTCCGTCAAACTACAGGTCGCAAATATGAATATATTTTGATGAAATTTGGTATATAAGTTTTGATCGGCCATAGGATGAACGCTGTTGAAAGTGGTGAAATTCGGTCCATGTTAAGACCTAGCCCCCGTACAAATGACTCCTATGAAACCGACATGAAGTGCCATAAGATCCAAATTATAGTATAGATCTCAGTCAAATTGGGTTTGTATGTGTTTATAATATCCAGTAATCAGTAGTCCAAAAATAATTCCGATAGGACAATTCTTACTCATAGGTCCCATATAAGCTGCTTCCCGATCTTTACTTAAATCTATCAAAAAACAAAAATTTTGCACAGATTTTTCTCAAATTCGGTTTGTATATATTTTTTCAAAATATAAGTGACGTTACCAAATCTGGTCAAGATCGGTCCATTTTGCGACCTAGTCCCCATATAAATATAGCACCCGATATTAACTTTTTCATATGTGCAGCCAAAAAAATTAATAACAATGCCACTCAAATTTGGTTTATGCTTATTTTCTATATCTAATTAGTTGGACCGAAAGATAGGGTCTCTACACCATGGTATAGGGTATCATATGGTCGGTCTAGACCGACTATAATTTTGTCACTTGTTTTTTAATTATCTATGATGATAAAATTTTATTGATTTTTTCTTTTTCTTAAAAACTGGCAGCTGATATGTTATGATACAGCTTAAAATATTTATTAAACATAGAAAATGAAGTTGTAAAGTTGTATTAGATTTTGAAGTGAAAATTACTAACAACAATTTTAACTATTGTAAAGTAAAGTATACATCAGATACAAAGTTTAGTAAACTTAACAATAAATTATTTCAATAAATACCCTGAATTTGTAGCATTTTTTAGAGGTGTCTGCTTATATTGGGCCATATCTTGGCACAATTATACTTCATTTAAATTATTATTATATTTATTAACATATATATAATATTGTTTGTTGACCAAGCCTCAATGCACGTTACATTTTTAAAGCGCTTAAATTTAAATGTTCACTTTATGGTGATAAATGAAATTGGTCTAACTATTTCTTTTAACTCAATCTCTCTGTCTGTCGAGGGGCAACCCCATTCCCCGTTATCCAATTAATCCGAAGCTTGGCCAATATTCTTCTTGTGACTACAGATTAATTTTGAGATAGTCACGCATGGTCACGCACAGTCACGGAGTGATCTGAATGTCATTTATCCTCATCCGATCGATATACTTGCTGTAAAGAAAGATCAACTTCAACATAGTCACGCACAGTCACGCATAGTCACGCACAGTCACGGAGTGATTTAAACCCCATTTCCCCACATCCAATCAATATGAACCTTAGTCCATAGACTTGTTGTCACCAAATATGAACTTAAAGATAGTCACGCACAGTCACGAAGTGATTTAAAACCCATTTCCCCTTATCCGATCGATCTGAAACTTGGTCGATAGACATTCTGTGAAAAACAATTAACTTTGATATAGTCACGCATAGTCACGCACAGTTACGGAGTGATTTAAACCCCATTGCCCCTCATCCAGTCAATCTCAAACTTGATCCACAGACTTGTGGTCACAAAAGATTAATTTTAAAATAGTCACGCAAAGTCACACACAGTCACGGAGAGATTCAAAACTCATATGCATAAGGAAAGAAAGAGTTTTAATAAAAACTTTGTTTTTATGGGTTAGATTGTTTAAAAAATTAATACTTTTTCTAGGGATTACATTTATATAAGTTAACACATTATTTATTTTGCAATACTAAATTGCAAGTTAACATTTTTATCCCACAGCGTCTGCACTTTTGCTTAAAAACAAAAGTGTCTTGTTGCAAGTCAACAACAGACAAAAAAAAAATAAAGTCTCAGGTTTGCGCTACACGCGCAAACCATCTTTTTGCTATTCTAGCATTTTTGGTAGCTCGCGTGTGTGTCGGTAGGGTTAAATATTAAGAATAAAAATATGTGTAAGTTAGTAAAAAAAACTCACTGGAAGCACATAGTGCTGTAGAAAATAAAACAAAGAAATAAATAATAAAGAAAAAGCACATAGTGCTGTTATAATAAAAAATAAGTGTTAATTTATTTCTAATTGGCGCCCAACGTGGGGCACTGAAGGAAAACAAGATCCTTTCAGTCTCCAAAAAAAAAAATAAAGTCTTGACGCGGCTCCTGAGTAGTTTACCAAACATTTACAAAAGGGGGCGTACGTAGTGTCGCGGCCTGTCAAGCCCGGTTGACGGATATCAAAAAAAAAAAAAAAAAAAAAAAAAATTTTTTTAAGTTAAAAAAACTAAAATAATAAAATATTTTCATAAATAAATAAAAAATAATTATGTGAAATTAAACTTAAACAAATTTCGGAACAAAATAAATTTTCAAAACAAAGGGAAATGATAAACTAAAAATTTTAGCAAATAAAATTGAAACTGAATTTCGAACTACAAGTGAAAATAAATTTTCAAACTTTAAAAAAAAAAAATTTCTGAAAAAATCTAACGCACACTATTGGTAAAATTAAAATAAGTGATAAACAAAAAATTTTTTTGAAGGAAGATATCGATTAAGCAAATCGATCGGTGCGGCCAATGCACCTTGATTCAACAACAACAACAACAACAGAGATTCGACAACAGCAACACATCATCATCGTCCGAACACCAACAACAACGACTCCAGCAACGGAAAATTGGTCAACCATGTTCCAGTGGATCACAATATTAATGTAAGATTAAAACTATTGCAATTTATTGATGTTTAGTTAAGATTGTGAATCTAGTTGCAAGTTTATTGATAATTGTGAGAAATTTAAAATTAAAAGTAATTTAAATTACAAAATTTTAAGTTGATAAAATAGTATTTAATAATTTTGAAATTCTCAAATTAGTAAAAGATAACAAAATTGAATTATAAAAATTTTTTAAGTTGATAACATGATATTTAATAAGTAATGAAATTCTTAAATTGGTAGAAACAAAATATTTTCGAAATTTACATATTACTGAAATTTATTGATAATAATAGAAAGGGAAAGAAAGGGAAAATCCTGAAAATGAACCAAGAAGAACAAATAGCTGCGACTTTGTCAAAGCTAAGCTTAGCAGCTTCCTCTAGTAGTACTAACACATCATCTTCCTTTACTAACAACCAAAAAAAGGAACTTGTTAATCTAATATCAGAAACGGTCACTTCCATTTTGAATCCCAGAGCTGAACAGGATGAGGAATTAAATATAGATTTTAGTAGAAACACTGACGCATCAGAACGCGTTCCTGATGTAGTGAAATGTCTAAGAGAGTTTTCCGGGAAACCAGGGGAATTCAATTCCTGGAGGAAATCGGTGGACAGAATTCTTTTAATGTACGGACAGAATAGAAACACAGCAAAATACTTTGCTATATTACACACAATCCGGCATAAAATTATTGGTGAGGCCGATGCCGCACTTGAATCGTATCGAACGCCATTAAGTTGGGAGAAGATAAAGAAATGTCTAATGTTGCATTACGCAGACAAGAGGGACGTCGGTACTCTGGAGTATCAAATGACAACTCTTGCCCAGCGAGGCAACACAGTTGAAGAATTTTACCAACGGGTTTATCAGTACCTTTCCTTGATTTTGGACAAAATTGATTGTCTAGACTTGGGAGAGGAAGCACTGTCTGCAATGACAGCGGCCTATAGAGGAAAGGCCTTAGATACTTTCGTTAGGGGTTTAAATGGCAACTTGCCAAGTCTTTTGAGTGTTAGGGAACCAACCAGCCTACCACAGGCTCTACAAATGTGCCTTAAGCTGAGCAATTTGAATTATAGAACAATTCATGCAAATAGCGTAGAAAAAGCACAATCAGGTCAGCAGCGTCCCGTCCCACTGAGTAGACCATTTTATCCGGAACTTACTAATCCACATGGACAGTTCCCCAGAACAATTAATTATTGTCCACATAGACAAACCCAAGTAGTTCCGAATTATTCCAACTATCCAAAACTGAATAACACTAGGCCTCTTTTACCGCCCAAACCGCCAGTGCCTATGGAGGTAGATAGATCGATCCAGACGAGACAAGTTAATTATCAGAACAGACCACAGTATCACCTGGGTCAGAATTTTGGACGACCATCATGGCAACCATCAAATAATAAAATTTCTCAAGGTGGTTTCAACCAGAACATTAAAAGACCACCCTCACAAAATTCGCCACAACCCAACAAGGTTCAACGCGTTTTCAATACGGAAGCAGCAAATTTTATTCCGTCCGAATGTACCAACTATGTAGAAAATAATCCCGAAGAATGCTATGAATACGAAGATGAGAAATATGAGGGAGAACAATCAGAATTTACTAACGACGATATTAATTTTTTAGATTAGGCTTTTCTTCTTTGCCGTACTTTCTATTTAAAATGAAAAACGGCAATGAATTGAAATTTCTTTTGGACACCGGATCAAATAAAAATTACGTTAATCCTAAGTATATTCGAAATCCCATTCCTAACAAATCCTTTTTTGCCAATTCAATTGGTGGAGTGGTTGAAATTATTCAACACGCAAATATTAGCATTTTTAATGACGAAATAGGTAAATTAAAATTTTATATTTTACCAAATTTGACGACGTTCGATGCCATAATAGGCAATGATACATTGAAATTTTTGAATGCAATTATTTTCACTAAAGAAAATTATTTTACATTACTAGATAAGTACAGATATCCCATTCATCAGTTGAAAATTAATTCCATAGCACATGTCACATTGAGAATTGATCACCTTTGTCACGAAGACAATGGAAAATTGAAGCAACTTTTTGAAATTTATTCAACTTTATTTTCTGAGCCCGATAAAAAACTAACCTTTGTTACAAATGTCAAGGCAGAAATTAGAACTAAGAGTGATAGACCAATATATTCCAAAACATATCCGTACCCAATGCCACTGAAAAAGGAAATAGACAGACAAATTGAAGAATTACTAAAAGATGGCATTATTCGTCCATCAAAATCTCCCTATAATTCACCGGTATGGATCGTACCGAAAAAACAAGATGCTTCAGGTGAAAAAAAGTTTCGTATGGTAATCGATTATCGTAAATTAAACGGAGATACTATACCAGACAAGTACCCAATTCCAGATATTACCACTATTTTGGCGAATTTAGGTTCAAATAAATATTTCTCGACAATTGATCTTAAAAGTGGTTTCCACCAAATCGCCCTTAATGAGGCTGATATTGAGAAGACTGTATTCTCCGTTGTCAATGGGAAGTTTGAATTCACCCGACTTCCATTTGGACTGAGAAATGCTCCTGCTATTTTCCAGCGCACCTTAGATGATGTACTGAGGGAACACATCGGTATTCGTTGCTACATTTATATCGATGATATAATTATTTTTAGCAAAACTAAGGAAGAACATTTTGATAACTTAAGTGTTATCTTTAACACTTTAGAAAAAGCTCACTTAAAAGTGCAATTCGATAAATGCGAATTTATCAAAGAGGAAACAGAATTTCTTGGTATTATAGTTGGTCAAAGGGGTATTCGCACAACACCAAAAAAGACCGAAGCAATAGTAAATTTTCCACAACCAAGAAGTGTCCATGATTTGCGTTCCTTTTTGGGAATGACGGGACATTATCGGATATTTATAAAGGCTTACGCGCAAATTGCAAAACCGCTTACCGAAATACTCAGAGGAGAATTCGGAAGAATACCTAAGAATTTGTCTAAAAAGACACAACTGAAATTTACAGAACAACAAACTGAAGCTTTTGTTCAATTGAAAAAATGTTTGACATCAGATGATGTTATGCTTCACTATCCCAATTTCGATAAAGCCTTTGAGTTGACTACGGACGCATCTGATTATGCTTTAGGAGCCGTACTCTCTCAAGATGGCCAACCAATCAGTTTCCTTTCTAGAACTTTAAGCAGAGCAGAAGAAAACGAAAAGGAAATGCTAGCGATAATTTGGACTTTACAATCCCTCAAATGTTTCCTTTACGGATCGAAAAAAATTAAAATCTTTACTGACCACCAACCACTGACTTTCGCTCTCAGTAATAAGAACACAAACGCGAAAATGAAAAGATGGAAGGCGCAGTTAGAGGAATATAATCACGAGCTTATTTACAAACCAGGCAACATGAATGTTGTTGCGGACTTTCTTTCAAGGCCACCAATGGCGAACTGTAACTCCATTACTGTCCACAGTAGTGATAGCTCTTCTGATAATTTAATACCGTCTGTGGAAACACCAATTAATGTTTTTAAGAATCAGATTTTCATCTCGGAAGAAGCTGAGAGTTCATATAAATTTGAAATAGTTTTCCCTACGTACCATAGACATTTGATAACGGAGAAAACCCTCTCCGAAGAATCACTAAAATCACTTCTAGGAAAATATTTGAACCCTTCAGTGATAAATTGTGTGAAGACAACTGAACCGATAATGCTGAAGATCCAGGCAATTTATCCAACATATTTTGGCAATTATAAAATTCGGTTTACGCAGCAAGTAGTGAAGGATATTGTCAATACGGACGACCAAGATAGAATCATAATAGAGGAGCATAACCGTGCTCATAGAAACGAGAAGGAAAACAAACTGCAGATTCTAGGGAAATTTTATTTTCCAGCTATGGCAAGGAAAATCAAATGCATCACTGGGATGTGTAAGGTCTGCAAGGAAAATAAATACGACCGACACCCAAGTAATACAAAATTAGGCGCTACACCATTACCAGAATACCCAGGTCACACCATTCATATTGACATATTTTCAACGGACAAACATAAAGTACTCACCTCCATAGACAAATTCTCCAAGTTAGCTGTAGTAAGGACAGTTGATGGGAAAAGCATAGAAAATATAAAGAAGCCATTAAGAGAAATAATATTTTACTTTGGAGTTCCAAAAGCAATAGTCTTCGATAATGAGAAAACATTTAGTTCCCAACCAATAAAGTTTATGCTGGAAAGCGAATTTGGTATTAAGATATTTACTGCACCACCGTATAAAAGTGAGGTAAATGGGCAGATCGAAAGGTTTCATTCGACCTTGTCGGAAATTATGAGGTGCTTAAGGCATGAATACCCTGAGAAAAATTTTTAAGAATTAATAGAGCGGTCCGTAAATGAGTATAATCATTCCATTCACTCTGTAACAGGAAAAAAACCCGTCGATGTATTTTTTGGCAGACCCACTTCAGCAAAATCCGAAAATATAGAAGAGGTTAGAAAGGGAATATTTGAGAAACTGAGGGCAAAACAAGATAAAGATTTGCAATATCATAATAAAAACAGACAGGAAGTTGTTGACTATAAAGTGGGAGAGAAAATCTTTGTCAGACAAAATAAAAGACTAAGAACCAAACTGTCGAAGGGGGTTAGGGAGGAAATAGTTAAGGAAAACAGAAATTCCACTGTAACAACAGAATCAGGCAAGGTAGTTCATAAAGACCGAATACGAAGCTAACATGATCATGTATTTTTTAGATCACTCCTTTCCCTAAATGTTAATTTTTGCTGGGGATCAGTCGAAATATTAGACTACTCTCAATCCGAGATAGTTACCATAGAGGATGGCACCGGCAAGATTCAAACGGGAACATATAGGATTATGCACTTAATTAATCTGACGGAGTATTCCACGATAATAGAAGACCTCAAAACTAACTTTGGCAAGAACATACCCTCATCTCATCCACTACATCTATTCATTACAGAGGAAATTAACAACATGATTTCAACCATTAACAACATCATCCCTACTAATAAAAATAAACGTTCATTAGATTTCATAGGATCTGCATGGAAATGGGTTGCAGGAAACCCAGATCATGACGATCTCGTGGCCATTAATGGTAAATTTGCGGAAGTAATCGAAAATAACAACCAACAACTTGTTATTAACAAAAACTTATTTGATAGAATTAACAATATAACTCAAATTAGTAACTCAGTAATAAAAACTTTGAAAGGTAGTAATGATTTTCAAACCGTACTAATACTTCAATACAAATTTAAAATTGATATAATTAAAGAGGAAATAGAAAATATCAGAAAAGCAATTCATCTCACAAAAGCTAATATTGTTAACACATTTATGCTATCAAATCAAGAAACTCATAAAATTAATGATATTTTTGTAGAGGAAAATATGCCATTTGCTTCTTTAGAAGAATCATTGAATTTCGCGGACATTCAAATAGCCTTTAAGGATAAAATGTTACTTTATGTTGTAAAACTGCCCAAAACGGGATCGGAAATTTGTAATTTCTTTTTAATTAAGCCTTTAAGTAAAAATGAAACCATTCTAAAAATAAATTTTGAGAATGGTTAAAATGTAATGGAGAATATTATGGTATTAAGAATGAATGTAGTTTATTAAATAATATAAAAATTTGCAAACAGAATGAAATTTTTAATTTAAGAAATGAAAATTGTATAAGAAATTTATTAGAAAACAAACCATATAATTGTATTGCAACAAATACGCAACATATAAAAAAAGTAGAAGAAATAAGTAGCGGACTAATTTTATTGAATGATTTTAAAGGAAATATTTCTATTAAAAATAATACAGAATACTTACATGGATCATATTTGATAAACATTTTTAATGATACCATAAACATTGATAATTTAAGTTTTTCATCTATAGAAACACACAGCTCGAGACCATTACCCTCATTAATAAAGCACGCAAACTCTCGTTCCGAGTTCAAAGAAGTGCTATCGTTGGAATTCATGAAGGAACTTAATATCAAAAATATCAGAAAAATTAGTTCCATAAACCTGTTAGCCAAATCTAGCTTGTTTACACACTTCGGGCTTTTAGCCTTCATAATAATCATAATCATGTTTTTCAAATGTAAAAAGAACAAGAAAACGGAAATTATCATAGAAAAAACGAATCCTTCCAGATGCCGACTAGGATAGCTTCACGGCACATAAGTCTAAATGACATCCCATATTTTTAAACCAATCGGGGACGATTGGAATTTCGGAGGGAGGAGTTAACACATTATTTATTTTGCAATACTAAATTGCAAGTTAACATTTTATTATTTGTTTCGCAATATTAAATTGCACTAATTATTCCCACAGCGTCTGCACTTTTGCTTAAAAACAAAAGTGTCTTGTTGCAAGTCAACAACAGACAAAAAAAATAAAGTCTCAGGTTTGCGCTACACGCGCAAACCATCTTTTTGCTATTCTAGCATTTTTGGTAGCTCGCGTGTGTGTCGGTAGGGTTAAATATTAAGAATAAAAATATGTGTAAGTTAGTAAAAAAAACTCACTGGAAGCACATAGTGCTGTAGAAAATAAAACAAAGAAATAAATAATAAAGAAAAAGCACATAGTGCTGTTATAATAAAAAATAACTGTTAATTTATTTCTAATTTATATATTTGTTTTATTTTTGCGGTTTTCTTTATTATATCGGGATAGTGATAAAAAAAAAATAAGTGGAAAAATTTGCTTAGCCTAATGTGACTCGAGCAGTATAACCTTACATACACCCTTGTGAAGCAAATGCTATAACTAACCACGATTAAAACAATGAGAAAGGTAACGAAATATAACTTATGAAAAACAACACATTGAATAATTTTTATTTACCAGGAGTTTTTTTACATTATAATTCATATCTCGTGAGCCTTTAAACTGATTTTGATGATTTTAAATAGAATCTCCTTCGGGATGTTAGTAAAGGGTACTATATAAACATGAAGAGTCTAACTTAGTTAATGAGGATATGATTGTGATTTCCACGGACAGACGGACAAACGGACAGAGGATCATCGCTTAATGAACTTACCGTGTTATAAGGATCAAGAAAATATAAGGTTTTGGGGTTTCCAGAATTTATATCGATCTGTTACAAAGGGAATGAGAAACTGATATATACCAACCGCACAATGGTGGGAGGATATACATAAAAAAACATAACGGAACATATGGAATCACATTCATCATTTTAAAGTTAAATTCTTTGCACTAAAGAAAAAGTTAAAAACAGAGTGCATTAAGTATCATCTATCTTGTTAACATTATTTTGTTTATTGAATTAGTTTTAATTTCGTTACAAAATCTGGTAGCTTTGTTTGACAAAAATTTAGCTTAACATTCATGGCATTATTGAATAAAAACTACAAGCGTTGTTAATCTGCTCTTGGTAATGCTCGCAACTGTACATATACATAAAAACGTATAATAAATATTTCTTATCATTTTCTAAATCATTGTTCTTAATTAAATTTATTAATTAAGTATCAGTAAATTAAGCCATAATTCGCTAATAATGTTTACAAATTAAATACTTTTGGTATAAATTCCACAAAAAAGTCTGTACGAGTATTAATGTTATGCGAATTACACTACATTATCTGCTAATTATGTAAAAAATGTGCTTATGAACAAATGAACCAGCAATTCAATTTATTTTTAATTAGCACAATTTTTGGTGGGGTAGGGGACAAAAAAAAAATGTTCTAACCAAATATTTACCTTAATTAAAATGCGACAAACGTAGTTAAACATTTTTGTTATAGTTATTTAAAAAGCTGAAAATAATTGAAATATATTTTGAAAATTGATTAACTGGAATCACCAAAATGATTCCATTTTGATTAACAGAAAGGAGTCAATAATTGAAAAGAATTATTATTATTATTACTATTGACTTCAAAATTTTTTGTGTGTTCGGAAATTAAAATATGGATAAAATCAATATTTATCAGTGGGTGGAAAAACTTGGAAATATTAATTGAATTCAAACTTGTGCGTGGCCGCCATGGCCAACAAATAGTAAGTTTTAAATATACAATAGCCGATTATCTTTGTACGGACAAGAAATAAATGAAAACCTCATCCCTTTAATTAGATATTGGAAATCATGGATATAGAGATGTCAAAATAATATAATTAATTCATTTCATTTGACATACAAAACACAAAATATTATTTAACTAACTTTATAATCACTGAACTATATTAATACCGATATAAATATATGTTCGTAAATTTATTTGCATCTTATTAGTTTTTACTCAGTAAAGCTATATTTTCCAATTTATTTATTTGGCCATTCGTGAGGCTAGATTTTATATTTAAAGCTATGTTTTAGTATTTATTAATTAATTAATGATAGTAGGTGTGCTCACTGCCGACTCAATGAATCTGTGATTCCGTATGATTTATATTTAGTTTTATAAAAGTATTACTCATTGGTTTAAGTTTCTTTATAAAGTAATTGTTTTTTAAAATGCCTCTTATTAAAATAGTAAATTTTCTTAAATTCTTAAATGATTACATTTTCTTAAGAAAGTACGTTTTTAAAAAAAGTTATGCTAAAGAAGTAAGAGTGTTAAACTCGGCTATGCTGAATCTTTGATACCACTCACCTGGTTTTTACGTTTAATTATTTATAACAAATGTTAGCAAACTATTTGAACAGGTAAACAATTTGATAAACTCAATATGGTATTATTACAACATATACACTGAATTTGTTGGTTTTTTAGAGATGTCTCCATATTTTGGGACATATCTTGGCGCACAATGCTGCACAATTTACTCCATTTAATATACCAACCTGCACGAAATAGTACATAAATTGAAAAGTATATGGCCTCACATATAGGTGACGTGATACGTACCTTTTTTTTTCATTTATTTAGAGGGCCATTAGAATATTAGAAAAATTGTGTCAAAATTTCATGAAATTTCATTAATTAGCAAAAAAGTTATATATTATATATATTTAAGCCTTTATTCATAATAAATATTGATCATTACAAACAAAAAAATAAAAAATAAAAATAAAAAAACAGAGTTATGATAAATAATTATACGAAAGTTCATTTTGCTGAACATAGGGCGTCAACGAATTCTTTCCATCTATTGCGATTTACGGCAAGTGCTTTGGCTTGGTTCCATGTTATGTTCACTAATTCACATTCACGTTGAGTAGTTCGTTGCCAGGTGTTACGAGGTCGACCGACTCGGCGTTGACCTTGGGGGTTCCAGTCTAAGGCAGATCTAGCAATATCATCACTTTGTCTCCGAAGTATATGGCCTATCCAGGACCATTTACGTTTGCAAATTTCTGTTGCTTTTGGTTGACAGTTGGATAGCGTGAGAAGTTGTTCGTTTGTTACCCAGTTGGGCCAAAATATTCCAAGAATTTGCTTTAGACAACGATTAACAAATGTTTGAAGTTTCCTTATTTGTTGTTGTGAACTACCCCAAGTAGTACAGCCATACAATAATATTGACATAACACTGCATTGAAATATACGGAGTTTAGTTTT
This sequence comes from Cordilura impudica, assembly GCA_963682025.1. Classification (NCBI taxonomy): domain Eukaryota; kingdom Metazoa; phylum Arthropoda; class Insecta; order Diptera; family Scathophagidae; genus Cordilura; species Cordilura impudica. The sequence continues at coordinate 95,813,117 of OY821518.1, forward strand.
TCTAGAAATATTATTTGATCTCCATACTTTAAATAAACTATGAAATCCAACTCTAGCTTTATTAATTCTATTATTTATATCATTTTCTGAGCCACCGTCGCTTGTAAGAATGCTTCCGAGGCAGCAGAAGGACACAACATCTTCGATATTCTCACCATTCAATGTTAAGGGTGTATTTAAAGTGTTACCGATACTTAGCAGTTTTGTCTTTTTAACATTGATTCTTAAACCATCCGCATCTGCATTTTGCGTGAGAACTTTGAATTTGTCTTCTATATCCGAAAAACGGTGTGCCATTAAACACAAATCATCGGCATAGTCGATATCATTAAGGAATTCGTTTAAGTTTCAACGGATCCCACGCGGTGAATCTAAATTGGTCTTTTGCAAAACACAATCCAGGAGAATTAGAAACAGAGTTGGCGATAAGACGCAGCCTTGCTTAACCCCACGGTTTGTTAGGAAAGGTTGGCTATCCTGACCGTTAAAACGCACAACGCAAGTTGAGTCATTGTAGAGTTCCTTAATAAGATTGATTTTCTTTTCAGGGATACCCTTAAGAGCCAATGCATTCCATAGAGCGTTCCTAGACAGTGTATCGAATGCACGCTCGAAATCCACAAAAAGAAGATATAATTGTGAATTATGTTCAACAGATTGCTATGGTCCGCACAAGAGCGGTTTGGTCTAAATCCAGCTTGTTCTTTGCGGAGGAGAGGTTCTACCACCGGCATTATTCTACCCAAAATTAAAAGCGACATTACTTCACATATTGCGTTCTGTAGAGTAATACCTCTCCAGTTTTTGCATAACGTTAAGTCACCCTTTTTGGGGACAGTTATTACTACGCCTTTCTTCCAAGAACGAGGTATACAGTTTGTATCCCATGCTTCGCTTATAATTGGGGTTAAGGATTTGGCAAGTGTTGTTGCACCATATTTTAGGAGTTCACCTGGGATGTCGTCACTACCGGAAGCTTTTTGGTTCTTCAGGTTATCCAGGGTTTTTTGTACTTCATGTAAGGTTGGTGATGACGTTGATATTAGCCGGTTTGGATTGCGGCGTGCTACTAACGAAGGGGAGGAAGTTTCTTCAACATTTGCGAGTTCTGTTGAGAAATTATCCCGCCATCTTTCGAGCTGTTGGTCAATGGTACTTAGATCGTTTCCGTTTTGATCCTTTATTGATGACGTTGTGTTTAATTTTTTCCCGCTGAGCTGTTTTATGCCAAAATAGACATCCCGTAGATTGCCAGTATTTGCGGCTTTTTCCATATCTGAAGCAATATTATTATAGTAAGCTTTACAGTCTGCTATTACCATTGATTTTACATTACGTGCAACCTGTCCATAGTCCTGTCTATATCTTTGTTTCTCCTCTGTTGCTTTTGCACGGTCAACTTTGTGTTTTAGCTGTTTTCTGACTTCGATCTGTTGCCATGTTTGTTCACTCAGCCAAGGTTTAGGTCGCGTTTACGAATACTAAGGACGGATTCTGCGCTATCCTTACAAATTTGTGCAATTTCTTGCCAAGGGAGATGTCCATTTGGTTGCAGTTTGTTCTTCAGTAAATCCTCATAAGCCGACTGTATTTGAGGATTTAGGAGACGAGGTAAGTTGTACTTTTTGAGCTTTGTATAGCGCTTATGAGCTGCTGGACGTAGTTTAAAAGTCCCAACTAAAAGTTGATGCTCACTGTAAATATCTGCGCCACGACGGGTCTTAACATCCAGTAGGCAACCTAAAAATAATTTATTGATCAGTATGTGATCTATTTGGTTACGATATTGACCATTTGGTGATTCCCATGTGTACTTGTGGATATCCTTGTGAGGGAATTTAGTACCACCAATAAATAAACTGTGCCGTGCACAAAAATCAACCAAAAGCTCCCCATTGTTATTTCTCGTGGATCCTAAGCCATGAGCTCCCATGATCCATTGAATGTTGTAGTTGTCACTTCCAACTTTAGCATTAAAATCGCCCAGGACTATTTTAATTTCGTAAAACTCTTCTTTTGTTTTGTCATCATCTGGTTCGGTGGGCGCATAGCACTGAAGTACAGATATCTTCCTGTATTTGGAATTAAAACGAGCCTTTATTAGGCGGTCTGAAATGGGCACGTATTCAATGAGCGCCTGTTTTGCCATAGGTGACAAAAGCAAGCCAACACCGCCCATACGGTATCTATCGTTGCCAGAAAAAAGAAATAAATGGCCGGCTTCAAGCCGTTCAGAGCCCTTATTCAGCCATTTAATTTCACTTATACCGAGGATGTCCAGGTTATAAGAGACAAATTCATTATACACTTGCTCAAGTCTCGATGGAGAAAAGAGGGTTCTAACATTCCATGTTCCAATCATAATCCTTTGTTTAAAGCGGTAGGTCGTCATCGATGAGGGAGAGTTATTATTTTCATTTGTTGACGCTTCTGTAATCGGGTTGTTTAAGACGATTGACTGATTGGGCCAAAGCGTCCGATACTAGCGTTGGGGCTGCCAACAACCTCTAGGCAGGTGCGCCGTCTAAACGGCATATAAACAGTTGAGCTTCAGTGACTAATTGGGACATCGTCCGCCACCTAGTTACCTGAGACGCATTGGTGTTCCCATGCCGGTCAGGCTACTCAAAACTGTCGCCTTCTCACGTTAGCTATCGACAGACGGGAGTCTGAGCGACATTAGCAAAAAAGTTACCGTTATAAAAATGATGCTGCTTTTAAGGTTTGCGAAAAAATGGATTGCAATGAGTTTCGTGTTTTGATTAAGCATTGTTTTTGGTGGAAAAAAATCCTGTCCAATCCAAGGAATGGATTATGGTGAATTTTCGGCGTCATATTCAATGGTTAAAAGATGGTATTCCGAATTTAAACGTGGTCATGCGGGCACAAATTATGCAGTATTTACGTAAAAAAAGTGTATCAGAGTGTATTGGATGATCGAAAGATTCAAGTTAGTGAGATAGCTGGCATCATAAAGATATCAACAGAGTCAGTTCAGCATATATTACATGATCATTTAAATATGAAAGTGTTCTCTGCTCGATGGGTGCCGTGATTTTTAACAGCTAAAGAAAAACTTAAACGTGTTCATGATTCAAAGTATATTCTGGAGATGCTTGAAGTAAATTCAATTATCCATTTGTAACAACGAATGAGACAGTCTGTGGAAAATGCAGAAAAAGACTCAACAATCGTCTGGAAAGATAACAACCAGTGTTTTTTGGGATGTACGAGGCATAATATTTATTGATTACTTGGAGAAAGGAAAAAATAATAACTGCCAAGTACTATGTTGAGTTATTGGACAGATCGAATAAAGAAATTAACAAAAACCACCCCACTTAAATAAGAAACAAATCTTGTACCATCATATAGAACTATTATTTAAAGACTGTTTTTTATTTTACATTTCTTTGGCAGTTGAATAATATATTAGATATGAGTAATTTGAATATAAAATACAATAACAAGTAAATTAATTCTAAGTACTTAATCACTAATATAGAAATGTAAATAATATGCCTGTTCAACTATGTCAGCGTCAGTCAGTTTCAATTTCACTTCGTCAGTCAGCTATTGTGCACTCATCTCCCTTTAACCCTTACCGATCTTCTTAACCCTTCTTTGTACGATCCCACATTCGGCCCTCCTAATTTCACATTTGACCCGAATGTAGATCCCCACGGCTTCATGTATTCAACGATGGTGGTACATCTCCTGGATCCTACGAATTCTCCAATATTTTCCACTTCATAGCGACCATCATTGAGTTTCTTTAAAACCTTATACAGTCCTAAAAATTTGGAACTAAGCTTTAAACCGATCAGATCGTTAACATTGTAATCCCTTTCAGGTACAAGATTTTTATTTATATAATGTTGATTTTCCTGTTGTATCTCTAGGATATTTTCACGTGAATCACGTTCTAATATTGCTCGGATATCTGGATTATTTTTGATTCTCATTTCCAGACCAGTAAGTATCTTAAATGGTATATTTTCAGTACTTCTAGTAGGAGTGTTATTTATAACTTGTAGCACTTTATAAACATAACGATACCAATTCTGTGGTTTCTCGCTATACAATTTTTTCAGCATTGGGACGGTAATTCGGAGAACCCTTTCCACCAGTCCATTGCCGCGAGGTATACCCGTTGAAATTAACTAATGTTGGATACAATACTCCTTGAATCCATTTGAAGTAAAGGCGGTGCCTCTATCCGTAATCACCCGTTGCCAGATTGCCATATCATGCAGACTGTTTATGCATACGATCAGTAACTTCATTAGTGCCAGTGCTTTTCGTCGGATAAAGCCAGACGAATTTAGAAAATGCATCCAGAACAACTAATATATGATTATTTGCTATATGTTACGTCCATAGGATCATCATAACCAGAATCACCAGAATCACTTTTCGGAATCTCATCGGATTTATATCTTGCGATGAATTTCGCACCTTCAGTATCGATCAGCATGTCAACATAATCAAAAACATCATTTTAAATAACGACGGAATACAAAATATCACGGTCTCGCGCCACGTGAAAAGTAATAGGCATCGAGACGCACAGTGGATCGTTTCATATAAGCTAGACGAAAACAAATTTTTTCTTAGCTTAAATTGTTGCTTTAGTCGCACTTAATAACTTTTGTTCTGGGAAAGTTCCACAGATTCAATTTAGTGGGCGTGGCACATGATACGAAATTTCTTGTGCTTTTTGACCAAAAAAAAATTCATATAAAATATAAACAATGAAATATTGAAAGAAGAATTATGCAATAAGACAACTGTGGTTTTCGTTGATTTTTGTGTAAAATTTAATTTATGTCGACTTATTAGTTTTTTAGATATAATTATTTTAATAGACCAAAGTCATACTTTTTTCCAAAATATGAAAAGTTTGAAGAAATAAAAAATAAGATAATGCTCTAGATTAGTTTTTTTTCACAGAAATATATTATAAAACATTCTCACAGATTTTTATGATGAATCGCTATCAATGCTGCTGGAAGAATATTCTTCAATATCGACTTCATCATTCTTAGACAACCGTGCATCTGCCACATTTATTATGCTGTTAGGCTGGACAAGATATTTTAAAATATCTGGAGAGATTTGTCGAAAATATTTTAAAGGGTTTTCTCTATAAGAATTTATAAGAGGATCTGAAGATATGAGTAACATATTCAGCAAGTCTCTATTCGTATCGACTTTGGATGTTTTTCGAGTGTGTGACATACGAAAACGTCTGCAATCTTTGTTGCGAGCCTCTTGTGCCTCTTCAGACAATTGCCCAATTGGGACAATGCACGATTTAATAATTTCACTACCATGACACAGAATTTTATGCACGCTGACAGGCATACTGTTGAAGCTTGGCTCGTTTGCCTCGCTCAACTTTATAAAAAAAAAAAAAAAAAAAAAAAAAAAATCAGAAAGAATTAACATATTGCGGCCCCAACGATCGGCAATATCAATGGGCAGAACAAATGAACGATTTTTAATAATAAATGCTGAGATTAGCTAAGGTGTTGGTTCCAAGGAAACGTTCCAGTTAGACCTTGGTGAAGGCTGTGGAACTGTTTTGCGTCTTAGTTTCAATATTTGTTTAATTAGTAGGATGATGATCAGTGTTATAATTAGTGCTAGTCCCACATAGCTGATGGTCAAACTGTGCACCTTATGATTTAGTGCTGTTGCCGGTAAAATTTGTAGTTGCGCCTTTACTTCCGCTTGCAACCGGGTTATGTTGTCAATAGTCGAAGAGTATGGTAGGGGTTGGGTTAGCCTGTCCACATTCTGTAGTAGATGGGAGAACGATATCCCATTGCTTGTGTATGATTGCTGTAAAATTGAGGTAATTGTTTGGGGACCGTATATGGTGGTCCCTTCGCTTTTCATTGTGCATCCCGCTGGGAGCGTAAGGAAGCCGGTGCCTTCCAAAAACTGAGAGCTACTTTCTCCATTGCATACTGTGCTTAGTTTAAGTTTTTGTTGAGTTGAGATTAGCCACTGATTCCTTTTGTAGAGTTGATACCATACGTTATTGCTGGCGATTAATTCTATATTGCAACTCGTGTCAGATTCATTATTAAATAAATGTATTTCACAGCGACAGACTGGAGAACCCTTGTAGTATGTAGCTTGAATGCTCGGGCATAAAAAGGTATCATGCAGTCCCGAAGTGTGGCATCATCCATAGGGAAATATTCGTCTCGATGAGCGTTGAGAGCCATCATTTTAGATGCCGGTAGGATAGCTACTAACGAATTATTTATTGGCTGTGGTACTGGCGTAATATAAAATAAATCATATTCATTTTGATGTGCTAGTGGGATGAGCAAAGTGCAGATGATGTGCTGGTTCGAAATTGCTGCATGAGCTGTTACTATACCATATAAATGGATGATATCTGTGACTGGGAGGGTCAGATCTGCAGGAAGATTCGCTTTTATGTTATCAACTTCGGCCGAAAACTGTCGTGGTGTTAACAGAATAGGACTTATTCGACCATGATAAGTGTCAGCTAACAAGTTGATCATGGATGCGTGCATTTTTTGCAAATTATCAGCAATGGTAAGTAATTGGACGCTCAGAGACAAGATGATCTGTGATCGATGGTTGTTATCATTGTTTGTGAGGTTCATTAGACTACTGATTTTGAAATTGGGTTTTTCGAAGTTAGTTTGTGTACGGTTTTCAGATTGCTTCATCAGATTAAGAGTTGAATCGAGAAACGACGTTTGATTCCGCAGAAGGCTGTGCAAGTAGGCTTCGTTAGTTTTTATACGGTTAATAGTTGTGGTCATTTCTTCTGCATACTTTGAGTCAAGGATGCCAAATAAAGAATTAGCGACATTTCCAACGATATCTATTGCTCCTCGTTTTCTTCTTCGTGCTAGATCTTCTAGACCGGCCTCCATCCCGTTCTGGAGATTTTGAAAATGGGTTAGTAGTCCGTCGCATTGATTGGTGAGGGATTGATGATTGCAGGCCTTTTTCAAGGCAGAGGTCCCATTGATTAAAAGCTGCAATTCTGTATGGAAGGGTGCCAGTTCAAAATAAATGAGAAGTTTCCACTCTGCAATGATTGGTTTAACGTGACCGATATTTTCAAAATGCAGGCCAGGATTGCTAGTGATCTTCGTGTAAACAACTGGTTGGCATAAGACTAATGGAAATAATAGTGCTAGGAGCACCAGCATGGTTGTTGCAGTTAAGGGGCTACGTTTCGGGGTTGGTGTACCTTCATTTTCACCGATGGATGAACTGCTTCTTTTAAGTGTTGAGTTGGGAGGTATTGCTTCATTGTCAGCTGTCGTTATTGGTACTTCCAGAGGAAGAGGAGCTAGTAGGTGAATTGCTCGCTTAATGATGCCATTAGACGTTTTGACATCCGCTGTTCTGACGGCGCCGTCTGGACCGGGGTATGTATTGATTACCTTTCCGAGACGCCACGTCATGACCGGCGAGTTATCCTTTATGATAACTATGGTCCCTGATTGCAGATTTTTAGTTTGCCACTTGTTACGCTGTTGGAGTTCATTGAGGTATTCCTGTGACCATCGGTCCCAAAATTGATGTTTTATTCGCGATACTAATTCCCATCGTTTGGCAAGTGGTTTTGACGTTGATTGTGCAGTTGCATCAACTTGTGCCGTGAGCGGTTCACCAATCAGGAAATGGCCAGGCGTGAGTGCAGCTTCGTCATTAGGATTACTCGACAATGGTGCGATTGGTCTTGAGTTGAGGATCGCTTCAACTTCTATGATCACGGTTTCCATTTCCTCATAAGTCAGAGTCGCATTTGCCATTTCCTTCACCAATAATCTTTTGGCGGATTTGACTGCAGCTTCCCACAGTCCACCAAAATGCGGGGCTCGAGGAGGAATAAAATGGAAAGTAATGCTTTTGCTGGCGCATTCTTGTTGAATTTTTTCTTGAGCTGGTGTAGCGAAAAGGGCAGTTGACAAGTCTTCTAATTGATTCCGAGCTCCCACAAAATTGGTTGCATTGTCGCAATAAAGATGCTGACAGTGGCCCCTGCGACTTATAAATCTCTTAAGCGCCCCAATGAAGGCGTCGTTTGTAAGGTCCGTCACTAGTTCTAGATGGACTGCCTTTGTAGAAAAGCAGCAAAACACAGCAATGTACGCCTTTTGGGGTCGTATTCCTCTGGTTTTAAAGTGAACCCAGATAGGGCCACAGCAGTCAACTCCTGCATTAATGAAGGGTCTTGCTGGCGTTACTCTTCTCTCCGGTAAATTTCCCATGATTTGCTGAAGAAGTTTTGGTCTCGATCTTGCACATTGGACACATTTATGAACAGTTTCCCGAGCCAGGTGTTTGCCTTTGATGGGCCAAAAGCGTTGTCTTACGGTTCCAAGAAGTGCGCTAGGACCGCAATGTTTATTTTCCCTATGTGTTGACTCAAAGATTAGTCTGCTGATTGTATCGTTGTAGGGCAGCAACATTGGATGTTTGGCATTAAAAGATAACGGGGATGCTTCTAATCTGCCTGCAACTCGTAGAATATTATGTTCATCAAGAAATGGTGATAAGCTTTTAATTTGACTGGATGCCTGAAGGTCCTTTTGTCCTTGTAATTGCTTAATATCTTCTGTGAACGCAGACTGTTGGGTAATTCGAATAATGATGGCAATCGCGTCGTGAAGTTCAATAGGGGTCAGAGTTCGCTGGGTTTGTCGCTCTGCCTTAATAGTTTTTGTGTTTTTAATAAACCTCAGGATGTATCCCATAATTCGTTGAAGCGTTTTCCATGAATTTCTGTGATTTATGTTGTGCAGAAAACTTTCACTATTAACCGCCACTAGTGAGTTGTAAGGGTTTTGCTTCTGTTCAGTTATTGTTATGTCAGAGCTTAAACAAAAAGTAGGAGGCCAATGTTTTTCGTCTCCATGAAGAAAGAATGGCCCATACATCCAGTGTGGTGTATGTTGTAACTGTCGTGGATCTAATCCTCTGGATAATATATCTGCTGGGTTATCTTTTGAACCCACATGCCGCCATTGCTCAGGTGATGTGCTTTCTTGAATTGAAGCTATTCGATTTGCCACAAATGTATGAAATGAAGATGATCTTGAATGTATCGAGGCTAAGACTATTTTCGAATCGGACCAGTAGAATGTTGGCGTTGTACTCATGTCCAGATCGAGCTTAACCTTTGCTGCCAAGTTGGCACCCAGCTGGGCAGCGCATAATTCCAACCTTGGGAGCGTTTGCTGTTTAAGAGGAGCTATATGAGATTTCGCACATAGCAGGTATACGATGACTGTTTTATTTGGTAGAAATGTTCTAACGTATATTGCGGCTCCATACGCCTTTTCGGAGGCATCTGTAAAAACATGCAGTTGTGTCTTGCTAGGAATACCTCCCTTATAGACATGCCGATGCACTTGAAAGTTTTCAAGTTCACTTAGATTGACGACTACTGGGGACAGTAGCCCGAGTGGGTCAAAAATGCGTGCTAAATCCGACGTGACTGTCCTTTTAGTCACAGCCTTAATTGGTTGTATGTTAACTTTGATTTTAAGGAGATCACCTTTGGGTAGCCACACTAATCCTAGCGTTGTTGTACAATCCGTTTCTTCTTTGGAAAAGTCTAGATTGACTTCTTGATCATCATTGGGAATGTTGCGGAGCAGTTGGGTGTGATTGGCGCACCACTTTCTTAAATGGAACCCATACTTAGCCATGACATGTTGTAGTTGGCGTTGAGTTTCGAGGGCGGTGTTCAAACTATCGGCTCCACCTAATCCGTCATCGACATAAAAATTTCTTTCCAGAAAGCTGGCTGCTAAAGGCAATTGAACCTTATTGTCATGGCTTATCTCCTTCAAGCATTTGATTGCCAAATATGGCGCGGACCTAGTGCCATATGTCACTGTGTTTAATTGAAAATAACTGATGGGTTCAGAAACATCATTTCGCCACAGGATTATCTGGAACTGTTGGTCTTTGGGGTGGATCAATATTTGGCGGTACATTTTTTCTATGTCTGTAGTGAACACGAAACGCGGCGTCCGAAATCGTAAGAGAACCGTAAACAGATCGTTTTGTAGTGGTGGCCCGGTGTGTAGAATGTCATTTAATGATTTTCCTGACGCTGTTTTCGCTGAAGCATCGAATACCACCCTAAGTTTAGTGGTGCTGCTTTCAGGTCGTAACACGCAGTGATGAGGGATAAAGTATTTATGCCCTTTTACATCGTCTATTTGGATTTTCGACATGTGCCCCATTGCTTCATAGTCCTTCATAAATTGCACATACTGATCTTTTAGTGAAGGGTCTTTCAATAATCTGCGTTCTAATGAGAGAAATCGGTTGAATGCAATACTATGTGAAGCTCCTAATGCTGACGTTTCCATACAAAATGGAAGTCGTACCACGAATCGTCCTCCATTATCACGACTATTATGCTGATTAAAATGTGCCTCACATTGTGCATCATAAGAAGATAATTGTTGCTGTCTGCTTTCGATCTCCTCAAGTTTCCAAAATCGTTCAATAGCCAGATTCATGTTATCCTCATCAGTTAGGACACCGCATATCGCTGATGATAGGTGTTCACCAGATACCTTCCCGGATACTATCCAGCCAAAAGTTGTATTTTGTAACCTTGGGAGGTCATCAGCCAGTTTGATTTGACCGATGGCGAGTAGTTGATGGTAATATTCCGCCCCTAACAAAATGTCGATTTTTTCTGGGCGGTTAAAAATTGGGTCTGCTAATGGTATATTATTGGGAATTGACCACTTATCTATAGTGAGCAGTTGAGCGGGTTGTGGAGCAATTATTTGTGGTAATACAAATGCCTCAAGCCGGGTTGAGAAATTGTTGAGTCGGGATTGAAGCGTGATGTTGACTCGGTGTTGAACCTTGGTGCGGTTTTTTCCAATACCGTTGATTGAAATTGATGTGGCCCTTGCTGGGAGTCCAAGCCGTGTGACCAATCTCTCCGTAATGAGGTTGACTTGTGATCCCGAATCAAGAATCGCCTTGCATTCAGTTTCCAACCCATTTGCTTTGACTTTTACCAATGCTGTTCCAAGTAAGACATAGGGTCTTGTGTTCCTGGAACTAACTGCCATGCTTTCAGCTTCGTCTACTGGGGTGTTGACTAGTGAAGTCGCTGTTTCTTTTGCCGGATTATTACGTGTAATTGCTTCTTTGGTTGACTCATTTTTAAAGTTACTGCGTTTCTTTGAAGTTAAATTTACTTGTGGGAGTGAATCCAAATGTACCAGGGTATGGTGCCGTTTTCCACATTTTTGGCAGCGGCCCGAAGTGGTGCACTGTTTGGTAAAATGGCTACTATTGAAGCAGTTGACACATAATTTATGCTTTTGTACTAGGTGAAGTCTGTTTGGTGGGCTTAGCTGGGTGAATTCCTTGCATCGATATAATGGATGCGAATCTTGCTTGCAACCTATGCATAGCCGATTATCGGGTCGGGACTGTGCCGTCAGTGTGCATGTTTTGTTAGTGGAAATTGGTTTTTCCTTGTATCCCATTGCCTCAAGAGTATGGAAATGATTCTCGAGGAAGATGAGAAATTGTCTAATTGTTTGCAGCTCCTTTGGGTTGGCAATCGATTGCTCATATTGAGTATGAATTGTTTTGTCCACCTTTTTAACCAATATGTGTATCAGGAGCGGATCCCAGGATGAAATTTGGAGTCCCATATTGGAGAGAGCAGCCAAACATTCTTTCGTTGTGTCGTGCAATCGCTTAATCGCACTTAATGTGAATGCACCAGATGGTTGGTCAAGGAGTCGTTGAACCGCTGTTGCTACTATTATTCTTTTGTTGTCATACCGATCGCGGAGCAGTTGCCAGGCAGCTTGATAATTTTCTGCGGTAACATCGAGATGATTGATAAGGTTTGCTGCTTCGCCTATGACGTTGGTTTTTAAATACCACATCTTATGTGCGTCCGACATCTGTTGCTCATGAACAATTTTCTTAAATAAGTTAGAGAACGATGTCCACTTCATATAATCGCCATCAAATTTGGTAATGGTGATCGTGGGTAATGGTAGAGCAGATGGTCTAGCCATAGTTTCTGTGGTTGAGTGGTGGTGTTGTCGATTTGCAGTGGTGAGCTGGATGATTGCGGACTGGGAAGCTTGTTCGAGGTGAACATATCTTCTTGAATCGTAGCCTGCAATGTCTGGGTCGGGATATTTATCCAACACTTCATCATTAAGCCTTTCCAGTTGCTGCCATAATTGGGTGATGGTGCCCTTTTTTACATCATAATAAGACCCATCTTGTCCTGGTTGCAGGTGAAGGCCTTCTAGTTGTCGAGTGAGAGCTGCCATTTTTCCAAGGCACCGACTGATGAGTCCATCGTGACCACCTGCGGCGACAGATGCATTAGCTGGACCTACTGTACCTACTGTACCTACTTGTGGCTGAACAGTGGTCGCCGTTTTGGAATCAGAAAATTCTTTTCCACCAGATTCTAGGCCTTGGGCACCAAGCTCACGTTCCATGATCTCTATGTACTTTACTGCCAACGCCTGAATTCGAGTGTAGTAGTCGGATGTGAAGTACTCATCGGATGTGTCTAGGTCCTTTAAGCCCCGCAACTCATTATCTGCAGTATCAAACTCTGCCCACGCTGTTTTGATACGGGACAATCGATCCTGATAATAGGTTGCTGTTTTCCGACTGGCTGAATCCTTGGTGAAATTTCGGATGATGGTGGTAATAGATTCCCCAGTTTCGTTCAGCTGGCGAAGAAGTTGCTTTGCTGTCCTTGCCATGGCTTTGGTCTGCTTACGGTTGAAGCTTGTAGCTTGCGGTGAACGATGTAGGTTGTAGCTTGCGGCTGGGCGCTTGTAGCTTTATCGCTTGCGTAGAGGTTGCGGCTGGGCGCTTGTAACGTTATAGCTTGCGGCTGGGCGCTTGTAGCTTTATAGTATGCGGCTGGGCGTTTAAAGTTTAATAGCTTGCGGCTGGGCGCTTGTAGTGTTATAGCTTGCGGCTGGGCGCTTGTAGCTTAATATCTTGTGGCTGGGCGCTGGTAGCTTTCGGTTGAAAGCGTGGTGATTGCGGCTGGGCGCTTGTAGTGGCTTTCGGTTGAAAGTTTGGTGATTGCGGCTGGGCGCTTGCGGTTTGAAGAGTACAGGATTTCGGGTCCTGTCACGGTCGCCAATATGTTGAAGCTTGGCTCGTTTGCCTCGCTCAACTTTATAAAGAAAAAAAAGGATAAAAAAAAACGGGGGGGGGGGGGGGGTAACTTGGTGTTGCACCAAGTTATTTATTTAGTGTTTTTAAATTTAAATTATCCTAGTGGTACACCAGGATAATGTATATTCAAATTTGTGAAGGATAGTTATCCAAGTGGTACACCAGGACAACGTTGTGTTCAAGTAAAAAAAAACCTGTTGATTACTTGAGTGGCAAAATAATAATGGCAATTTTATTAATAAACTTATGCTATATATATATATCATCAAATCAATAAAGTTAACTGTAAAAAATAAAAATGCAATAAAAACAATGCATATAAAATATAATCAAAGCATATAAAACAAATGTAAAGCCAAAAAATGTGTATATAAAAAATTAACTAATATTAAAATACATACATATGATAAAACGGTTCATTCATTTGTTTCCCACAGTCAATCAAAACAAAACAGATATTGCATTTCAATGCGACTGCCAATTCATATAGGCACGTGTAAAGTTTATTTACGTGGTTCAAGCCATGAATTATGCAGTCGCAGCAAATCTCACGCTTTGCTTGACAAACCGTGGGAACCAAAGCCACTGTTCATTAGTTGCTGCATTAAATTGGGCTCTCACCGTCAGCCAAAGCAAAGCTGATATTATGTTTCATTACCGTCTGACTGCAAATGCATACATGCGCGTGTAAAGTTTATTCATGAAATTTGTAGACGCAGCAATTCACACAATTTGCTTGACAAAATAATTTTAATTCCATAAAGATTTGTTTTTATTTTGTTAAAAATAAAAAAAAATCAGAAAGAATTAACACATACAATACCAGCTAGATTGCTCCAAATATAATTCCTTCGTTTCTTTCAAGAAGAATTCAAATAAGGGCAAATTTATCTCATAGCCGAAAGAAATGCAACTTAAAATAATATAAAAATTATTTATTAGTTTTTTGTCCACTCCAGTTATCTCTGTAGATTTTTCATGATTTTTAAAAAATTTTCTCGCTGTATTGCCATCGTTTGTAGTTCCAAAACCCGGTTTTGGCCTGTCGATTATAAGACCCATTTCAGACTTAAATTGATCTTGTATTCGTTTCTTACACGTTTTGACCAACATTTTATCGTCGTTATCTCTTATTGCCCATTTTTTTTACTTCTAGCCTATATGCTATGTGTAAAAGGCACTCAAATGTTTTTATCCAAGCGTGTAAGCTTGAAAGACTGTAACAATAAAATTCGGTATTTGGATTCTTATCAATTACCATTTTATTCAGTTCAGTAGCCTTAGCACCACAAATATAGCAAGATTGCGTGGATTTGTGAGAAGTTAAATAATTGGCAATTTTACCATCAATCATCGTCAACACAAATTCATATTCAATTTTGAGATTTTTTGTTGCTACTGTTATTTCGAAATTATTCAAAGTAACAATTTGATCGCGAATGGTTTTAAACTCCTCTACCGAAAGTTCTTCTGTTTCTTTAGCAAACAAAAATTTTATTGGTCGACAAAGCCGAGTGGACGATGGACTTTATTTTGCCAGATAACTATGCTTGGGTTTTCTTTTAATCGCAGTATTAAAGGCACGAAAGAAATGACAAATAAATATTCGTCATTCTACCTTGTTGCTGAAACTTTTGCTTGTATGTGCTATGTCCTGAACTGCCATCACCACCGCATTTACAAACAAAAGTCAATGTGCTGTAATTAGGGACATTGTCAGCAACGACAGGCTCTTGCACTTTTAACAAACGAGCAGTGGTCAAATTTATAATATATTTTACAACGATACTTGCATGGCTTTCGTCAACACATATACTGTCTTCAGGTGGAAAACAATCTTCCTTCGCTTTTTTTAACCCATATGCAGAAGGATAAAGTAAGTGACCCACTTTCATTGCTTGATTCCGCAGAGTTTTATAACTGTTACGAGTTAATTTTGTATCAATATATAATGCAAGTGCTTCTTCTCTTGTTAGTGACCATTGCAGCTGTACCTCTTTTCTAGCTTTTAATAATTGAGTTGCCTCAACTTCAGATTCCGCAACCGATTTTATTACATCTGCTGCGATACGAAACCCATCTGATCTTTTGGCCATCTGACCAGCAAAAAGTAATTCAGCCGTAGATGTTGAGTTCACCAGCCCACGGATTTTATTTCTCTTAGATTTGTCGGTGCACAATTCAAAAGGCTTAGGTGGCCGTCCTGTCCTTGAAGTACAAGGCAGTTCTTTCCGATTTTCTTCAAAGTTGAGTTCTTCACTTGTCTGACTAAAAACAAAAAAACCCTGAGCTAACCACTCTTTATATTTCATTAAAAACCTTAAAATAAAATTCAAAAGTTACAACCAAAGATATACGAGTATGTAATATTATATAAAAATCTACCGTTCTTTCCTGCAGCCACTTGTTTTCCACTTTTTTTCTATGATTTTTGAACTTAAATATATTTCGTCTTTTACATTTTTTGTATCTGCATAAACGTGATCAAAACTCATTCGTTCAGAAACAAAATTGAGTAGTGCATTTTGTCTCTCTGATTTGTAAACTGAAGACCACACTTCAAAAAATTCGGAACGGGTAATCAAAGTCGCATTTTTCCGGGACATTTTATGATTTTATTTAATTAAATTTTGCAAAAATACCTAAGAATGTCACAAACCACGCTTATTTTTGTTATTAAAAAAACTTTTAAGACAACTGTTAATACTTTACAATTTGGCAACTCATCAGCATAATTAGTGATGCCACTTGATTGGGAAGTAAGTTATATTTAAAATTGACATCGTTGTATTTTTAAGTGGAGAAATACAGGGTGCAGTAACTTTAAATAATTCTATAAAAAAATTTCCCCTCCTTTACACTTTTCCTGGATTTTTCATGACATTAAAAAACATGAGAAAGTAAGTGGTGTGCTTATAAAGTGAACAAAAAACATACCGTGGATAGTCGTGCGAAGCCAACCGACAACGATATATAAAAGTAGACAAAATTTCCATTCAGATGAGCTAGGTTTCATTAGGTTCAAAAGGTACTGTCTCCTTTAGATTTTCTACATCAGTCAAAAGAATTTAATTTTCTTTGAATAAAAAAAGATGCCAATTGAAGATCTAAATATACAAATTTTAGAAATAATATATAATAAGAACCTATTTGTAGAAAAAGTACATACTTTAAGCTTTTATTAAACATAAATAAGAAATAAATTAGAAACCCAAATAACAGAGAAAAAATTTTTTTTCTATTGCACTATTTTTTTGCTGAGCAAAATTAGAAAACAAGATAATTGTAAATTTCAAGTTTAACGGTTAATTGTGTAAAACGTAGAATTAATAGGTGGTTCAAGAATAACATTTTTCAGTCTCGGAACTTCTAAGAAAACTTTCCCATTCCAATCATATCGAAATTACACTTTAAATTTTTTTCGTCTAGCCTATATGAAACGATCCACTGTGTGCCGTCGAAAACAAAATCAGTTGTGAAACATTCAATTGTAGTCAGCTGTATTTCGCCAATTCCAATTAGTGTCCGTGTATGAGGATTTAACTTTACGTTACCCATCACCAACAGAGATTCGATTCGAAGGGTACTTATGTCACTACCAGTGTCAATCATGGCCGAAAGCTGAAGACCATAAATGGTAATGTCCTAAAAAACTCGATTCGGGCGAGAAATTAAAATTTTCGGAGATACAGTATCCGAGAAAGATGTTATAGTATGAACGCGATTATTCTCCCTTTTTATAATCTTTCTATCCTCTTCTCTAATATTCCTTCCACAATTGAACGACTTGTGACCGAATTCCTTGTACTTGAATTATCTATATTCTTTCGACTTACACTGATTTCCTCTTGAATTCCTCTTTGCCCCACAGTTGAAGCATCTTCGTACCTTTTCATCTATCGTTTGAGATTCGATGTCTGACCCGTACTTACTTTCTCATAAACTTTAATACTTGTCTCAATGGTGCGTGGTAAAGAAGAAGAAGAAGAAAGCATATATTTCAAAAATTCATAACTACACTGTATTCTTAATCGGACCGGTTTCTGGTATTTCAGCCTTCATCAGCGATTTATTGAACATTGTGATAATTGTTATGTTTCAAGTCATCTATGCTAGTGGCCTGGTACAAAATGGACTTATTTATCTTCGAGTCGGGAATACCCTCACTGAAATATTCAATTATGCTCTCATGGTCCACATTAATTGGTGCTTCGATTTCCATAAGTCCACACAAATATTCGCGAAAACTTTCAACTGCTCGCTTCCTACGATTTTTCAATATCCGTGGAACTTCGGTTGAGGAAAGTTTCTTACCAAATTCCTGTCGTAATGAGCTTTTTAGTGATCTCCAATCATGTACGTTGCCTCGATTTCTCACGAAAATATTAGCAGTCCCCTGTTAACAGCTGTCGGGTGTAAATATATATTTGCTTGTCATTCCGTTTCACGGTGTAAGCATAGTCTTCAAAATCTTGGATCCACTGGTATACTTCTGGCTGACCTTCACCTGAAAATTTCGCCAACGCGTCCTCGATGTCTCTTAAGAAAAAAGTACATCCAGGTTGTTCTGCAACACTAATTATTATCAACCACATCACTATAAGATCTAAAATGTATTATCAACCGTTCCTGTAATATCATAAAATTAAAGTTCAATTTCACAAAGTTTCGTTAAATTTAAAAATTATACTTAATAAGTTCTTTAAAAAAAAGTCAATACACGACAAATGTTTTTGTTTCAATATACCTTAACAAAACAAAACATTAAATAACCTATAAAGCTTCTATACTTTTTATTTTAAACATCAAATACATTCTTTTAATATTAACTTCTATACTGAAACATCTTCGTGCAACAAACATGCAACTTTATAATTAAATTGGGATAACTTGGAGCAAAATACTAATAAAATAAAATACTTATCGCTTTCTATCTGTGAGTGGTGCTTTTCTATACTGCATTGCGTTACATCGCTCTGCTGACCTCTTGCATACCGCATGCACACACACGTCTTCCATTTCGACAGCTTAATTTCTTTATGTTTTCACTCAACTGATTTCTATTGTCCCTGCATTCCTATTTATTCTTCTGAAATCTTCTCTTGGCTACTTCTTTTCCAAATTATCTTCGCTATTCGTTATCAAGATTTCTTTTACCTACTTCATTTCCAAATTCTTTTGGCTACGTCTTCTACAAATCCTGGGTAGATTTTTTAAAAAAATCTTTAAACACACACAATATGTTTATTTTGAATTTATAAAAAATTTCAATTTTTTTCGTTTAACATAATATTCAAATAATTACTTTTATTTTTATTATTTTTTGTTCGGTTTTTTTTTGTAGAATGATTATTTTCAGACCGATTATATCCTATACCACTTTGTGGTTTGGGTATAATGACTTTGTGCTGCTGTTTGTAACTACCAATAATTTTTGATCTTTATTATACCGATCGGCTCAGAATCACTTTCTGAGTCGTTTTAACGATGTCTGTCCGTCCGTCTGTGTGTCCATGTAAAGCTTGTAATCAAACTACAGATCGCAAATATGAATACATTTTGATGAAATTTGGTATATAAGCTTTTATTGGCCATAGGATGAACGCCGCACAGTGGCGCCATTTGAGTTTTTTCGTTGCAAAATTCATATCTTTTGAACAGAATAACATAATTGAACAGTTTAAACAGCGTATGATAGATAACTGTTCAGCCTATGAAATGAGCGTTTGTAGAAAAATCATTTTTATGGTAAATAAAAAAAATTATCTTTACATTTTTAGATTGTTTTTATTTTTTTTCTTTAGGGTTTTATGTTCTAAATTATTACCCAACAAATTAAAAAAAATTACTTCTTTTTTAAATTTATTTTTTCAATTTTCTGTAAAATATTCATCACAATTCGTAAGAGAAGGTATATTTAAAAGACTAATCATTTCTAAACTATAATTATTTTCTAACTCTATTCGTGACTTCACATGCCGCAGGGAAGAAATAATTGGATCGGAAGATGCTGCCAACATGTTGAAGAGGTCCTCATTTTGCCTAACCCTTGATGCTTTGAATGTGTTCTGCAATCTATATTTTTTATAATATTTGTTAAGAGACTCCTGTGCTTCTTCAGAAAGCTCTCCAATTGGCAAAGACTGGTACTCAATTATATCTTTGCCATGCGCCAATATTTTATGGACGGTCTGGGCCAACTTCTTCTGTGGATACATTTCTGCTAAAAGAGATGCAGTTTTCGATGCATATTCTCCATATTTTGTAGAATTGACATTTTCTTTGCAGTTTAAAACATTCAAGATCGTTCCCAATCTTTTCACGATTTGATTGTCAATTTCAGTGATTCTAGTTACTGCCTCATCATTTTCAAAAAATCTACTAGAAGTGTTTCCATCGTTTGAGTTACCGTATCCGTGCTTGGGACAGTTTTTCTTGTGAAAATTGAACACTCCTCAATACTTTTTTTTGGCCTTCCTTTTGCTCCTCTGGTTGATGTGGTGGGTTTATCTACTGCCAATATATCCAGGATGGTGTCTTCATTAAGCCAGTCCTCGTATTTGGAGTTGAAGTTCTGAATGGTTCGATTAGATTTCACCCATTTTGCCTTAATATTTGCATATATCAGATAAAAATTCTTTTTTATAATTTCGCTTATCTCAATATTTCCGTATAAGCTATCAAGTTGACCTTCTAAACAGTTCAAATAATTTTAAATTGTTTAACGCCATGGTTTCAGTACTTGTTGCGCCAACTTTCAGTCGTAGACTAATTCAGGCATTATGCTTATTTTGCAATATATAGGCTTATGCTACCATGCCTAAAAATTTACCTGTTCCCTGCATACATATGGATTTAGGCTGAATTATGCAATTTTAGTGTCAAAATAAGATTTGTGCCTACCTGGAGGGACCATAAGTCAATATTGTTCTTGACCATTTGTACTCCAAAGTAATTTTTAAGTGAGGTGCGTACCTGCGAATTTCAATGAGTAGTTTTTTGTGCATCCTGTGTCTGTAACAGAATATTGGGAGTAGACTTTGGCAGAGGCTCACAGGTAGACAACCGACTTAAAATGCAATTTTCAAACTATTAGATCAAACTACTGTCAGTCAAAACATGTAAGGGATGCACGCCATACAATTTCTGCAACCATGTCTTTTTAAACTTTTTTACCTCAAGAAGCCAAACGGGCACGTACGAGCAGCTCAAACCTTTTGAATTATGTAAAGAAATAATCAAAGAACATGTTTTGCAAATATGGCAAATATAGAAAAATATGGATTTTTTTATTTTCCGTCAAAGTTGAAAAATAGTGAAAAAACGGATAGTTTTTAAATAGTGATTTACCAGGAGAAACACAAAGCAAACAGTTAATTTTTTTCTATCATTATACATTTAATAAATACATCAATCAACACAAACAAAAGATAAGGCGATTCGTTACCTATTTTTCGTGATATTACACCTGAAATCGCAACAAATTGACTAAAAATTGTGTGTTTTTTTGAAAACCGAAAGTCGGTCAACTTTGAACGGTTATATCTTCTAAACTAAAAATGTGATATTATTAAAAGTAGCATATTTGAAATCGCTGAAAAGTTTCCTATAACATGGGTTTTCAAAACTTCGTCGGCGCCCATGAAAATTTTGATTTTTGCAACCTCGTTTGCTCTACGGGCGCCACTGTGCGCTGTTTTTGTGATTATATTGTGAAATTGGATTTTACCCTCCCATGAGCGCATAGATGTTTACACATCAAAAAATTATGTTGCATTTCTATTAATTAAATGCATCATTGCATTTTTGAAAAATCGACGTTTTGCAACAAAATCCCACAAATCCCTTGAAACTTAAAACATATGCTTTACAAGGTTGGCACTTTTCACTAAAATAATTTTTTTCAAAACTACTGGTACCGTCTGTAGGGCAGCTCGCTTTATTTTGGACCGCCCTTTACAAAAAAAGTTCGTTAGAGTCTTATATGAGATTCTATATTTTTGCATCGGTTGCATAGAGTTCAATAATATTTCTAACCTTAAGCATTTCATTTATGCTTAAAAAAACTCTTTTTCACTTGTAATTATTTCTGTGTTTTTCTATTCCTATACAGTATGGACTTCGATCACTATGTTGTTAAGCCTATTTGATTACCAACAATAAAATATTTAACAGCACATGTCTAATGCAGAATTTAAGAGAATTTTATGTTTTTATTGGTTGGCATTTATTAGCACTCATAAATAACTTTTATAGATTTATATATTATTTTTAATTATAGATAATATTTTTTCATTAGTTTAGGAATAATACTAAAATATACGAGTAATATCACATAACAAATTTATGCATCTTCATCGATAGTACATGGCCACTGAGAACAAGTTAATATGTTGTTACATATGTTTGTAATGGTTTACATTCGTATGTTTGCAATACTTTTATCGCTTTTATATAAATTCAAAAATATTTTCAATATCAATATATTACTGTCGACTGTCATCTAAATGCAAAGGGTTGCAACTGTGTTGGTGTTGGTGTATTCACCAACAAAAATAGTTAAATTTGGAAAAATTCAGTTTAATGTAAAAGTTCCCTTCAGTTTGAAATTGTGATATTGTTGTTTTTATGATTATAATTATGAATACTCAATGTTAGCAATAAATCCTTAATATTTATGTAACAAAAATTGTAACAAAATTGCAAATACAAAACACAGAACTATATTTCAATTATCCAAATATATTTTAAAATAAAACTAACATTTGCATAAAACTTATTCATTTTCGTATTCATTGGTTAGACGAGAATGTTATATTACTTGCAGCGATGGCTTATTGGTTAGAGTGGGGGAATATCGGTTGTTTCCAATGCTCGATAATTCCTTTTGAATATTCGCTAATAATCAATGCTTTTAACAAGCCTTTTTGAATAAAAAAACACAGTCTTATATATATTAATTAATTATTGTTTTTCTATTTTTGGCACAATTGGAAAATAAATTGCACATGGTTGATAAACTAAAATCTCGAATTTTCGTTCTAAAATGCAGCTGGGAAATATAAAAACTGCATTAACCAGTATTGTAATGTTCTGAATAATCATGGAAGAACCATGAATTATATTATGAAATGGTGAAAGAAGACAGAAAAACATTAACATTTTTCGACATTTTAACAAATTTATCTAACACTTTTTTCTCCTAGTCTATGTCTATAATTGAGTCGAAGATATAAAAGTAAAATTCCGATTGGTTACCGAGATATAAACATGAAGAAAATTGCATGTTCTTCGGAAAACAAAGTTTTAGTCCAAATATACATGAGCTATGTTGTTAGTTTCGATAAGTACTTTGAAAACTGCATTTGCAATTTATGTGTTACAATGTGTTACTATTAACTTTAATTATATTTCAATGAAATTGTCACTTAACTCGTACACCTTAGAAACTAGTCCCATGAATGTAAGCCGGTGTGCTTCGCTACTCCTCCCCCCCACCCACCAAATCGTAATGAAAGGGCTCAAGCAAAGTCCCAATGCTCTCACTTTTACAGTAATTCAAATATATCACATTTAATAAAAAGTTTGTGTGGGGGTGCCACGCGCATATGTCTAAACCCGCCCATTTTTTATCTTACTACTCACGTTAATAATAGACGACCTGAGACAAATTTGCAAAGCTTTCTCTATCATAGTACTTAATATATATGATATTAAAAGTTTACTTTGTATGGGAGGTTCCACACCCACTAATAATATTTAAAAAATGACAGCCTGTAGCACTTCCCATATCCGCAGTAAGACACTGTGAAAATTTCAGGAAGATCAGGTGAGTAGTTACGGAGATTACCTCCTACAAAAAAACAAACAAGCAAACAAACAAACAAACACACATTACCATTTTATTATGTTAGTATAGATTACACAAGGGAAAAAAATTGAAATTTTTTGTGTTGATTGGAAGTTTGTATCAATTTTTTTTTTCTAATTTGAGGTCGCTGATTTCAAAACTGACCAAAATTAAGGCAGTTCCACTACATATATTGGAATAACTTGAAAACGGTTCACCATTTTTTGGTGATTTAAAAAATTTTTTTTTAAAGATATACTTGTTACCTTTGAAAAACAAAAACGTTCATAACTTTTTTATATTTCTCAGAAGTTATTCCAATATACGTAGTGGAAGTGCCTTAATTTTGGACATAACGGTATATCGCGAAAACTCGAGATGATAGAAAACAACCAAGTGTAGATTTGGATTAAGCGTCCAAATAGCCTTAAAAACAACATTCAGTTCTTAGTAGACAAAAACTAATTACATATATGGAACAGCAGCAAATACACACATGTTAAATAAATGTTATTTTTGTATGGAAATCGCGATTTTTATCAATTCAGTTTTCTCAATAAATTGTGAACAAAATCAAAAGTTGTGAACCGATTACAATGAGATAAAGCTCATTTCATTCGAAGTATGTTTGCCTAAATATTTCTGCACGAAAACTGTTTTATTTTTTATGAATTTTTTTGCAAAAAATCGTTTTTTTTTCAAAACTTCAACGAATCACAGAAACTGCCAGGAAAATCTGAAATCAATGTATGTGTTCAATTCAATTCTTTATTTACATAATATTTAAATGTAATTTTGTTTAACAATTTTTTCACAAAGAGTTTAGGATTTTTTCCTTTTCTACTTAAATATTAATTACAATCTTTTATATTATATTAAAGTTTTAAATAATATCGGATAAGCCGGAGGCAAAAATTTTCAAAAAACCTTTGTGTTAATTTTAAGTTAAGATAAAATAAAAGTTAAGGGTAAAATTATGTTGAGCCGAGCTCATTTATATGGTTTAAATCTGAGTTGAGAC
Source organism: Cordilura impudica (assembly GCA_963682025.1). Taxonomy (NCBI): domain Eukaryota; kingdom Metazoa; phylum Arthropoda; class Insecta; order Diptera; family Scathophagidae; genus Cordilura; species Cordilura impudica. The sequence continues at coordinate 95,837,209 of OY821518.1, forward strand.
AACTGATATTGAAGTTTAATGTTAGTTTTTGAATTTTATTATTTACTGGTTCGACGTTTGCTATATAATGAAGTCGTCGAGTAGAGTGGTACCAAGGCAAATTGCGAATCATTTTTAAAAGTTTATTTTGCGCAATTTGTAATTTTCTTATGTGACACTGTGCAGCACTGGACCAAACTGGAGCAGCATAAAACAGTATGGCATGAAATACGGACTTCAGTATAAGGGTTTTGTTGACGATATTAAGTTTGGAGTTCCGGTTTATCAACGGGTATAACAATCTTATTAGTTTATTAACCTTGTCTATGATATAAGGGATGTGGTCTTTGAATTTTAGTTTGGGATCTAACACCACACCCAAATATTTGACCTTGTTCTCCCAAGTTATTTGACTATTATTAAAAGCTACAGGTTGTTGAGGTAGAAAACATTGTTTGCGTCTTCGCGAGAAATAAATAGCTTGTGTCTTTAGTGGGTTAACTAATATTTTCCATTTTGTAAAGTATGAATTTACTTCGATCAGTGCGGCTTCTGAGTTGTTAATAATATCGACAGCGAGTATATCCGAACTAAGTAGGGCGGTGTCATTAGCAAAAATTGATGTAGCGCAGCAATGTAGAGTTGGAAAGTCTGCTGTGTATATATTATATAAAATAGGTGAGACACAGGATCCCTGAGGACAACCAGCAGTAATTTCTATAATAGTCGAGGTGCTGGATCCAATAAAAACATTAAAATAGCGTTCTGAGAGAAAACTATGTATTATGTTTATGAGCTCAACAGGAAAATTTAATTTGATCATTTTGAAAATGAGACCATCATGCCAGACCGAATCAAATGCAGCTTTTATATCCATTAATATCATACCAGTGGACTTGCCGGAATTGAAGTTGGAATTTACAATGCTTCTTATTCTTACTAAGGGTTGAACTGTATTATGTTCCTTGCGAAATCCAAATTGTTGTGGAGGTAATAAGCTTTCATCATCAATAAAATCTGTAATTTTTTCCTTAATTACTTTCTCAAGTATTTTAATTAACGACGATAAAAGACTTATGGGTCTATAAGAATTAGGACAATCAAGCGGTTTGTTTGGCTTCCGTATGGGAATTATTTTAGAAAGTTTCCATATTTTAGGAAAATAATGCAATTTTTAACAACAGTTAATAAATGTTGTTAAATATTTGAGTTCCTTTTTTGGCAGATTTTTTAAACATTTGTTAGTTATCCCATCTCTTCCAGGGGATTTTTTAGGTTTGAACTTCTTCATAATGTCCAGTATTTTGTTAATAGAAATATATAAGTCATTATGAGGGATGTAGTTGCTGGAGTAAAGGTTATTTATCGCACTGTTAACATCTGCAATGGTTGACGGATCACTTAAATGTGCTGAAATTGTGTGGTTTTGGCTGAATGTTTGCGCTAGGATTTCACATTTCTCTTGCTGTGTGTTGTAACTGGTGTTGTTAAGTTTTAGTATGGGAATGTTTGTACATTTTTTCTTTAATAGTTTGGATATATTCCAAAAAGGAGCTGAGCCCTTGTCTAGTGATGAGAGCTTTTTATTCCAAGTATTATTTTTAAACTTCTTTATCTCTTCTGAAATACGAAAATTATATATTTTCATTTGACTGTTATCACGAATATCTCTATATCGTTTCCAGTTTCTCCTGTAGATATTTCTTATTTGGATTAGATGTTTTATGTACTGGGGTAACTCTTGTGTTTTGACTGCAGCGATTCTTTTTGGAACACTATGGTTAATAGCATCGGAATTTGTGTTACTAAGCGTGATTATCATTGTATCGACCAGTTCCCTATTATTTTCATTGTTTTCATCTGGGATTGTTGGATTTCTTTTGATGTATGTAGAGTAACGAAACCAGTCTGCTTTTTTATAATCATAGAAAGACTTTTGGATAGAGCTGAATTCATTGTTTATTGTAATTTTAATAGGATTATGGTCAGAACTGAGATCGTTAATGACGTTAACCGGAGTAATACTATTGGATAAGTCAGTCAGAAAGAAATCTAAAGCAGATGATTGCCTTCTGTGATCGGATGGTATGTATGTGTGTTCATTTGGATACAATATTTGGAAATTTTCGAAATCTAATTTCTCATACAATAGATTTCCCCAACAATTTGCAAGCTGACAACCCCATAGACTATGTCTACAGTTAAAATCGCCGCCAAAAATAAAATTTTCATCACCGCTATGTAGTTTACGGAGATCAGATTTAAACTTAATTTTGTTTTTCATTATCTCTGCCAGGAGATCCACCAGGGAAATATCAGGAAAATATATTTATATAGTTACCGTTTGATGTTCTTACTTTGACTCCAATATTTTCGATTAAAAAAGTGATTAAAGGTGGTATAAAAGAGTGTTCTACGTTTTTTTGGACTAAAACAGCTCACCTTCCCCTCTGCCTTCGTCTCTGTCTTTTCTATAACAATAAAACTTTGGGTGTTTTATTGAAATGTCATTTTTCAGCATTGTTTCCGAAATAAGGCAAATATGGATATTATGACTTATTAAAAAGTTAAAGAAAATCAATGTAAGCACTCCTTAAAGATAATATTGTTGGCGAATTTCCGATTTTTTTTTTAACTTAATATGGTGAATCGTTTTCAAGTTATTCCAATATATTTAGTGGAAGTGCCTTAATTTTGGACATAACGGTATATCGCGAAAAGTCGAGCTGAGAAAAAAAACAAGTACATATTTGGATTCAACGTCCTAAATAACCTTAAAAACATTAGTCAGTTCTTAATCAGCAAAAACCTTGTTCCCTTGTGTTATTAGTGCAGCTGCTCATGAAAAGAACATGGATTTTCCAAATTAGATCTGGCAACACTTAACTATTGGCCTTGAATTTAGAATATCATATAGCAATTTTTCTTTTAATCGACTTTTGATTTTGCCCATTTTTGATTTTGAAGATTTTTGTTTTTTGGGCGATTTTAATCTTTTATTGATTTTTGTGTTTGGCGATTTTTGAATTTGGCGATATATTTTCCACGATAAATCACATTGATAACTAACGAACTTGTCAAAAGACTGTCGCTTTCGTAGTACTTCATATTTTTTTTACATAGGATGTGCCACGCCCACTAATCCCATTACGCCCAATTTTTATTGGACTTCTCACATTAATATCTGATGGACTCGTGCAAAATGTCGAGTCTTTCATTTTTATAGTATACCAGTTATATGATATTAGATATCTACTTTGCATGGGCGGTGCTACGCCCACTGCTCCGATCACGCCCATTTTTTTGTTCTATTAATCACACAAAGAACCTATGAGCCCACGCAAAGCCACAAAGTTCTCTCTTTTACAGTACTCCAGGGAGTGCCATTGGCGTGAACCCGATGACCTGATACAAATTTGCAAAGCTCTCCCTATCATAGTACTCAATATGTGTATATGATTTTAAAAATTTACTTAGTGTGGGAGGTGCCACGTCCACTAAAAATATTTAAAAAATTAGAGTCTATAGCACTTCCCATATATGCAGTAAGACTCTCTGAAAATTTCAGGAAGATCAGATGGGTAGTTACGGAAAATACCTCTTACAAACAAACAAACAAACAAACACACATTACCTCTTTATTATATTAGTATAGAATAACCAGGTATTGCTTCAACAAAGTTGGATCCAAGACTTTCTCTCGAATCACATGGTAGAGTATCGTATAGTCGGTCTAGACCGACTATAATTTTCTTGCTTATTTTTTATATAAATACTAGATGGAGTTACTTTTCTAAGTGAAAGGTCCTTTTCAAGAAAAGGTACTTTTTTAAGAAATGGAACTTTTATAAGAGAATTACTTTTTGATAAAATTTATATATTTTAAGAAAATTTACTCTGCTGAATTAACGTACTTTTCTAAGAAAGGAAATTTTTATAAGAAAATGTAATTTTTTAACATAAGGTTCTCCTTGGAAAAAATTTATTTTTTTAAACAAAAATGTACAAAAAGTACATTTTTAAGAAGAGGTACGTACCTTTTAAGAAAAAATACTTTTTTTTAGAAAAGATATTTTCTTAAGAATTTTTTTATAAGAAAATGCTGTTTTTGAAAAAGAATTCTTTCAGGAAAATCACTTTTCTACGAAGAGGTAGTTCTTATACCCTGGACCACTATGTAGTTTGGGTTAATGACTTTGTGCTGCTGTGTGTAACTACCAAAAATATTTGACATAGACCCATCTTTTATTATACCGATCTACTCAGAATCACTTTCTGAGTCGATTTAGCGATGTCCGTCCGTCTGTCCGTCTGTATGTCCGTGTTAACCTTGTAATCAAACTACAGGCCTATCTATTTTATTTATTTATTTATTTATTTATATTAATTACAATACAAAGTAAATTTGTATTCTAATTTGGGTCCAGGGAGAAGCCGATTGACAAAGACCATTTGAATATGAAAGAATATGAAATATAAAATTAATTCTATTTATTTTGGTGTACGTAAGGATGATTTAGTGTGCGATTCAAATTGTTTTTTGTAATCACTTACGACTTGCAATACGTATTGCTTTTCTTTAATTTTATATTATTATATTAATTTTGTATATCATATTCTTTGCATCATTTGTGGGCCTTCTTATTTTATTTTCAAAAATACAGATAGTTTTTATACATAAAATGATTTTATAACAAAATTGGTTAAAAGTTGTTTTAATTTATATTCGCGAGTAATAGGCAGACAATTGCACAAAACATATATCACAATGCATTATTTTGATCCCAGGAGCACTGAAGGGTTAAACAAATAAAAATTAACCGAATTATTTTTCTTAAATTCTATACAGCGGTTTCATCTAGTTTAACAGAAAAACTCGTTTTCGGTCATTTTTATGTAAAAATATCTTAAAATCCAAAGCTGGCCTTGGCAAATAATGGGTAAACGTTATGGGATTTATCCAACATTTTAGGAGCGGAAGTTCTGCGCATTTGGTTATTATATTTTAAGCATCGCATCTAAAAATTCAACAGCACTTACAAAATATTTGAATTTTTTAATAAATTGTCTTTTATTAGCTTGGTCATATGTAACCCCAATTATATTATTTTTTTCCTAAGCCCTAGGCTACTAGATAAAATATAACATTTGAAAGTAGAAAAGTGATGAATTTTTAACAAATAGTATTCAGAAATAGTACATTTAAAGAATATTTTACTAAAATCACATTTTTCTCGAAAGCCGCAAAAATAAAATCTTTGTCAAAAAAATACTGGCATAGGGATTTACTTAAAATTTCACACACTAAATCTGTTATATGTATTTACCAAAACCTTAAGGTTTTGGATCCAGGAATAACGATTTTTCAAAATTTTATCAAAAATATTTCCCATTTTCGGCCTCAATGCGCAATATGTTAACAACGTGGTAATAAAGCAATACTTCATGTCTGCATACCTGTGAGTATAGAGACTAAAAATAAATTATGGCTTTAATCAATTTCTCAAAGTTTAAAAAAATGCCATTAAATTGCATGAGCTGATTTTTTGAGCACAAAAATGGTCTGGGGCATATGCTATTTCTTGGCGAGGTTTTATTCGATTTTGAAGTTTTATAGCTTTTTGAAAGGACAATTTAATACTGATCCCGAATTATATAACAATTTGTTGGAAAAATTAAGCTATAGAACGAAATTTTCGTAATATCTGGAAGAAAGTCATATTTTCCCCATATAAACACACTTGAAATCTCCAATCGCGTTGAGGCACGACCCAAAACTTTATATTTCAAGGGGATGAGACCGAGAGTTTGAACAATTTTTTTTAAAAGCAACCTTAATGCGTAGGCATCAATATATTTTAGAAGCAAATCTATGGATACCTTTCGAAATTACATAATTTTGATATGGGTAAACGCGTGAATTTTGCTCTGAAAAAGAAATTTTATTTCATATTTCCGCCCATTTTACTTACAGTAACAATTTGATTTGAATACAAGATTGCACTACTTGTGACATTCCTGTGTAAATATATATACGTATCTCCAATTACCAGAGAGATATAGTCTAAATTGTGAAACTACTGCCGAAAAAAAAATAATACAAAAATTGTAATTCTTTCAAAAATTCAAAATATCTTTTGTATGCGTATGATCTCAAAATTTTAAACCTATTTATAACATAACTGAAAACGTTGTTCTTAAAAATAACTTCGATAGAGCATTTTTGTGATCTGAACGAAATGGTATTCCCAATTCTCAATATAATATTGGAGGTCAAGTTTTAATTTCTGTGGATGAAATTTTGGACTTAGGTATAGTATTTGATATTCAGCCAAATTGTAAATAAAAATTCTGCATGAAATTTTTCACTTCTCCCTTTTCCAGTATTATAAATAAAAATTCCTTCGGAAAAAAAATCCAATGGAAAAAAAGTAGTTATTCTCAATGCACTTGAATTTGGTTTTTTCCCAAAAAAATTTTCCTTGCAGAACAGACGAAAGTTTACATGAAAATGTAAGTAGTATCTTGATCAACCAAAATATAAATAAAAAAAAAAAAATATTTTATTGTTAATGTAGGTCAAAGACCACAAATAGAGCCCAACTTTGACTTTTGTTACTCTTATGAAAGCCAATTCACACATTGATTGCGGTTTCCATAGATGCAGCTCGCAATTTTCTTCTAGCAACTATTTGGCTATTTCGTTGGTGTTATTCTACAATACCAATTTTTTCCTCAAGTGCTCGCATCAAAGCTATGCTATTAATTATACCCTCCACTCCAGTGTGCAGGGGGTATATATAAGTTTGTCATTCCGTTTGTAATAATTAGAAAAAAAAAAAATCTGGACCCCATAAAATATATATATTTGTGATCCTTATAACAAGCGGAGTTGATATAGCGATGTCCGTCTGTCCGTCTGTCCGGCTGTCCGTCTGTCCATCTGTCCGTCTGTGGAAATCACGATGACGGCTTCAATCGGGCAATTAGCTTGCTCGTTGGTACAGAAAATGATTCATTTACATCCTGAAAAGTTTGCTATTTAAAATCGTCCAAATCGGTTTATCTGGTCCCGAGAATTGAACGATGGAGTAAAAAAAAGTCTTGAAAAAATATGATTTGACTATGTTGTTGTTGTCACGATAACGTTCTCAATAGGACAGCTAGGGCGCTTGTTGTTAGTGAGAATGATACACCGGCATAATGAGAAGGTTTTTGTTTTTTAAATCGTGACAATAGGTTTCATAGGTGCCGAGAAATCACTGAAAATGTAAAAAAATATGATGTTTTCCTATATTGTGATTCTAAATTTTGTATTTTGTCACAGCTGTACTTGTTGTTTTTATGGTCGTTGTGGTAGTAATATAAAAATTCACCAATATCAACATTTTATGGTGTAATATTTAAGTTAGTTAATTAATAAGAGAAACTATATGAAATCAATATCAATATTCTGCGATTTTTATAAGATCACAAAATATTACAAATTGATACATACATACTAATGGTGCAAATATCAAAATACTATAAATAACATTCATATATTCTGTATATGTATATCGATAATAAGCGCATATTAAAAATAATATAAATATAAATTATTTTTTTATACAAAATACTGTAATTTTTAGGGTTGCAATAATTAGTATGATTTTAAGGGTTCTACTTTTAGTACATACTTGCATTCAAAAGTAGTATTGAAACCATAACATTCTACCCTGTAAAAAATTGGTGTTTAAAAAAAATTTTTTTTCTCAGATGATAATAATATAATATAGATGTCAATAATATTTAATTATAGTACATTTTTATAATTTATTATTTAATGTTTGCCGCAGGCAAACGCCATTCCCGGACTACCGAGAATTTAATGCACGAGTTATTTCGCATTAGGAATAATCGCGGAGGTCAGCTCAATCGAAGTGCAATGATTAAGCTTCGCCCTGGGAAACATGTATTCATTCATTTCTTGGCACAAACCGAACTTCTAATAGGCACATTAAAAATAAACTAACTGAGAAGTACAATTCATTATTACGCTGTATTATAATACTATTTTCTTATTTTACTACTAGCTAGTAAAGAAAGTGATCGTATCATTGTAAACGAAACAGAATTGAAATTGTGTGCAGATTTGTTTTACTTAAAAAACTGTTTCTACAGATAGTGAATAAAATCCCAGTAAACATTCTATGCAACAAGTGATCATGTGGAGTCTTTTTTGACTCCTCTGTGCAATTAAAACAGTCATAAATGCGCTATTTTGCTGATCACAAAATATTCTTTTGTTGGGAGGAAATATTACCTTACCCCCGACTCTTCTTGAGAACCTTTTTTATCCAATTTTCTGACTAATTTCGACTTATTTTGAGTCGTATTTAATGTCATTTTTCTATAAGTCACTTCTTAAGCGTAAGCAAAAATCATTTCTTAGTCTTTTTCTAATACCGCATGTGATTAATCAATTTTTAATCATCAAAAGTGCTCGAAGAAGACACAGTAAGATGATTTTTGTTAAAACAATCTTCGAAATGATTACTGGGATATCGTATATTTTTGTTTACACACACATATACATAATGGCACCAGTAAGCCGAACTCTCTCATGAAACACATAGACGACAGCGGCTACACGACTACAGCCTGTCAAAAATAAAATACACACGTTTATATGAAAACGATTATTTTGACCCAACACAGCTACACGACTACATGACCACTTCTGCTGCTGTAGTCAACTTAGGCTAATTTCTATTTTTGTTGGCTACAAAATAAAAATAGTGTTGACAATATAACCAAATATGTAAAAGATATTAGTGCTATGAAATATTTTATTTTGTTGAAAAAATTAATCGCAAAATGAAATGCTATAATAATTCTATTAATAAGTAAATTTATTTATTTATTTTTACGTTATAATAATGCATTATAAATAAGTAGTATATTTAAGACAATTTTATATAGAATCATACATGTTTTTCTATTTTAATAAAGTAAAAAAAAAAATATAATTGGCACTACTGAAATAAAAATAATTTTGTATAAAAACAGCTGTTTATATTGTTGTTATATGTTGCTGTTGTTTTCAAAAAAATTAAGTAGTTGACTACACGACTACAATTCCAACCAGCAGCATTTGTATCCATGTGTTTGTGTAGCCTCTGTCATGCATAAGTAACAATTTCATTTAGTCTTATGAAAGCTTTTGAACAAAGCAGATATACGTCGCATTGTTTTGTGAAATCTTACATTGTTTTTTAATAGGTACCAGTGATGCCAGGAGATTTTTACAGAAATCTCTACGCTAATGAAAAAAAAATCCCTTTTTTTCCCTACACCCACTTTTTTCTCTCTACATTTTTCCCTACACTACTTTTTTCAATTTTTCAAAAAAAAAAAATTATTTTTAATTTGTTAATTTTCAATTTCAATAATGCAAAAATAACATAAAAACGAAAAAAATATCATAAAAAATAAGATAAGAATATCATTAGAATTACATTAAAACAACATAAAAAACCAACAGATACCTAGGTATTATAAAAAAAATATTTTTACTATTCTGTATAATTCATCTTTTATACGGCTAGATGTGCATTTAAAATTTACACAATTAATTAAAATGGCTTGCAAATGGGATTTTATAACTTAAACAGAATTTTGGTTGTTGGATTTAAAAGATATTTTTTGTTTAAGACATTGGTTATTAGCATGTATACTTAGATTTGATTTATCGCAATTTAATATTTTTGCACAAGCCTTGCATCTGTATTTAAAGTCGTCATCTTTGACCTGATCCTCTCAACTAACTTGAGTAAAACCTTTGTTTTCTGTACTTCTTTGATGTGTTTTCAGCATCATCGGAAAACGAAGCGGACATTTTTCTAAAATCAATTATGTTTACATTTATAATATTTTAATATTCTTTTTATTTACAAACTTACTTAATATAATCGAAGAGATCTACAAAGATGGCGTAGTTATGTATGTATTAAAAAAAATGCACTAAACAAGTAAACTGCACAAAAGTGTTTTTTACTTGTCATTTTTATTAATGAAGCCACGTATTTACTATCTCCATATTATAGAGTTATTACCAGATTTAAAAAAGATAGATATTTTTAATTTTAAAGTTTAAAATTGAAATGTATATAATATTAAGTTGTTAAAAAAATTTTTCAAAAAATCCCCACAATTCGACAAAAGTAAGAAATCTTTTGCATTAAACACATGGACGCAAATCCATTTATCGATGCGTTACAAATGGAATGACAAACTGATGTAATAAGATCGAAAAAATAAAACTGATTAACGCTAGTGCTTTTAAAATATAAGACATGGTCAAGTATTCCGAAAAAGATCCGAAATTTAAAAATATATTTTGTTTACTATCTTCTATTGACTTTAAAATTGTTAAACGTAAATGCTGAAAATTCAGAGTATTTGTTGTAATAAATTACTAAATTGATCAAATTGTTTACATTTTCAAATATTTTATCTAAATTTGTTACAAATAGTGCAAGAAAACCTAGGTGGAGGGTATCGAAGATTCGGCATAGCCGAATTTAACACTCTTACTTGTTTTTTATTTAATTTCTCTATAAAATAAATTTATTTGTGTTTGCACACACTCCAAAAAGAAAAAATAAAAAATTAGTTGTTAATAACATCACAACTGGATTCGGAATTCGATGCTGCCACTTATTCATTTATAATTGGAGTATTTTTTTTTCTCGAGAAAAGTATTTTCCGTGAGAAAGAAATTCATTGATAATTGGGCAGATTAAGTTTGTTTTTAGTGGTCACTTGAACTACATCGTTCCTGAAGTTTATTCGCTTTCAGGAGTTTTCGGCGAAAAAAATTATATTTTCGTGTTGAAAATATTCAAGTCCAATTTTTAAGATTAATTTTTTCGTCTCTTTGTTTCTCAACTCCTCTCACATCTTATGAGTAGTTGGAATTCTATGAAATCTCGAAAGAAAATACAAACATTTTTGCGCATCATAATTTGTGATTTAATTGATTGTCCTGATATTTTACATTGAGAAGAAACAATTAATTGAGAAGAAGCATTTTTTTTTCATATTGAGTTTCACAGAACTGAATATGGCCGTAATGCACCTTTAACCAAATCTATGAATGAATTTATTTAGTCATCTTTGCAATGACTTCGATTTAAGTATTTCTACCAATGAGTTCAAAACTTGTTCATATACATTATTATAATTTTAGTAACAAGCTACTAGTCACAGACTCAATAAATAAATAAATTAAAAACAACGATTTTCGAGTTTAGCAGGCTACAATACAAGTACATAAAAAATAGTTACACGTCAACTGCATTTTGGTTGCTGCCTAGCTTACTAAGACGTATGAGCGATAAATTCGGTATTAATTATACGGCGTTCTAGAATCCGCGAGTCAGTGATTAAAAAGTGTTACCAAACTTGATTTGCTTCCCACAGCAAAAATCTATTGAATATATCTGCTGAAAGAAAATACAGGGGTCTTATTTCCGCATATTAGCGTATGTATCAAAAATAATTACGATATTCCGTAATTTTCGTATGGTAAGACTCGTTAAGAACGAAACCATAATAATTGAATTGTTAAACAATTAAAACAATATAGAGTGTTGGTCAGAACAAAAGCAACCAAAATCACTTTTGACCTTTATTCTATTTTAAGCATGTTATTATAGTTTTTCCAAAATCTTCTTTATCATTTCTTACTCGAACTCGAAAGAGTATCTTGTACTATGCCTAAAATATTCTTCCGAGCACGGGCAGTTAAAAAGGTTCTTTCGGATCTGAACATTAATAAGTCTCCGGGACCAGATAGTATACCAGAACTGGTGCTGAAACAGAGCTCTTCGACGGTAGCCAGTCCATTGGCCAACCTTTTCAGCCTTTCAGCGGGAGTCTTTCCCTCTTGCTGGAAGGTTGCTAATGTCCAACCAATCACTAAAAAAGGTGCGGCTAATAACCCTGAAAATTACCGTCCAATTGCAATCTGCTCTGCTCTCTCAAAGGTGATGGAGAGCATGATCAATTTCCATCTTGTGAACTACCTAGAGGCCAACTCACTTCTTAATGATCGACAGTATGGCTTTCGTAGAAATCGTTCCACGGGAGACCTGTCAGTTCTACTTTCTGAGCGCTGGAGCGGTTCATTCGCAATTTTGGCGAAAGTAAAATGGTTCCTCTAGATATTTCCAAGGCATTCGATCGTGTGTGGCACGGTGCATTGATATCAAAGATTATTGCATTTGGGGTCGGTAATGACTTCTGTCGATTTATATCGAGTTTTCTCAGAGACCGTACAATACGTGTTGTTATTGATGGGGTCTAATGAGTTTCAGCTTAATTCAGGGGTACCCCAAGGTTCCGGTCTTTCTCCTTCTCCTTTTCCTTATCTTTCTGAACGACCGTTTTGGTCAAACTTTTAATTCTATATACTCCTTCGCAGATAACAGCAGCATTTTTCATTCATTTTCCTTTAATTGTAGGCCAAGCCTCTTGGAGTTTGGGGGGCAAAAGGCGGACAATGAATGAGACACTCAATTGAGACCTGTTTATAATATCCGAGTGTGGTAATGCGAATAGGGTTGATTTTAATGCGCTGCAGACTCAATGTTGTATGTTGACCCATAGAGCCATGGATTCAACAATGTCATCTGTATATATGGATGGTATAGGTATTGAGGAATCGGATACTCTTGATATTCTAGGCACGAGTATTCAATGTGATGTTCGTTGGAATGAGCATATTTTTCAAGTGTCGAAAGAAGTATTCAAATGTCCTGGTTTTCTAAAACGGTGCAAAAATTACTTCACTTCTTCTAATCTCCTTAAAACCTATACCGCTTAGATCCGACCGAAAATGGAATACAACTCCCATATATGGGCAGGAGCTTCAAAGTCTATTTTGGAGCTACTGTACCGTGTGCAAAGGAGGGTTTTGATGCTCATCAATGACAATAGGGCATCCAACTCTATTGACTCATTGGAACATCGTCGGAATGTGGGTTGTTTAACAATGTTCTATAAATACTGCAATGGGAAATATTCTTCTGAGATTAGCGAACTTATTCCAAGTGCCCTAGTTTCGGTTCACTCTACACGTTTCTCTAGTAGATCACATCGGTTTGTAGTCTATTGTTACAGAGGGAATTCGTTTATCAGTCGAACTAGCCGTATGTGAACTAAAATCCCCGCAGCGATCTTTCCTGATAGTTATAATCTAATAAAATTTAAGTCAAATATCTACAAACACTACTCACTCTTTCCCTCTTTCCTATTTCTCTGAGATCAACACAATGCACTGCATCTATAGGGGGCATCCCCTAAGTGTTGGTTAATAAATAAAAACAAAACGTTCCAAAAAAAAAAATGACAAAACTAAAATTTAAAACTAAAACAAAAATTATATTTTTTTTTTTTTCCAAAAAAAAACTCTAAATGACACTAATACGGTTGGACAAAACAAAAGCAACATTTAATATTATTCAATATTTAGTGAAGAATCCGTTTTTTTACAACTTCGGGCGATCTATGTGGCATGGATTCAATACGGTGGTTGATAATGTTGACTGGAATGCTTTTCCACTCAGTTTCCTCAGTTTTCTCGCCGCCTTAAAATGCCAAATAAGTTCTCAATAGGGTTCCAATCAGGTGATTGGGCCGGCCAATCAAGTCTTTGAACTCCATTTTCAGCGTGCCACTCTTTTATTAGCTTCGAAGTATGTTACGGATCGTTGTCGTGTTGAAATATCCAACGAAGCGGCATCTCCCACTCAGAGTGTGGCATCATAACATTGGCACAAATGTCTCTATATTTAAATATGTCCATTAATCCGTCGATTTCGTGTAAGGGTCCAGTGCCAAAATCAGAGAAGCATGCCCAATTTTTTTTAAATTTAATTTATTTCATTATTTTCCATTACAACTAGATTTACAATCTCATAATTAAAGTAATGGATTTATACAAAGTAATCATGAATAAGTAAATGTATAAATACACAGTATAACAAAATAAATTAATTTAATAAATAAAACCCAAAAAGATAAAAAATTAATAAAAAAATGATTAATACATATGAAGCATAATGGGTTAATTTAATAATAATCAAGAGAAAAAAATATATAAATAAATAAATAAATATAAATATAAAAAAATTTTTTTTTTTAAAGAAACAAAATATAAATATAAATGAGAGCTGAAATCAATTACAATTACTTAATTATGAGTGAAATTGAAATAGTTCTTTCTTAAATTGCTGGGCGTTGCTTATAAATTGAATGGATGAAGGTAGCATGTTCTAAAGATGAACTGAATTAATATAGAACTGCCAATCTGATATTAAGCTTCGGTATCTTAAGTGTATCGTTCGATCTTGTTGAACGTCTAAAAAGTAATCTTTCGAACAAGTGAAGCGGTGTACGTGTATATGTAATTTTGTGTAGCAGTAATAGCGTTCTTATCTATACTAATACTAATAATAATATAATAAAGAGGTAATGTGTGTTTGTTTGTTTGTTTGTTTGTAGGAGGTAATCTTCGTAACTACCCATCTGATCTTCCTGAAATTTTCACAGAGTCTTACTGCGGATATGGGAAGTGCTATAGGCTATAATTTTTTAAATATTTTTGGTGGGCGTGGCACCTCCCACACAAAGTAAATTTTTAATATCATATACATATATTGAGTAATATGACAGGGAGAGCTTTGCAAATTTGTGTGAGGTCACCCATTGTTAATATAAGTAGCTACGCCGGAAATGGGCGGGATCGAATAAGTGGGCGTGGTACCTCCCATACAAGTAATAGTTCAATATTATGTATCTCGAGTACTGTGATAGAGAGAGCTTTTCATAATTTTTTGATGTCACCTATTATTAATGTGAGTAGTCAGATGCAAAATGGGCAGTATCGGACCAATAGGCGTGGCACTTGCCACACAAAGTAAATATAAAATGGCATATATCTGGTGTACTGTAATAGTGAGAGTCTTGGGACTTTGTGTGAGCCCATAATTTATTCATTTGATTAGTTAGACAAAAAATGAGCGTGATCGGAGCAGTAGGCGTGGCACCGCCCATACAAAGTAAATATATATAACTGGTGTGCTAAAAAAGGAAGCTTTGACACTTTGCTCGAGCCTATCAGATCTTAGTATGAGTAGTCGAACAAAAAATTGGCGGGTTCACACCAATGGGCGTGGCACTCCCCATGCAAAGTAACTATTTTATGTCATATATCTGGAGTTCTGTTAAAGAGAGAACTTTGTGGTTTTGCCTGAGCCCATATGTTCTTTGTGTGATTATTCGAACAAAAAATGGGCGTGATCGGAGCAGTGGGCGTAGCACCGCCCATGCAAAGTAGATATCTAATATCATATAACTGGTGTACTATAAAAGGGAAAGACTCGACATTTTGCAAGAGTCCATCAAATATTAATGTGAGTAGTCCAACAAACGTTGGGCGGGATGGGATTAGTGAGCGTGGTACCTCCTATGTAAAAAATATGAAGCATTACGAAAGCGACAGTCTTTTGACAAGTTCATTAGTTATCAATGTGATTTGTCGTGGAAAATATATCGCCAAAATCAAATATCGCCAAACGCAAAAATCGCGAAAAATAAAAATCGCCCAAAAACAAAAATCTTTAAAATCAAAAATGGGCAAAAGCAAAAATCGATAAAAAGAAAAATTGCCAAATGATATTCTAAGTTCAAGGCCAATAGTTAAGTGTTGCCAGATATAATATGGATAATCCATCTTCTTATCATGGGCAGCTACATGTACCTTGCTCCAGGGTAGGGACGCCGAAAAATCTGATAATTGTTGTACCGAATGAAAAAACAAAAAATATTGTATATCAGCAAGTAACGAAATAAAAAAATCTGTACTAATAATCTATACTAGCATAATAAAGAGGTAATGTCTGTTTGTTTGTTTGTAGGAGGTAATGTCCGTAACTACTCATCTGACCTTCCTGAAATGTTCACAGAATCTTACTGCAGATATGAAAAGTGTTACAGGCTGTATTTTTTTTAAATATTTTTATTGGACGTGACACCTCCCATACAAAGTAAATTTTTATCATCATATATATTAAGTACTATGATAGAGAAAGCTTTGCAAATTTGTCTCAGGTATTCTATTGTTAACGTGAGTAGTCAGACAAAAAAATGGGCGGGATTAGACAAATGCGCGTGGTACCCCCACACAAACTTAATAATAAATGTGATATATCTGAATTACTGTATTAGTGAGAGACTTGGGACTTTGCGTGAGCCCTTTCATAACGATTCGGAAGGGGGGGAGGGGGAGGGTGTAGCGAAGCACAGTGGTTTACATCTAGTTTTAATTAAATCAGTAAGAGTTACCCCATATAGTTTTTTTTGGAATATTGAGATATGTGATCATATTTTCTTAAATTAAAAACATCTTGGTATTGCATTATACATTGGTATTAGTTTTTTCGACTTGTAAAATCGCAATTTGCATATATTTCACATCCATATAGTAGAGTTGGTATTAAGTGGGTTTTTGCTAGTAAAATTCGAATCTTAAGTGGTGTAATACTTTGGGTATTGCATAAGTTTTCCCTGTAGCAACACTTATATGGTCGGACCATGTGAGAGTGGAATTAAAAGTGATACCAAGATTCTTGGCTGTAAATACAATTTCTATTTTTTGATCATTAAGCATTACAATCGGCTCAAAAGGTAACTTCAAATGTTGCTTAAATTACTTCGTTAATGTTGCTTAAATTACTACTTATATAGAGTTCTACATCGTCAACATACATGTGGACATTACAATATTGTAAATGTCGCGCTAAGTCGTTGATATAAATTGAAAATAGTAGTGCTCCCATTATCGATCCTTGTGGAACTCATTTCAGAACAGGCAATGGACTTGAAATTGTATTGTTTGCAAACACAGATTGGCGACGGAATGATAAATATGATGACATAAAACGTGTAGATAGAGGAGAAAAATTAAACAATTTAAGCTGGCAGATAACCTCATGATTCACAGTATCAAATGCTTTGGAGTGGTCCAGAAGAACAAGGAACGAGATATTTCCATCGTCAATTTTGCTACGTATTTCTTTAGATACATCAATAAGTGCTATTATGCAGTTTTGTTGGGGTCAAAATCCTGATTGCTTATTTGACAAAAAATTATTATTATTGACGTAATTACTTATTTGAGCATGGAGTAAATGTTCAAAAACTTTTGACAAATATGGTGGTATTGCAATTGGTAGGTATTCGTTGTTTCGTTTTGGGGTGTGTATGATTTTCGCAAATTACCAATTTTTGGGGTTAAACACTCTTAGTGATATTATTGAAGATGTGCGTGATATAGGGTAATATTAGCGGAATAATAGCTTTCAGAAATTTGGGATGAACATTGTCAACTTCAACTGCATTTGATTTAATCGCGAGACAACTACATAGAACATCCGATTGATTTACACAGTTAAAGTTAAAACAATTACCAGAAATAGTTGGACAATGGTCATAAAAGCTTTTATTCTGATGAACATTGGGGAGATTTGTAAAGGACTCGTTTACTCTCTCTACATCTATGTCACTGGTAGCCACACACGATGATTTGCCAACACCAATTTCACGTTGAGCTCTCCAAGTCTGTTTGGATCCAACAGCTGATAAAAAATGACTAGAATAATACTCTGATTCCGTACTTTTTATCATTCTATTCACATCTCTTCGTGCATTACAATTTTCAGTACGTGCATTGGGAATTTTGAAAGTTTTCCAACGTTTGTAAGCAAAATCTCTGCGATCAATTGCTGATTTAATTGCTACATTGAACCATGGCTTTTCCTTAGCTTTTCGCTTAACGATTTTGATTGGGACGGATTTCCTGAATATATCTAACAGGTTATTTTCTAAAAAATCAAGCTGACTATATACTGAAGGTATGTAATAAACGGAGTCCCAATCAATATTTGATAGCTCAGATGACATAATGTTATAATTAATATTCTTGAAATCATGGAAGGTAACCTCATTACAAACATACTACAATTGAAAATCAAATGCCAAATTTATTAAATCATGTTTGTAGAAGCAAGGTGCTGATAGCTGATCATATAACAGAACTTTATCAATGTTGCTAACAAAAAATATATCCAATAGCGTGTTGGTTGTAGAGGTGAAAGGTGTTGGGATTAAAGTATTTCTTGGCGACAAACCAATCGACTTTATGTCATTAGTAAGATGGCCTTCAGTGATGATATTGGAATTTAAGTCTCCACATATTATGACATCGTCATATTTAAGGGTAAGCGTTTCCATTGTTTTGTTAAAAAAGTTTGTACTGACTCTACAGTTAGGTCTGTGGACAGATCCTACAAGTAATTTACGATCATCGGCTACAACCTCAACGAATAAATGTTAAATTTTATTATCAGTGGAATTGCCTGGAGTATCAATAAACTTTTTACATGTATGGCGACACCACTACAAGCACTCTTCCTATCACAACGATATAATCTGAAACCTTTTAACCGGAATCAGGAAAAGATTCATTAAACCACGTCTCAGATACACACACAATATCTACACCAGATCTTTCACAGATATATGGAAACTCATCAATTTTTTTCTTTAGACTCTGATCGTTTATTGACACAACTTAATAAAAATCTTTTGGGGGGATGTTCGCAAGTACAATCATTTTGAAGCACATTAGGTATCTCTGTTGAGCATAATTCCATGCCAACACATTATTGTAATGCTGGAAATGCCACAACCCTAATTGATTATTTTTTTGTTCCCAATATTGATCTGGTTGTTGATAAAGGACAATGTTTTGTGCCAGCACTTAATTCAGGACATGCTTTGATACACTTGTCGTATAATGTTCCAGTATTTGAAAACATTGCTAATGTATCTTATAGAGATTACAAAAATATGAATATTTCGGAATGTATGGAATATTTACTAAATATTAATTTTGATTCTATCTATTTAACATCTAATACGGATTATCAGGTTGAGACTTTAACGAATAATATAATTGAAACAGTTGATTTGTTCGTACCCCTTAGAAATATTAAAAAATCAAATGGAGATCCGTGGATGAGGAATCCTAAGGTGTTAGTGGCGAAGGAGTATAGGGATTTAGCTAAAAGAGCGTATATGGAGGTTAGATGTGATCATAATTGGAAAACTAATTGTGTTTATCGAAACCGACTAAAATCAATTATAAGAAGAGAAAGATACAAAGTTATGAATATATTATTTAGTAATTGTACAAATGCGGAGATGTGGAAGAAAGTAAGGCAGCTTGGCTGTATTGGGAATGATAGCCCAAGTGAACCACTGGATGTCGATGATTTTAACAGGTCGTGTGTACTTGCAACATTAATAAACACAGATGAATATGTTAGGTTTTTAAATGATAATGTGGAAAATGATTTTTCTTTTAGAAGCGTTACTGAAGCGGAACTTTGGAAAGCTATATTTAGCATAAAATCCAAGGCTACAGGCTCTGACGGGATTTCTTTGGTTTTTTTGAGAAATGTACTTCCTGTAATATCCTCTCATCTTTTACATATTATTAATACGATAATTACCACTTCAAGTTTTCCCTTGTCATGGAAAGTGGCTAAAGTAATGCCCATTCCGAAAGTTAGAAATCCTAGATATTTAACAGATTTTCGTCCAATTAGTATATTACCAATCTGTTCAAAGATATTGGAGGTTATTCTAAAAGGCCAGATATTAGAATATTTTACGAGTTGTAATTTAATAAATAGGTATCAATCAGGCTTTAGGGTAGGCTGTAGTACAACTTCTGTTATCTTGAGTGTCACAGATCAGATTCGAGAAAATTATGATAAACGAAGATTATCGACGGTAATCTTTTTGGATTTCTCTAAAGCATTTGACTCCATATGCCATAATGTGTTAGTTAACAAATTGTTTTATAAATTTCGATTTTCTACTGCAGCTTGTCGACTTGTTCAAAGTTTTCTGATAAATAGAAAGCAGTTTGTCTTTTATTATAATTCGACTTCAGCAACATTAGATTTACATAGAGGGGTACCGCAGGGTTCTGTTTTGGGGCCAATACTATTCATGGTTTATATAAATGATTTGTTTGAGTGTATAACTGAGAGGACTACGCATGTATTTGCGGACGATGTTCAGATAATTGCTTCATGCTTACCTGCGAATGTTAGTACTTTTTCGATATCTTTAAATAATGTCCTTTGGCGAATAGGTGAATGGTGTTCATTGAATTACATTGTGTTAAATCCAAACAAATCCAAGGCCCTATCATTTTGTAGCCACTTCACTGATATACCTTCATTGTTTATTGGAAATTCAAGAATTGAAAATGTTGATAATTATAAAGCCCTAGGTTTTTACATAGATAGTAATCTAAAATTTGATAATCATGTGGTATCTGTAACGTTTAGAGTGTATTTTTCACTGAGAAAATTATATAGCGTGAATACGTTTTTGCCATTTGCTATAAGGAAAAAACTAGCTTATTCACTGCTTATGTCAACAATTTTATATGGTTTAGAAGTGTTTAGTGGTACTGCTGATGGAAACTTTCAAAAACTTAAAATGTGTGTACACCGAATTGTAAGATTCGTTTATGGTTTGAGTAGATTTCAACATATAACTTCATATGTGCGTAAATTCTTAGGTTGCGATTTTGCTGATTTCGTTAGTTTGAGGTGTCTTCAGTTCTTTTATAAAGTGTACAATCAAAGTCAACCTCTATATTTAGTTGACAAATTTAAGTTTGGGAACTCGACTCGAACGTATTCCTTGCAGCAAATACGATACAACACACTTATTATGCAACGGTCTTTTCAAGCACGGGTAATAAGACTTTGGAATGAAATTGTTCCTATAAAGAAAGAAAGTTTTCACATTAAGAATCCAAGTTTCGGGAAATTGTTCTTGAAAAATTGTAATTAGCTTTGTTGTTACTGTCTGCTTAGTATTATTGTTTATTTTTAGAAGATTTATTTTATTTTTAATGTATTATATTATTTAATTTTTATTATACTATATACATATTTTAAAAAATTGATATGTACTTCCATGAAATATTTGCTGTAATCATTTGGCCCACTAGGGCTCAGATTACAAATAAAGAGCCAATAAATAAATAAATAAATAAATAATTGTAATGGTGTTTGATATAAGCAACGCTAGCAAAGCATAATTTTGCATGTTCATAATTAATCCGCCGACATGCTTCACAGTTGGCTTGCAGTAGCGTGGGTTTAAACGATATCCTTTGTTGCGACGAACAGTGCAGTGATTTATTTCACAACGCAGCTAGCTGTCAGTCAACTTAAATTAAATCAAATTAAAAGAAAAAGCAAAAATAAGCCGTTAAAATTTAAAGTGAAGGCAGTGAAATTTTCTCCTATTAAAGTTGCTTCTATTTTGTCCAACTGAAATAGTGCCATTTTGAGCTTTTTGCAAAAAAAAAAAAATATAACAGTTCTTTTAGTTTACAATTTTGGTTTTGTCTTTTTGTCTCAAATGTTATGAAGAGTAAGATGTGATAAAGCAGATTTTGGAAAAACAACAATAACATGCTTAAAAATACAAAAAAGGCCGATAGTTAGGTTGGTTGCTTTTGTACTGACCAACACTGTAATTTCTTTAGAAATATTCTAAAAACACATGAAACTTTATATCTTGACAAGCTCCGAAGTACTAACTGTTAAATGTTAAAGCCAATTTTCATATTTCACCAGAGGAAAATTAAACGGGCAATGCATAAGGTGCCTCAACATATCGCAAAATTAAATCGCTGTGGTTATCGATATTTATTTCAAATCTTGTTTAAACCCATATTAAGCCAAAGTTTTCAAAAATATGAATAAAAGTTTTTATTTTCTGTTAATGCCTCAGTTCGTATATCATTCCGCATAAATTTATATTTCTCTTAACTTTGAACACAAATTATATTTTAAATTTATCTTGCCATTTTAAAGCATAATTTTCGAATTTTTCATATTCCTCTTTATATTTCGTAAATTTAGTTGAATACCGATAAGCTATTAAGCTGAAAAAATATTCATAAATTTTTCCGTAATACAATCTACTCGTACACACAAACATTTAAATAGAAATATATATTTATTTAATGCTGGAAATAAAACTATTGAAAATTCATATATTTTCAACAATGATAAATACCGGAAGTTTCTTTTATATATCCTGCTGTGTGTTTTATGGTATTTGGTATAAATATAGCTGTATATATACACACATATACAAATATCTTTGCGCTGTATTTATATAGTTTGTAGCCAGTCTTTGGGTATTGTGATATCAGCAGTCATGGTGCTAGTAAGAAGTAGCACTGCAAGCAGCTGTATAGGCAGTTTTTTCTTCTCTTATTTCTATTTTAACATCCTGTTCTGCCTCTTATAATCTTGCCATACAATATGAATACTTTAAATCTATATATATAGCAGATATGTTTATTCTTTTTAAATTTCATTTCAATGTACTGCACGTATTATTCCTATCATATCAACGAAGCACTTATTTATAATAATACACGACATTATTTAAATCCCACTTTAAACAAATAAAAATGCTTAAAATAAATATATGCTGTTGTCTTCTTTGTATTCCTTTTTGCCATCCTCCTCTTCACATTTAGCTCCACAATCTACTTGTATTCTTTAAATATTTTAGGTATTTATGGAATTTATTCAATATACTTGGTTTTATTCAGATGTTTTTAACATTATTTACATGTGTTGACAGCAAGAGTTGTTGTGTGTTTGTTTTTGTAGTTCATGTTTAATGCAATTAAATATTACAATGTATCGATTTGTAATCAAAATGTTTTCATTGATGTGAAGAGAATTCGATCAGGATTGAATTGAAAAAATAAAGTTTGCATCCACTTAGGTCGAACCATTTTCTTTTTTAATAAAACAGAAATGAGCTGAGTTTGAAAATTATGTCTTTATTTTGGTTTAAGAATATATAAAGTAGTTCGATAGATTGAAATTTCGTAAAGGTGACAACTCCTACCCTTTGTTGGTATACATTTTCAGCTTGTCTGGAAGTGCCTGTGAAACCAAAGTTGGTTCGATCTTTAATTTAAATTGAATTAAATGTTACAAAATCAACAAACTGTAGAATAGTATAGAGCTTATTAAATCTGTGGTCACAATTGATAACCGCCTAAGTCGACTTACGAACGATTTCAATTATGTATGCTAGCATATTCTATTAACAAAACTTTATATTTACGTGAAATCTCCATTTCTCTAACTAATTTTTTTAAAAATATGTTAATAAAAACATACTGACCTAAGTCGTTATGCAGCCCCAATACATTTAAAAAAAGCGCCTAAATATACTTACGAAATTTTTTCTACAAAATTGTGATGTATTCAAATAGCCTATATTGACATAAGCTGTTTTTGCACATTTTCTCTAAAATGATTTGTTTTAAAAAAGAGAGTTTGTTTAAGAACCAAAGTAAAGATAAGTGATTATTGTAAATTTGGGACTCTTGAAGCACATGTTCTATCTCTACATAAACTACTAATGCATTTTTGTTGGTATGCTTTAATGAGAGCGATATCAACATAAGCGACAATTGCAAATGACACATACTCTCAGTTTTTGTACAAAATTCAGTTAGACTATTATAATTAAAGCAATGTTTTAAAATGATTTCAGTTAAGCTATTTCGTCTCATAATACAGAGGTTATAAGAGTTCAGAAGAAAAAATAATAAAATTTATTTTAGTGATACAATGGAAAACAAACACAAAGCAATATATGTAGAAGGTAAAATAATTGTGTAAAAATAAAGGACGCATTAATTATTTACGTTAATGTTTTCATTTTTAAATTAAAAACATAGTGATGAAGGCAGTCGCTTGTCTTTTTTGGAGGTTAGAGATGATTTGCAAGTCAAGGTCAACGATGAAAGTCGCATGTCTTTTTTAGAAAGCAGCGATGCTGATTTAACAACAAATTTTTTCAATACTCAACTGCATAGTGAGGATGAAGAAGACAATTCAACTAATCATGAAGTTCTCCATTTTGACAGTGATAACTCAGTTCAAGATCCCGACTATGAACCTACAATTTCTGATGAGGCTGGGAATAGTAATGATATAGAAGAAGATGTAGTACGCAACGAAGATCCGACCACATCAAAAAGAGCTTACTCGCGAAAAATCTCATGCGTAAGACGAAACTAAGGAAAAACATACGTAAATGTAATCGGGAGTGTTGCGCCGGAGAGAAAATTAAGACCCCCTAGTACATGACTGTCGTAGGAGATGCAAAGCAAAAGTATCGCGGACATTCCAAGAAAGTATATTTCGGCAATATTGGTCTTTGGGCACGTACGATCAGCGAATTTTATTTATTGGGTCGTTGATTGACATCAACAACAAAACAATTCAATACTTACAAAAGCACCGTGAAAAGCCACGTGATCGAAAATTTCAAGCTGCTTATAATGTGGAATATGAAGGCCAAAGAGTACAGGTATGCCAAAAATGTTTCCTGCAGTGCTTTGATGAAAGTGCAAGTTTTGTCAAAACTGTTCTGAAGAAGAAAATAGATTTTCTTCAAAGTGACTTTTGTGACCAGCGTGGATTAGGTGGTGGAAAAAATAAAATGAATGTTGATATAATTCAAATTATAGTGTCAATATTTTTTTGTTTCCTTGACAAAGGAAGCATATTTATTTAAATACTAGTTGATAGTGTGGCGCCTAGGCGCCCGTTTAAAAATTATAAAACAGTTTAAATTTAAATACACGAAAAATTTATAATAAATTATATTTCTTTTAATATAGTGGTAAATTGAAAATTATATATGTACATGTGAAAAAAGATTGTGTCTGTAGAAATTATATACATAACAGATAAGAAATATTTGGCAAAAAAGTTTTTCAATTTAGAATCTCTTGAAAAACTATTTTCCTTGCTGTGGGTTCAATTACGTATCTTAACTTGCCTTGCAACTTTTGATCGTGACAAAGCCACATACAGTTGGCCGTGTGAAAATACCGCGGTATCCAAATTAATGCCAAAGTAATCAAATGATTGGCCTTGAGCCTTGTTTATGGTAATTGCGTGTGCAGGAATTACTGGAAACTGGCGGCGCTTTAATACGAAAGGTAATGTGGTGTCAGTTGGGGCGAGATCAATCCTAGGAATTAGAACCGTATCATTTTGGTCAGCGTTACAAAATCATTCAGTCTCTCAGTCAGTCAGTGAGTCAGGGATCAGCGTAAATATATTTAAGATATTACCCGGCTTTCACACTTTATATTTTTGGCTCTCAGGCTGTAAAGCCTCACACTTTTTTACTAAACAATCATACGTTTCAATTCTCTCTTTAAATTTTTTGACTATTGGATGTGTGATCAATCTGACTTGAACATGGGAAGGCCGGGTAAAGTGAGGAGATTGGAGATTCCCAAAATTATTAAAATTTAATACAATGGAGTTCGCTTATAACGAACCCTGGTTGCAATAAATTTTTGTTCATAGCGAAGAATTTCTTCGGTCCCAAGAGTTTTAATCACATTTTTCATACAAATTGCTTCTCTTATAGCGAACAGTGGTTATATCAAACTTTTGACTTTAACAAACAAATTTTTTTTTCCATTTCAGAATTTTCGTATATTTTATATATTTAAAAAAAAAATAAATTTCAATTTAATTTAATTTTATTTTATTTTCATTTAATTTTAATACAAAACAAAAACTTCGATTTTCAAATGAAGTTTTGTTAAAGGTCCTTTTATGTATATTTTCGTAAAAGTTTGCCAGTAGCCAACCTTTGCTTTCTACTTTCTGCTTCTATACATAAGGAGTTTTTCATATTATATGATTATAAAAAAATATTTTATTTTGATAGAAACTCGGTAATTTTAGTCTCATTAAGACAAACAATTAATATGTATCTTTTTAGTAATTTAATTTATGTTTTATAACTTTTTAAAATGCCCCAAAATAAATAAACTTATTCAACGGACAAATCAAAAAATACTACGGTTATAACGAACTTAGTCTATAAGGAACTAATTTGGCCGGTCCCGCCGAGCTCGCTATAAACTAACTCCATTTTATTGTAGAAAAATGGAGTAGCATAGAAAAAAAAAAAACGTTTTAGAGCAAGGTTCCTAAAAGTTTCTTAAGAGGGGTTAGGTTTTAAAAGTAAAAAAAATCGTATATTCATAATTCTTTTTTGAAGATATGAATAATGTTGGATTATTTATTTCAGATATACGTTATAGCACAACATTTGAAGAATGTTTGAAAAAAATTTCAATAAAAAATTTTTATAAATAAGTCCGTGACAGGGAATCTCCGGAGGCGTTGTTGTTTTGCGGTGAACATCATAACTCGTTACCGGATCATGTGAAATAAAAAAATGGGAACGCGTTTCAAAGGTGACATGTTTCCTGTGGTAGTGACGAAGAGTTTTTTAAATTTTTTTTTTTTTTTTTTTTGGCAGCATTTTGAAGTGAAAAACGATTTTTGCTATGCAATTTCGGGAATTTGTTGTTAAAAAATGGGAAAGAAAATGGAATTAAAAAACCCTTCGTGGTTACGTGATGATTTATGTACAGATATAGTGTCTAAAAAAATCGGTCAAGTAGATTTTGAGTTATGATGTTGACGGACTTCGAATTTATATACTATGATTTATATAGAGTACTATATACCGTATGAGGCCGGTCGCTGTATCTTCTTAAGTTTTGCTCTGATTTACTTAAAATTTTGACACAACACTCTCGACATGTTGTGCATTCAGAAAGAGAAATGCAAAAAAAGGTTTTAAAACCTACCACCATTTAAGGAAGTGCAAACACCAATACACCTACAAAAAAGAGAAAAAAATAGTTCATATGTCATAATATATGTAAACTGTAAAAAGCGAACTTTTTTTCCAGTTATCTATAGATTCAAAAATAAGGGCGTATTAGTCTTACTTAAAAAACAAAATTATTATTCCAAATTGCCTTTAATTCTTCCATGATAATTTCAATATATTATTCAAATTAAAATCTTAAATATACCTATTTACGTAATTTATGTTTGTCAAAATTTTTTTAAAAGCAAATCATACAAAAATTAATATGAGTGAAAAAAAATTATTTTCCCACCACTCTTCTGAAATTACAATGTAATTTAATTAAGCAAAGTCAGAATAATTTAAATTTTAAACTTAATATTGCACTATATTTCCAATTGCTTTTCAATACAGAGCTTTAAACGAAATCATACGTTGGACAACAACAAAATCCACATTGACGATCTCTTTTTTCAAAAATATTTATCAAAAACGCATACTCTTTGGTAAGTGCTGGCAATCAGAGAACCTGAGCGAAAGCGCTCCTAACAATTCAAAACAATTTTATGATGAAAAACAAAACAGACAAACGGTAAAGTTTAGTTTGATAAAAAAAAGGATGTATGCATATCGGACGACGTTAAATGAGAAAAATAAAAATGTTTAAAATTTCCTTCATTACTCTTTTTTGCAGAATTTTTTCATTGACCAACAAAGGGAATTTAAAGAAGAATTTGAATAGATATTAGTTTTTTGATGCATTTTTTGCGTTCATCTTATTCCATATGTAACACGAAATCTGCGTATGTAGTGCTATTGTCGTTAGCAGTGCTTCTAATTTTGACAACTTATTTTAATTTCGACGATTTTTCAATTTGTTAAAATGGTTTGTTAAATTTGTTAAAATGATGATTGAAGATTTTAAATTTTCAGTAGTATAAAAATTAGGATTTCAAGGGTTAATAATTAATGGGTTGTTAATCGAAAATTGATTGTTTTAGTTCAGTGTAAATGTAAATTACAAAATTTGTATAGATTTAATTCTGGGCCAAATCGTTTCAAAACGGAAACACCTTGAATAGAATCTCTATTTAAGATTTAAGTTTTAATTACGGCTATACTTTAAACCTATATTATATGTTTCAGCTATAATTACATATCAATAAAATTATTTAGTTGATTGCTGTGCTAAATTTTTTTCGTTGAAATTTCATCACAATTACATTTTTATATATAGAAATAACCAATGCTGTAATAATATTCGTAATATGAAAGATATAAATAAATTTTATTCCTTCCTTTTGTAATATTTTTTCGAGTTTTATAAGCGGTAAAATTTTCTTGACAATTTCTTGTTTTAAAAATGACAATTTTGGCGATTTAGTTTCCAAAAATGGAAATTTTCAGAAGATTTTATTGGCAGCTCTGGTCGGTAACAAAGAAGAGAGAAAATTGTGTGTGTGTTTGTATAAAATGAGAAAGATTAAATTTTGTTTGTGTATTTCACATAGCTTTGTAGGGAATGCTATGTGTGTGTATTATTTCAGCGTTACAGAATCAGTCAGTCAGTCAGTGAGTCAGGGATCAGCGTAAATATATATAAGATATAAAAGATTATTAAAGTAGTAGAGATACATTTTGTTACAATTAATTCAATTCAAACTCATATGCTGTCCAATTGACGTTCCTATACGGAACATAGGGCGGAAATTGTCGCACTCCATTTTTGGCGGTTTTGTGCAATACAACGAATTTCAGGCCATGAGCCTATATGTTGACTTTCGGAATGTATCGATCGAATCCAGGTATTTCTTGGCCTTCCTCTGCGTCTTGTACCCTACGGGCTCCATTCAAACGACATTTTAGATATATTGACATCGTCTCTTCTTAGCGTGTGACCTATCCACCGCCACTTTCTGCGCTTTATTTCTGTGTTAATAGGTTCGCTTAGTGTTAACGACAGAAGGTCTTCATTTGAAATGGTGTTGGGCCAAAATATGTGACAGATGCGACGAAGACATTTGTTGACGATTTGGCAGATATTATTTGTCACCAAGTTTCACAGCCGTATAAAAGAATTGGTTTAATGCTGGTGTTAAAGACCTTAAGCTTTGTTTTTCTGCTAATGTTGCGAGACATCCAAATTCTTTTCATTTTATGTTATGCGGCGCGTGCCTTATTTATGGGCTTGAAACATCCGCATCTGCTCCACCATCTTTGGAGATTACACTCCCAAGGTAGCTAAAATTGGTGACATCCTTGGCGACAGATGGGTTACCATTTATTGTGACTGTCAGTGGAGTTTGGTTCGCAGTCTCAACACGCATCAGTTTTGTTTTTGTCATTTTGACCTTGAGACCCATTTTACCAGCAATACGAATTAATGCCTCTAGCTTTGTCCGTGTTCCGGATAGGGTGTGGCTCAAAAAGCAAATATCGTCCGCATAATCAAGATCAGATAATCTTTGGTTCGGTCTCCATTGTATGTCATCTGGTACTTCTGAATTTGTTTTTGTTAAAATGTTGTCCAAAACCAATATAAATAAAAGGGGTGACAAAACACACCCCTGGCGACCTCCATTCTGTGTTGTGAACTTGCCACTAGTCTTACCTTTGTATATAACCCTACATTCTGCATTTGTGTAAAGTTCACATATGAGGTGTACAATTTTATCAGGTACACCAAGTTCCCGAAGTGTATTCCATATAGCGTCTCTGTTAATGGTATCAAAGGCCCTCTCAAAGTCAACGAATAGAAGATATAGTGGGGATCTCCACTCGACTGACTGTTCAACCACAATGCGCAACGTGTTAATGTGATCGATACAGGATCTTTGTGGTCTGAAACCGTTTTGTTCTTGTCGAAGTTGACCATTTAATATTGGTGATATACGATTCAAGATTACGAAGGCAACAATCTTCTGGATAGTATTTAGTAATGTTATACCCCTCCAATTTCTGCAGTTGCTTAAATCTCCCTTTTTAGGAATAGTAATAATCGTTCCTTCTTTCCAGGATGTTGGTATACAGCCTGATTGCCAGACTTGGTCTATTAAGGGATAAAGGATGGGGGCCAGTATTTCTGAACCGTATTTGAAAAGTTCGGCTGGAAGGTTGTCGAGTCCGGCGGATTTGTGGGATTTTAACTGCCGTATAGCATCTGAGATTTCAATGATTGTTAGTGATATCGTAGAGATGTTACAGTTAGGGTTGAGGCGTTGACTTGTTTCAATGGGACTTTGCGACATACTGGATTTTTGGTCAGCGTCAACGAAAAATTCTTTCCATCGCGCAAGTTGTTGGTCATCTGATGTGAGGTTGTTTCCGTTGTTATCTTGTAGAGGAGGTACCGTTGACTTAGTGTTAGTTAGTAGTATAATGGCCTTATACATACCTCTCAAATTATTTCGCATGGCAGCATTTTCAGCGTCAGTAGCAATGTTGTTGATTCTTGTCTTTCTTTGCCGATTTTTTTACCTGACGCTCGGTGCCGTTGTATTTCGTTTTTAACAGCTGCTTATCTTCGTCTGACTGCGAATTGAGCATTGCAGCTTTAAAGGATGAGATCCCATTCTTTCAAGGATCAGATCCCAAGTTGCATCGCTAATCCATAATTTCCTGTCTCCTTTTTTGTAACCTATTTTCATTTCAGCTGTTGTTCTGCAGATTCTACGCACGTCTTTCCAGGTCGGCTGGTCATTAAATTCATTAAATTCAATTCTTAGACTTTCTACATAACTCTCGCGCAGAAGAGGATCTTCAAATCTACAAGTATCGAATTTTCCGTTGCGATTTTTTTGGATTTGTATTGCTGCGGGTCGTAATCTAATTTGAGCTACCAATAAGTTGTGATCACTGTATACGTCAGCGCCCCTCTACGAGTGCGCACATCGAAAAGAGAGTTGTGGAATCTTCTGCCGATCAATATGTGGTCTATTTGATTTCTAGTTTTACCATCTGGAGATTACCAAGTGTATTTATGTATATCGCGGTGAGGAAATCTCGTGCCTCCTATGAAAAGGTGATTGTTTCCACAAAACTCTAACAGACGAGTTCCATTTCCGTTTCTTTCCCCACCCAGGCCATGCCGCCCCATGATATTTTGGATATTTAAGTTATCAGATCCGACTTTGGCATTAAAATCTCCCTGTACGACCAATATGTCACCTTCGGGGGTAGTGTTTACAGCGTTTTCTAGTAATCTATAAAACTCATCTTTAATATCATCGTCATAGGGTTCTGTGGGAGCATAACATTGTATGACCGTTATATTGCGATATCTTGATTTGAACCTAGCGGTGATGATTTGTTCAGATATTGGGTTATATCCAATCAGCGATTTCTTTGCTTTATGGGAAATGAGTAACCCCACGCCGTTAATACGGTATTGTTCATTTCCGCTGAACACAAAGTATTGACCGGATTCTGTATATTCTTCGCCTTTGCCCATTCGTCTTGTTTCTACAAGGCCCAGGATTTCAAGTTTGTACCTTTGCATTTCTTTATAGACTTGCTCCATTTTCGATACATCCGTCAAAGTTCGCACATTCCATGTTCCTATCATAGTCCTTTTACGAAAGCCAAAGGTCGTCATCTGGGTTTTCCGTTTGTTTTCATTTCCAATTTCCGTTGCTTGGGTAATCTATTTTATATGGTAGGGCTACCAACCCCACGCAACCCCGTATACGTCAGTGGGATACGCACTGGTGATCTACATCTTGCGGCATCCAGTTCTACCTCCATACACATTTATATAGCGAGCCGCTTGATACAAGTTCCGACGCCCGCTCGCAGCCGCACCTAACCTTATGAAACCGACGCTGCTGTTGCTAGATTTTTGTCACCCCCGGGTATTTTATTTCCCCGGTACCCTCCATATTGAAACAATATGGCGAGCATCCCCAATTCGCCATGAGAGGGTCCCGATGGAGGATCTAGCAAACTCCCCACTCACAACTCATCAAAATGAAACAGATTTAGCATATGAGGAATGATAAAGCTTCAGCTGCCAATGATTCTACAGTCAAAGTCTGTACTTTTGATTTGCAACAGTGTTTGCCTACCCCTTTCTTGAGGAACTCAATTAGTTTTTACAAAAGACAACATTGGACACATAATTTGACCGTTCATGACTGTACCAACTGGTACCCCACATTGCTATATGTGGCATGAAGCATTATCTGCTCGTGGTGGCAACTAAATTGCTTCGTGTTTGTTCAAGCGTATAATTAATCTTAAACAAGTTAATCATGCAATTTTTTACAGTGATTCCTGCATGAGACAAAATAAGAACTCATTCGTATGCGCAATGTTCATATTGGCTCTTCGAATCAATCTAGATTTAGAAACAATCGAACATAAATTTTTAGAACCTGGACACATGCATATGGAATGCGATATAGATCACTCTGTGATAGAAAGGAAAAAGAAAAGAACTGATACTCAAATACACCATCCACACGACTGGTACAATTTTGTTAGATGTGTAGCTACAAAACATACATATAACGTCGTTGAAATGAATGCAGAAATTTTTTTTAAATTTTTTTCTTCTATTAAAAACAAAGCTAATATGGAGAACGAAAAATATTAGATGGCTAAGATATACAAAGATCAATATTGGTAAAATTGAATATAAAACTACAGTAGACATATATGCTCCCTTTGAAATATTAAATTTGTTAAAACGCGGTGTAAATTCATTGAAGAAAAAAGACCTACCTATGCTAAACGAAGATGTAAAAATAAGCTCAAAAAAGAAAAAAGTTCTCCTTGATTTACTTCCATTTATAAATACATATTTTCATCCATTTTATAAGAGTTTATCAACACAGGACACTGTAAACATACATCCAGACTTAGTCGAAGATGACACAGAAACAGAATGACTAAGATTAACATGTTCTACAGTTGCATTTTTCACATTTTAGATTATATTCATAAGTACTATTAAATTAATTTTCTGTAAATAAAATTTGGCAAAAAAATACTGGATTTTTTAAATCATTTGTTTTATTTTTTGAACGAACTGTTAGTAATTCAAAATGACCTAATTGTATGACATGGTAAATTTCAATATACAATAATCGCTTAATTCAATGTACGCCATGCAACAAATGAAACATTACTTTACAATAAAAACATTAGTCGACATAATCTTTCCAATTTCGTATTCTTCATATGTATTAGCCATTTATGTTCCTTTCTATTAAATATCTCCTAAACAAATGAGACCTTCGTTATCGTTTTTGATCTTAGCATTGTACGCGTAAGAATCTGTCATTTTGTAATACATTTTATGTAATACGTTTTCTTAATTTTTCAGAAACGCTTCTTTATATAAAAAGTCATTTTTCTCGAAAGCATGATTTTCGACTTAGGCGGTTAAAGCTTATGACCACAGATATACAAAGACATTTTAAATTACAAAAAAAAAAACAAGACAAAAATTGCAACAAAAAAGCTTCTAACTTATTTACGTTGTACCAAGTAGATAAATATTAAAAATTTATTTTCATAAATAGTATATTTGGGGATTATTATATGGAAGTTACTTCTATTATTAAAGCTTCTAATGGTTGGTAGGAGAGACTCGTATTTGGCATTTGAAAAAAAATATCTTTCTACCCAAAATTATTAGAAACGAGACGACCCGGTAAACAGCGTATCACCTATCCTAACGACATTAAAACTTTCCCTTCGCTAAAAAATTTTGATCGGTAATGTCAGGCATTGCCATTTTATAGATATTATACTCTAGGTCTGGCAATAAAAAGCAGAAAATAATTGAGTGAACCACAGACTTTTAGCGGGCAACACTAATTGTACTTCATGAAATACTGATATTCATTTTTAACTACTAGATATGCTTACTATTAATTATAGTATTTCAAAGGTGATTTATAAAACTTCTGAATCATCGTCAGTCCCTGTAGTCGAAAAAAATTTTAAGAATGAGAACCAAAAATTCGTCATATCATTAACGTTATCAATGCCGGATGGAAAAAGTTTTCCAGATTTAAATATAACCCCCGAAGAGTTTAAAGAAGTATAAGTGATCGAAGGAAGCCAAGACCGGTGTTCTGGTACACCCAGACTTGTTAGAGTCGCCGGAGCCTACCGCCGCGCCGCCGTTGAATCCCGCCGAGCCGAGTCCTAACAGTATGTATGTATGCCTGGTTTGCCTTCCCCGTTAGATTGATCGATGTATCGCCAACCGATCAAAAATGGCAGAACCCTCTGAACTTACAAAATAAAGTTTACCTACAATAAAATTATTTGCTTATTTCGATCGAATAAGTTCTTGTAAAATCATATATAAGCCACTTCTCTTATGTCGATTGCGACATTCATTTATTTTGACAAAAGACGAAAATTATACCCCTAGATTAGCACTATAATTGTTGTTAAGGTTGATTTTGGGCAATTGCTCATTTTCAAGATAATATCAAAAAACCAAGGCATTCGCATGCTACAAAAACAGAAGTCGCTTTCAAGGCGAGCAGTTCAAACACCGATTTCAGCGAAACCTGAAGGAATATTTTAGTGCGAATAATTTTAGAATGTTACGCATTGATGAGTCTTAAAGTTGTTTTTTATTTGATTCGAAAACATAAAGTAGCTTATTTTTTATTTAATTTTAATCACTGTCGCATGCTACACGTTGTATGTGACATTTTTTTCCATCATATTTTTTATTTTTTATTTTTTACTTCTTATGTAATGAGACATGCATAATATGATTACAAATGATTTTTAATATATTCAATATATTTATTTTCACACATAAGAACAGAAACCAACTTAACTGAAAATAGTGTTACTAATGCTAAATAAATTGTTTTTAATGGAATATGCAGTGCTAGCTGGAATATACCTGGAGTGCTTTTCACTTCCTTCCTTTTTTCGTCCATCTTATAATCTTGAGATAAATTTTCAATTTGGGCAGATGGAAATATATATATATATATATATTAATGCCATTTATGTTATTTTCTGCACATTGATGAAACGATAGTGCATCGGGTAAAACAACGTTTTTAGATTTGGTTATTTGCCAAACTTTTCTTTTAATGGCAGCTCCAACTCCATTAACGGTGCCCTTTCCGTGAGAACTAGCAAAAAAATTCCTTTCCATATATAAACATCCAATTTGTTTAATAATATCAGTCAACCTTATCAAAATATATTTATTTTTAAATTGAGCGCAGCTTCCATCAGAAAATATTAAAATCTTTGAAAAATGCCCATAAATTTTTTTTACTTCAGTTAAAAGCTTTGAAACAAAAATAAATACGTCATGTTTATTATGCGTAAGTTTATCGCTTATAACCGCAACCGACTGTGAAGCACCAGCCAGCCAAGCTACCCAGGTAAAAATTGTTACCTGGCGATAATTGAAATGAGCACTTTGTATTTCGTTTTGATGTGCGAACCTATAGTTCTCGGCAAAATCAATTTGAAGAACGAGCTCGAAAGGCTTTATGTTAATTTTTGTTTCCTCAAAATATTTTTGAACTTTTAAATCTTTTAATCATTCTGAATATCGCAGCAAACAGCTTTAAGAAATGTTTCAATATCTCTGGGAAAAGGATGGAATACTTTTCATGCAACTTTCTAAAAGAAAGCCGAAATTTGCATGATACATGCAAAAACACATATTCTGCGGCATTTTATTTACTAACTGGACATGGCGAGGTCGCATTTAAAAAAAGTTGATTTGCCCACCGCTTCGCGTGGAAAATCTTTTTTAAACAACTCATATGATTAAGACACCGTCATTCGTTAACATAAAGCGCTTAGTTACTAATTTGCCTTCAATTATAATGGTGTCTTTTTTCTCCAAGCTTGCTCACTAACATTATCATTCTGATAAAAATCATTGATGACATTAACTATACTCTCTGACACTATTCTGCTGGATTGGTTTACGTTTTCCTTTCCTACAATCGACGTATATTTTTTGACCAGGACGTCAAGAACTTTCAGTCTTCTGTGCATGTCTTTTGGCATCGCTTTCTCCACTTTTTTAACCGCTTCCGGCAAGTTTGTTACATTTTTAAGGCGCGTGTTTGCTTTGTCGTGCGCACGATATCTCAATTTCTAAGAGTTTTTGGCGCCTCTCTCGTTGTCATATGCGATTATATTTCCGTTTCTCTTGAGTTATACCTTCTTTACCTTCCGCCAGCGCTCTCCCTTTCTGTCTAGCATTCCGCATTCTCTCCTTGTTTTTATACCCTATACCACTATGTGGTTTGGGTATAATGACTTTGTGCTGCTGTTTGTAACAACCAAAAATATTCGTCCTAGACCCATCTTTAATTATACCGATCGACTCAGAATCACTTTTTGAGTCGAAATAGCAATGTCCGTCCGTCCGTCTGTGTGTCCATGTAAACTTTGTAATCAAACTACAGGTCGCAAATATGAATATATTTTAATGAAATTTGGTATATGAGCTTCTATCGACCATGGGATGAAAGCTATTGAAATTAGTGAGAATCGGTCCATGTTCAGATCTAGTCCCCATACAAAGGACCCCTATGAAATCGACATAAATTGCCATAAGATCCAAATTATCATATAGATCTCAGTCAAATTGGGTTTGTATGTGTTTATTACATCCATTAATCAGTAGTTCAAAAATAGTACCTATAGGAAAATTCTTAGTCATAGGCCCCATATAGAGCTGCTTCCCGATCTTCACTTAAGTCTATCAAAAAACAAAAATATTGCACGAATTTTTCTCAAATTTGGTTTGTATATATTTTTTCATAGTATAAGTGACTTTACCAAATATGGTCAGGATCGGTCCAATTTTCGACCTAGTCCCCATATAAATATAGTATCCGATATGAACTTTTTCATATCTGCAGCGAAAATAATTAATAAAAATACCATTCAAATTTGGTTTATGCTTATTTGCTATATCCAATTAGTTGGACCGAAGAGATAGGGTCTCTAAACCATGGTATAGGGTATCGTATAGTCGGGCTAGACCGACTATAATTTTCTTACTTGTTTAATTTATAGTTTTGTAATTTTGTTTCATTCTCCTTTAACCTTTCCACCACCGTTTGCAGTTGGATTTATTTTTCTCGCCGTCGTTTTTACTAATTTTATATTTTGTAGTTATATTTTATTTATTTTAGAAAAAAAATATTATTTTGAATTTATACATTTTACACTTACGATGTCGCACGCTACAAACTTTAAATAAATACCACGAGCGAAGCGCTGACTTTTTCAATCAAATTTTTTTTATTTAATTTACAATAAAAATTTTTATTTGTTAATAATATCTGATGAACATTGTACAATTTCTTTTGACGCACTGATAAAAAATGTTATTTTTGAAATAAAATCAATCAAAGAATTTACCGTAATTGGCAATCACATCGTTCGTTTTATATTTCACTTATATTCTTTAAATATAATCCGAGATTTAAAACAACAAATGTCAATGCGTAAGTTCCTCATTAATAATATCACTGTCCAACAAATTAAGACTTTTTGAATGGAACAGAATAGCGACCCCATAATTCTGAAAGGGTATGTTGAGTAGATCAGTTTTGTAGAACAAACTTATGGTCCAGCACGTCTGAGTATTTTTTTTACAGTGGGTCAAAATTTTCATTTTTTGGTCGAAGGGACCATTATATTTTATGAAAAAAATGCTGTAAGTTAATCTCTGAGAGAATTCTTATGGTCAGAGTTGTATTGTGGAATTGTATGAGGAATCTTTTTGTGGAAGATCTTAACCCTCTAACTGGTCTCTTTATGGGTCAATTTGACCCTTTTTCGAGAAAATCAAAAAATATCCTTTAAAAAAGGACATTTAAGGATTAAAATATTCTACTAAAATGTTTGCCGAAAAAGTTCAGCGGAGGTCACCAAAGACACCATTGTTGTAAATAAAGCTCTTTACGATTAATTGGCAAAATTACACGCCAACTTCTATAAAAAAATTATAATTTTGTTTTAATACTGGTTTATTATAACTAGTATGTACATATTTATTTTTTTGCTTAAAATTTTCGAGTAAAAGGGAATTGGGAAATAGCAGTAGTATGACAATGGATTAAAGATTAAACTTAATACGCCTTCCTGTATTTAGCTTGACGTGAATGTCTTTTTCTTGGAAATGTAACTTTTACATCGGCTTTTATCAAATTCCTGTTTTTCAATCTGGAACATAATATTTCAGCTTTCTCTTTTGTTAGTCCTAAATCTCTTACAAGATCTTCAAAATAAGCTTGGTCTACTAAATTTGGACATATGTTTAAACCATCAAGAGGCAAGTAACTTATATCTGATATGTTTACAACCGCCGCTGTTATTTCTGTATTGGCGACTGTCATATTGGCCGAAAATGTATGTGTAGGCGGTTGAGGCACCGGAACACCTTCACAGCGCACTTCTGGTAAAATGACAATATTTGTTGCTTCGTATGTCATTGTCGCGTAATGCCTTTGGCTTCTACCAAATTTGTAATTTACGCAGAAATAGCACGTATCTGATTTGTAATCTTCAGGTTCAATCCATGTAATAGACGCAGAAAATGGGAGCGCCTTAGTACCGCCTTTGTACCAGGTCAAAAGACCACTTTCGCAAGTAGTACGTACGGTTTTTGGTATCCAAGCTTCAGATAAAAATCGTATTTCAAAGAAGAGAAAATATGGTTCTTCAATTGTAGGCAATATCTTTCTTCTGCTTTGATGGTGCGTAAAATGTCCACAAATAAAACAAAACCAATCTCTTAATTTGCAAACAGAATCCGCCATGCTTATATAAGCTTTAATTTTTCTTTTTTTATATTAATTTTAGTAAAAATCACACCCGATATGTACTGCTTAGTAGCTCAATTATGCTTGAATTTTTTCTTATTATTTATTTTTTTATTATTAATTTTAATAAATATCACACCCGATTTGTAAGTCACAGCTGACTAGACGCGAGAACTCAGTGTTTGGCCCGGCCGAACTTGAGGCCGTTTTTACCTGTTTTGTATATGTTGGTGTATAATTTTACTAATTAAGCATAAAGAGCTTTATTTACAACAATGGTGTCTTTGGTGACCCCCACTGAAATTTTTCGGCAAACATTTTCGTAGAATATTTTAATCCTTAAATGTCCTTTCTTAAAGGATATTTTCTGATTTTCTCGAAAAAAGGGTCAAATGGACCCACAAAGAGACCAGTTAGAGGGTTAAGATCTTCCACAAAAATAATCCTCATACAATTCCACAATACAACTCTGACCATAAGAATTCTCTCATATAATGCTCCCTTCGACCAAAAAATTAAAACTTTGACCCACTGTAAAAAAATACTCAGACGGTCTGGACCATAAGTTTGTTCTACAAAAATGATCTACTCAACATACCCTTTCAGAATTATAGGGTCGCTGTTCTGTTCCAAAAATGCTGTTGGACAGTGTATTTAGCAAAACAAAACGTGCAATAGAAATGTTTAAAATAAAATTTTTTCACTTGTTCGACTTTGCAATGGAATATTTCAAAATCTGTTATGAATACATGCAAAATTTGTTTACATTAGTTAAATTTGATAAATTCGCTATAAAAATATGACGATCATACTTTTCAAGACTTTGAATTTTTTGGTTGCGGTAGACATTTCTGTGGAAATGCCCATATACATTTCAATCAAACCCACACGCACATTCACACATATTCGGCATACTTATCTCACACCGTTTTAATTTTGTTCGTTTATTAAATGAAACTTGCTAACAATTCAAATGAATACAAAATTTTTATTTACATTAACAGAGTTATAAATTTAATCAATTAAAAGTTTGCAGGTAAATTATATTTTTTGTCTTTAGCCGCTTAAAATAGAATGCGGAAGCAAAACATTCTCTCCTCTGTATTTTCCCTCGATGATCTTGGCCTCGATGACGTTATTCATTAACTCTTTCACAGCCAGCCTCGTTCCATTGCAAAATTGAGGTTGATTAATGGTACGCAGCATGATCACAACTGATCCTACTTTTTAAATTCTAAGGTAGTCCATGAAATTCCAGAAAATTTAAAAACTCTGTGGGATAGTTGACTACGTTATCCTGCTGTGTAACCGTATCAACTGATTGTGAGAAAACAACTCTCCTGGAAGAAAATTTTAAATGGTTTTATTGAGATCACCGAAATTTTTATTTTTGGCCGCCAATATTGCGTGTTCTATGTCTTGAAAGACATGCTTAATAAGCTCCTGTTTTGAGTCAGTGAATTGACAGAAACCCGTGGCCAGTGTAATTAATCCGGTCGAGGTATCAAGTGCGACCCTACCATTTCCAATATCTAATAAATGCTTCGAAAACACAATCGCAGTTTGATCTTGTTGCAAAAACACAATACCAATGAAATTAGCAACGTTTTTGCAGTCCCCCCGGGAGCGTCAAGGAAGTAAATTCCACCAGATCCACTGTTTACAGTTTCTATCAAAGTATCATACGCAATTCTTTGTTGTGCATTCAATTGTGGAACATTTGAGCTAACTGTTTTGCTCCATACTTCAGTATCGTGCTGTTGCTCCTTTTGTAAGTCGTGGTTAAATGCATTGCGCATCGCACGATTTGGTGCTGTCATGCTCAAACACGACATTGCTGTTAAATGTTTGAAAGAAAAGTAGGTGGAACAGTTTGTATGGGAAAATGAAATTGTTATTAAATTGTTTTATGACCAGTTATCTTGAGTTTATGTTACTTCTTTTGGGCTATGGTGTTCAGCTTATAAGTTTTAAATAAAATAAATTAAAACAAAATTTATTTCATCTGCACTCTACGTTTCGTTGACGGTTTTTCAACTTCATCAGGAGTGTATAAAAATTTTTTTTATTATTAATTTCTGGCGACAAAAAATTAAAAATAAAACAATATATCAACATAATGTTATATTAGTCACAATAGTTTAACCTACGATTAATCCAAACTTACATTGTCAGGTTATTATTATTTAATAAATTTAAAGATAAACAAGTAAGAAAATTATAGTCGGTCTAGACCGACTATACGATACCCTATACCATGCGTTTAGAGACCCTATCTCTTAGGCCCAACTAACTGGACATAGAAAATAAGCAAAAACCAAATTTGAGTGGGATTTTTATTAATTTTTTTGGCTGCAGATATGAAAAAGTTCATATCGGATGCTATATCTATATAAGGACTTGGTCCAAAAATGGACCGATCCTGATCATGTTTGGTAAAGTCTCTTGTATTTTGCAAAAATATATACAAACAAAATTTGAGAAGAATCAGTGCAATATTTTTGTTTTTTAATAGATTTAAGTGAAGATCGGGAAACAGCTCTATATGGGGTCAAAGGCACATTTTTGGACTACTCATTAATGGATGTAATGAACGCATACAAACCCAATTTGAGTAAGATCTATATGACAATTTGGATCTTATGGCAATTTATGTCGATTTCATATGGGTAATTTGATGGGGGCTAGGTCTGAACATGGACCGATTCTCACCAATTTCAACAGCGTTCATGCTATGGCCGATAAAAGCTTATGTACCAAATTTCATCAAAATACATTCATATTTGCGACCTGCAGTTTGATTACAAGCTTTACATGGACACACAGACGGACGGACGGACGGACGGACGGCCATTGTTAAATCAACTCAGAAAGTGATTCTGATTCGATCGGTATAATTAAAGATGGGTCTAGGTCAAATATTTTTGGTTGTTACAAACAGCAGCACAAAGTCATTATACCCAAACCACATAGTGGTATAGGGTATAAAAATTAAAAATTGTCCAGGAAGGTTTAAACGGTGAGAAAAATTGCGAGGAAAATAGTAAACATAGTAAACAATTCAATAACAAACAATCGAAGGGCCTGTCGAAATATAAAAGAGATAACAAACTAAAATTCTGACGCAAAGAAAAATAACAACATGAAGAACTTTTTTCAACATATGCAGAACAAATACAACATAGAAACAAACAGTTTGTTAAAACAATATTGTAGGGAGATAGAAAGACTAGCTAAATCCACGGA
This sequence comes from Cordilura impudica, assembly GCA_963682025.1. NCBI lineage: Eukaryota > Metazoa > Arthropoda > Insecta > Diptera > Scathophagidae > Cordilura > Cordilura impudica. Next base: position 95,879,097 of record OY821518.1, read on the forward strand.
GAGAGCAACATATTTGCAAAAATGCAGAAAATACGGCATCACACCCACACACGTAAGCAACAGTACTCATAAACTGAAACATCTATTCAAAACAACAACAGCAATAAATGAAATAAAGAGAATATAAATCAATTTACATACAAAAATTCTAAATGTTGAAATTAGGGAAACACACATTACCACAAAATTAATACACAATGAGATCAGACACATAGAAAGAAAAATCAGATTCACTATCTGATTCGATTTAACGATGTCCGTCCGTCCGTCCGTCTGTGTATCCATGTAAAGTTTGTAATCAAACTGCAGGTCGCAAATATGAATATATTTTGACGAAATTTGGTATTTGATCTTTTATCGGTCATGGGATGAACGCTATTGAAATTGGTGAGAATCGGTCCATGTTCAGACGTAGCCCCCATACAAATGACCCCTATGAAATCAACATATATTACCATAAGATCCAAATTGTCATACAAATCTTAGTCAAATTGTGTTTGTATGTATATATTACATCCATTAATCAGTAGTCCAAAAATGATCCCTATTGGACAACTCTAAGTCATAGGCCCCTTATAGAGCTGCTTCCCGATCTTCACTTAAATCTATCAAAAAACAAAAATATCGCACTGATTCTTCTCAAATTTTGTTTGTATATATCGGTCTAGACCGACTATAATTTTCCTACTTGTTTGTTTTAATTTTCTTTTTGTATTTTCTAATTCAATAAAACATTAATGTACTTAGATAGTTTTTATTTATATTATTTCAAGTATTAAACTTAGGTATAAGACATGTCATTATTGTGTCATTAAAATATATTACTTAAAAATATACATACATTTGGGAAATCCCTAACGATATCAAAGGAAGCGAAATACAAAAGTGAATTTTTTACATGTTTTATTTGTAGAGATCAAAACAATAGATTATATTTAATCGCAGAGATTTTGTTCTTTCATTTGATACCAATATTTAATATTTTTTTTTGTAAGCTTGTATAACCTTTTAGAATTAAATGTCTTCTAATTAGAAAAAAATGTGTTAAATGAAAAACTGAGAACACAGTTATACTAATATATCGCACCTGTACCTCTAAAGTGAGTCAACTCAAAACTTAAAAATTTTCATTAGAGGCAAAAAACGGATTTTTTATATTTACTATAAAATTTAAAAACAGTTGTTTCATTGTAAAGAATTGCGAATAATAAGTATACAACAGTAGTTGTTTTTGCGATTGTTTCAGTGATCATCAAAAATAACAAGTTTCTTGGGTGGAACTCAAAACATGTCTTTTTAGTGGATTCTAAAGAAGCTACCTTTATAACACAAAGAGGGTTAAAACTGTATTTTTTTTTTTTTTTTTGCGAAAGACTAGATTTTTACAGTGGATAGATATGACCACTGTTATATCGTTTTCTTGCAAGAAGTGAAAATTGAAAAATTTTGAGTTGACTCACTTTGGAGGTACAGGTGCGATATTTTGTTTAGTTTCAAGTGTATTCCAAAAGAAATAAAATTTATAGACAACGTTTTTCTATGCCAGTTGAGTATTTAAATACTAGAAAATTTTTTACTTTTAGTTGCAAGTGAAACAACACTGTTTACTTCCCGAATAAAAAATCACTAAGAATGTTATAGTCGATCTGATTCAACTAAATCTATATCTATATCTTATACCATGAGTTTTCGAAAAAGTTTTTGGTGGATCTATAATAAATATAAATTAAATTTAAGTGAAATGCAAAATTTTCAAAGAAACGGGAAGACCTTTCAAAGAAATAAGAAGAACCTCAGCTGATCTACAGTAATGAAGATTCTACATTTCTGATTGAATTTAATTAAAATATATTCATATATCTAACCAATAGCTTAAATTTGTAGACAGACAGAGGAACGGACAGACATCGGTATATTGATTTAGATTGTTATTCTGAGCCGTAGTAGTTTTGGTATATACCCGCACCATAATACATGGTTTTGTAGTGTATGAAAAGTACAATGGACGTTTCGCGTGTTAAAATGCGTTGAGAATCTTACCGGCTTAAAAGTTTATTGAAAAGTTTGGACATTAATTTTCTCGACTATTAAAAAACCGATAATACCCGCACCATAATACATGGTTTTATAGTGCATAAAAGTATGAAAAGTTTGGACATTAATTTTCTCGATTATTAAAAAATGAGAAATTGAAAAAAGAGTGTAATTAAGAAGTTCTCTCCGGCCTTCAAAATTTATGAGGTTTTTGAAGCAAAAATTTTACTTTAAGACTGCAAAATAATTTTTTAAAGAAACTTATTGTAAACATGGAAAAAAAGACAGCAAATTCCGAACAAGAATAAACCATCTAAATATATAAATTATAAATTATATATATATATATAAATTATCTAGAATAAGTTATTTTTGAATTATTCCACAAAGCCTGTTCGAAATATCAAGTATACCTATAACACTGTGGAACAAATTCAGGTTAGCAAAAGTTAGGTCGATTCTGAGAGTGAGGGGTGAAAATAGAGGCTAAATTAGAAGACCCGTATCGCGGCGTTAGTTTATGTTAGCTCGAATTTTTTTTTAATCGACCTTCGAATTTTGCAGTCAAATGCCGATTTTCAGCATATTGTTTATATGGTTTTTTGGCTATAACTCATCGACTAATTGATAGTTTTGCAATCTGTAAAATCCAAATTATTGCTAGAGACCTGTGCAACAACTAAAATTTTTTAAAAAATTGATTTAGAATATTTTTGTGGTGCTTATGAAGCAAAATGTTGGAAAAAATATTTTTTTTCATGCTTTTTGAAAATATTTTCCACAAAACTAAGTCTTTTTTGCTTTCTGTTTGATCTATAATATGCTTCTCAGTTTCTTCAATAAATCTCATTTGAAGAGAAAACAATCATAATACCAAACTCGCGTTTTCCAGCTTAATATTAATTTACTTCTCATTTTTGTTGTACCAATTTTGTTCAGTGTTGGTTTTGAAGAAACATTGAAAAAGAAATTATAAAAATATGGAAAAAAAAAATATATTTTTGAAATGTTAGTTATGAAAAGTTTTAATTAAAACAAGTAAGAAAATTATAGTCGGTCTAAACCGACTATACGATACCCTATACCATGTCCTATCTCTTAGGCCCAACTAACTGGACATAGAAAATAAGCAAAAACCAAATTTGAGTCTGATTTTTATTAATTTTTTTGGCTGCAGATATGAAAAAGTTCATATCGGATGCTATATCTATATGGGGACTAGGTCCGAAAATGGACCGATCCTGATCATTGGTAAAGTCTCTTGTATTTTGCAAAAATATATACAAACAAAATCTGAGAAGAATCAGTGCAATATTTTTGTTTTTTAAAGATTTAAATGAAGATCGGGAAGCAGCTCTATATGGGGCCAAAGGGATCATTTTTGGACTACTCATGGATGGATATAATGAACGCATACAAACTCAATTTGAGTAAGATCTATATGACAATTTGGATCTTATGGCAATTTATGTCGATTTCATAGGGGTAATTTGTATGGGGGCTAGGTCTGAACATGGACCGATTCTCACCAATTTCAATAGCGTTCATCCCATGGCCGACAAAAGCTTATATACCAAATTTCATCAAAATATATTCATATTTGCGACCTGCAGTTTGATTACAAGCTTTACATGGACACACAGACGGACGGACGGACGGACGGACGGACAGACACTGTTAAATCAACTCAGAAAGTGATTCTCATTCGATCGGTATAATTAAAGATGGGTCTAAGTCAAATATTTTTGGTTGTTACAAACAGCAGCACAAAGTCATTATACCCAAACCACATAGTGGTATAGGGTATAAAAATTAAATAAATTAAATTAATGATTTGGCCAGTTGCCGTTTAGCAGGCGGCTGTGGATCAACATCACTGCTCTCTCTAATATCTTGGTCATCGTCATCATCATCAGAAAGGTCGATAATTTCGTCCAACAGATATTCTGGAATTTCATCTTTGTCTTCCCCTTCTTCCTCTTTTTCCTCGTCTTCCTCTTCTTCTTATTTCTATAAAAAAAATATATATATGGGGGGTTTCATGTCAAGTGCACCAACTTTTGAAACCGATGTCTTCCGATCGGGATGAAATTTGCACCAAGGTTAGTCCTATTCGATAGTAGTTTAGACACAATTTTTCAATAAGAGCGGTCCAGATCTCTCTGAGTTAGAGGGGATCAAAATTTGACATTTTGGCCAAACAGGTGTTTCTTCTCATCCACGTAACTTATTACCTATTGTTCTCAGAAAATTTTCTCCCAAATAGTTTAGATAGATATTTCTTCAATAGTTCGGAAAAAAATACTTAAAAAAAAAAAAATTTTTAGACTTTTTTTTTTTGCTAAATTAAACATTTTTGCCTTTTTTTTCAAAAAGTAAATTTTTTTTTTTTTAATTTTTCATAAGAAAGCTTAGGATTTTTCCTTTAAGAGCTTTTTGGTCGCTTAGTGGGATGGGAGTGGGATATCTATCAAAATAAATGTTTTGTAACTCAAGACAACGGTTTTTCAATTTTTCACAAATGCACTATTTTGAATTTTTTCCTATTTGTGTGTAAAACCTTACAAATAAAACTTATACTGAGAAACTAGGCAAATTAACCTTTCCGAAGGTATGTAACATACCTTCATAACATAACAGAAGAGAATGGTTATCTGTAACCTGAAAGAGTTATTTGCAACATTTCAGTCTGAACACGAGGATGTTAGAATTGGCTTCACGAAATTAACCCAAATTTACCATGAAAATGTTAAACTGATGTTGAAGGAAATCAACTTAAAGTATTTAACAGATGATTCGGCAGAAGATTTACACGATTACCGCGATTGCCTTAAATTGACTATGTGTCCTAATGCAACAACTTCTTGCCACTTAGGTGAATGTACCAATTGCCCGAAAACCACATTCATCAAAGAAAATGTAATCAACTCTTTAGATCGAGAATATATAGAGGAGGTCAAATTTGATTCTTGGATTCAGACTGACAGATGAACATTGAAAACAATCATTTTAAATGTGGATGATTTTGTGGAAGAAACGTGTACAGGATTGCTAAACTTGAGAAATCATGACTTTTTAGTCAAAGAGCAATGGTCACAAACGACGCTATATGTTGGAGATGCTGAACATTATCAATACACCAACAACTATGAATTTTAAGAGCGATGTGGAGAGTGGCTGTGCAAAACATTATAGATATCTAGTTAGTAAGACCAAGCAATACACAAATTCAGTGCAATCATGACGATGGTAGTGAAAACTACATAGCGATAAGGAAAAATTTTTTGTGTGATTTTTATAAAATTTAGTAAGTTCGTATTGTTATTGTTATTACTGTTTTAAAAATTTTTGTGAACTTTGTTTTTTGTATTGATGTTTTTAACTCATTTTGTTGTTTGTTTTTCTTACTTATATTTTTGTGAAACATTAGACTGTCTCTGATGAAGATATTCAAAGAATATCGAAATATTGGAAACATTTAAATAAATAAAAAAACATTTAAAACTTATGACCTCGAGCTTGAGTATTTATTCATTTGAGATTCTATAAAGAAATGGTCGAATTAAAAAAACAAACTTTTAATATAATTTATATATCACAACAGAATTATGTGATGGCAAATGGGACTATAAAAATTCGGTTGGCAACAAATTCGGTTTCCGCAAAGAATCAGTTTTCTGTGAGTACTTGTAAAATGTTCTCGAGAATACTAGTATAGCTCAGGAATCATAAAATCATAACGAAACACAGTCTATTTTAATCCATATTTCAATAAGCATATTTTTATCGTTGGAGCTAAACTGCTTTCCACCGAGCCATTTCTTTAGGTTTGGAAATACAAAATAATCACTGGGAGCTAAAGATGAAGAATGTGATGGATGAGATATCACTTCGTAGTTCATTTTTAGAAATTTTGCCATGGCGACTAGATTCATCTAAACCCGCTCATTGAATTGATGATTATGCAATATTTTCTTGACCAAATACGGTAATTTTATTTAAATCTTCGTTGAATCGGTAACAATAGCTGAGGTAGTAGTCACCGTTTATAATTTTTCCCCCTTGAGGATAATCAATTTGAACTATGCCGCTTACATCTCACTTTAATACGCCTTTTCGCCCGCAGAAAACGTTTTCTATACTCTATGCCACTATGTGGTCAGGGTATAATGAGTTTGTACTTATGTTTGTAACTACCAAAAATATTTGACCTAGACCCATCTTTTATTATACCAATCGACTCAGAATCACTTTCTGAGAATCACTTTATGAGTCGATTTAGCGATGTCCGTTCCCCCGTCCGTCTGTCCGTCTGTCCGCATAAGAGCTTCTATCGCAAGTAGGTTGAATGCTGTTGAAATTGGTCAAAAGCGGTGTGTGTTTAGACCTAGTCCCCATACTAATGATCCCAATGAGTGTACATGATTGCTAAACTTGAAACCCATGACTTTTTAGTCAGAGAGCAATGGTCATTCTTCAAGGATTTGAAGATACATTTGAAGTCTGGTGAATTCGTCATTTCGTATGATTTGGCAGAAATCTATAAATATGTTCTTCAGGATGCCATACAAGCATTCCACTTCAATAACGACCAAGCAACTATATTCACAGTAGTTATTTACTACATGAAAGATGAAAAACTGGAACACAAAAGTGTGGCAATCATAACCCACAATTTAAAACATGAAACCATTGCAGTTTATGAGTACCAGAAGATAATACTAAAATATCTGAAATCTAAATTTACAATAGAGAAGGTATACTACGTTTCGGACGTAGCTCGTCAAGTATATCCTCCAGTGCTCTCATCAAGATCGCATCTTAGATGCGACTGCTTTATTCCATTGGCCAATGAATGATTGTAAAGAAACTTAAATAGTTTTTGGTAGCAAAGAGGATCATGAGAAAACATTGAAAACACTGAAGAACAGATTCGATGCTGCGATAACAATCGATGGCACCGCTCAATACCATGCTTTTATACCGCTTGTCGATGGAAGACCCAAGTTTTCTTTTTCAAAAAAGAAACCAGCAGTTAAATCAACAGTTGAACCTAGTAACGATAAGGAAGGATTGGCTAAAAAAGCAGCAAATAAATGCGACAAATAAGCTGGATGAAAGACTGGATTTGTAAAAAGTGACAAAACTTAAATACTTCATCAGTTACAATAGATTAAGTATAAAAATAGTTATGATATAAATGGATCTAATATGATTAAGGTTAAATTTTTTTTTAAAATATGTGTCTATTTATATTTATTGTTATTACTATCTTATATATTAAAAGAATTTATGAATAAACTTTGCATTCAAGATTAACGTAGGCTGTTGACATAGGTCTAAGAACACACGCTTTTAACTGCTTAAATTCGTTGGGCTTGAGGAAAGTTATGCGTGGAGAATCAACTTTACTTTTACTGTACGTTAACTTATCTTGGCATATTTTGGCATTACTGTACGTTAACTTCTCTTGGCAAATTCGTTGGGTTTGAGGAAAGTTATGCGTGGACAATCAACTTTACTTTTACTGTACGTGAACTTCTCTTGGCATATTTTGGCATTACTCTACTTTAACTTCTCTTGGCATATTTTGGTATTATATTATAAAAATTTATATAATATAATATAATGCTGCGGAGCAGCAGGGGTTCTCTAGTTATATATTAATTTAATTATGTTTACAAATAAATAAAAAAAATAATTTTTCAACACTTCTATAGAAAAAAAGTGATTTTTTCCCGAGGTTAACATATTGCGGGCATTAGAGCATCGAATCTCTTATATTCTTAGAAAATATATAACGGGTGATTTTTTAAGAGCTTGATAACTTTTTTTTAAAAAAAAACGCATAAAATTTGCAAAATCTCATCGGTTCTTTATTTGAAACGTTAGATTGGTCCATGACATTTACTTTTTGAAGATAATTTCATTTAAATGTTGACCGCGGCTGCGTCTTAGGTGGTCCATTCGGAAAGTCCAATTTTGGGCAACTTTTTCGAGCATTTCGGCCGGAATAGCCCGAATTTCTTCGGAAATGTTGTCTTCCAAAGCTGGAATAGTTGCTGGCTTATTTCTGTAGACTTTAGACTTGACGTAGCCCCACAAAAAATAGTCTAAAGGCGTCAAATCGCATGATCTTGGTGGCCAACTTACCGGTCCATTTCTTGAGATGAATTGTTCTCCGAAGTTTTCCCTCAAAATGGCCATAGAATCGCGAGCTGTGTGGCATGTAGCGCCATCTTGTTGAAACCACATGTCAACCAAGTTCAGTTCTTCCATTTTTGGCAACAAAAAGTTTGTTAGCATCGAACGATAGCGATCGCCATTCACCGTAACGTTGCGTCCAACAGCATCTTTGAAAAAATACGGTCCAATGATTCCACCAGCGTACAAACCACACCAAACAGTGCATTTTTCGGGATGCATGGGCAGTTCTTGAACGGCTTCTGGTTGCTCTTCACTCCAAATACGGCAATTTTGCTTATTTACGAAGCCATTCAACCAGAAATGAGCCTCATCGCTGAACAAAATTTGTCGATAAAAAAGCGGATTTTCTGCCAACTTTTCTAGGGCCCATTCACTGAAAATTAGACGTTGTGGCAGATCGTTCGGCTTCAGTTCTTGCACGAGCTGTATTTTATACGGTTTTACACCAAGATCTTTGCGTAAAATCTTCCATGTGGTCGAATAACACAAACCCAATTGCTGCGAACGGCGACGAATCGACATTTCACGGTCTTCAGTAACACTCTCAGAAACAGACGCAATATTCTCTTCTGTAAGCACTGTACGCATTCGTGTGGTTGGTTTAATGTCCAATAAAGTAAACTGAGTGCGAAACTTGGTCACAATCGCATTAATTGTTTGCTCACTTGGTCGATTATGTAGACCATAAATCGGACGTAAAGCGCGAAACACATTTCGAACCGAACACTGATTTTGGTAATAAAATTCAATGATTTGCAAGCGTTGCTCGTTAGTAAGTCTATTCATGATGAAATGTCAAAGCATACTGAGCATCTTTCTCTTTGACACCATGTCTGAAATCCCACGTGATCTGTCAAATACTAATGCATGAAAATCCTAACCTCAAAAAAATCACCCGTTACATCATCTCAAACCGAAAAATTAAAGCTACAACTTTTTGAAAGATCAGCTATAAAATATGTTCTAGATGGTTTCATTTTCAATATATTTAATTTTAGTAAATCGTGCTATATGTCCTAATTCAGTGAAAAATTCAATTGTAATATTTAATGTTTCTGCATTTTATTACCTTATCATCCTCTTTTTACATACATACACACAAACTTAAAAAATAGATTAATTTCACTTGCCAGTTGTGTCATGCACATTTGTATATGCCAAAAAAAAAAAGAAACCAAAATTAAAAAAATTTTCCGGTAGATGCACACATACACACACACATAAGTTTAATCAAACTCACACACCTATAAGCCAATATATTCTTTGAGCAACATCCTTTTATGGCAAACATTCGATCAACAAATCTAAAAGCATTTGTTTTTGGATTTTTACACTACGTAGTTGTCGTAAAACAAATACTTAAACTAGATTACAGAAAATTACTCAATTGCATACACATACATAAAGCATAACATATTTACTCCTCCTGTCGGTCGTAACTTGTACGTTTTTCCAATTTTGACAACCACAACTACAATTGTGCAGCTAAAGCAATAGGCATTTAAATAATGAAAACATTTCAACCGTAACCACACACAACGGGGGAAAAAAATTGTATATGCAAATTACTAAACAACAACAAAACTATATTTACTACTTACAAACGAGCACCACCCCTATAACAATATGACTAGAAAAAGTTCAATGTTTTCATGTAACAGAACATCAATGACGATACACTACCACATTCCACATTTACTTGCGAAAAACAAAACTCAAACACACCGACACTAACGTTTATTCGTTCACTTCCCGTCACACTTTCAAACTCCATCGCACTCACACAGACAACATGAGTTATTCCGTTCAATTTGACTTTAATAAATTTTGCATACACACACATAATCCACAATATCGTAAAACTGTTGGCAAAAAATGATTTAATCTAATTTATTGTATTTTATGAGTTTTTTTTTTATGAATCTTTTAGGTCTCTAAATGTTTAGAGAGTTGGCATATTGTGGAATAGTTTTGAAAAGTTTACTTTTCTATTCATAAAAATTATTTAAAATTTAGAATAGGTTTTTAATCTTTTATAGACCCCTTAGAAAATTAAGGGGAAACACACGTTTTGACAATTTAAGTATTGAATTAAATTTTATATAATTTTGTAGCGAGGGCGAATCAATATGTTTTTCGTTTTATAAAAAATGTGTGCTTCGTTTGCTCTCTTCTGTGAAAAACTTCCAAGAATTAGCCTTCCTCCGGTGACTATTTTCTATGTCCAACCTAACGAAAAGGCCCGATAGGAATGTATTTGTTGAATCGATGAAATATGTTATCAGGACCTAAAAATTCGTGTTATGTGCAAGGGACATACAAATTAGAGAAATGTTGTATAAAGTATATTGAACTCCAAAAAGACTATCTTGAGAAATATACGGGCTTTTTAGTCTAAAAGTCACAAAATTATTGATCTATATACATAAGAGCATCCTTTTAGAAAAACTCTTGTAGTAATAAACCTCAAAGAATGTGAATTTATAAACTGAATACGGGCGAAATAAATAAAGGGAATTTCATGAACCTCCAAATACTTTTAGTGAGGTAGTCTCAATTTGTCATTAAAAAAATGTATTCGATACCCTATGATATAGAAAATAAGCATAAACAAAATTCGAATGTAGGGTGCTATATATATATGGGGACTAGCTCGATCATGACCATATTTTGTAAGGTCACTTATATTTTGAAAAAATATAAGCAAACCGAATTTTGAGAAATATCTGTGCAATATTTTTGTTTTTTGATAGACCAAACCTAAACTGCTGGCAATTTTTTTTTGTGGATTCGTACGACCCAACATTTCTAAACAAAAGTCTCGTCAAAAATATTTTTTTTTTAATTTCTTCAAAGAAAAAATATATCCCATTTGTCGCCAACGGTTAAAATTAGCAACTAATTTACTCCGTTCAAAGCAAGTCAGTGATTTGTGTTTATATTTTTTACATAAATAACTGTAGCTTTAGTTTTGCAGTTGTAGTAAATTTTTAAATATAGACCACAGAGAATCGATTACTACGTTTCAGTTTGTACTAAAAATGGAAAGGACAATCGTTCCTTTTGTAAAAAACTTTTTGTGTCACAAAAAACTGTAACTGTTTCGATGATTGCCATAACTGATTTCATATTTTTGCAATATTTTGAATTAATCTTTTCCTAAGTCTTTTTATTTATAGTTAAATTAATTGTTGATTTAATATAATTTTTTTAATTTAATAAAAATTTAAAACTGTAAAACATCTTTTTTACCGGTACTGAATTCTGCTGAATAATAAACCGATTCCAAATATATTGTTGTTTCTGAAAACCATAAATACCGGTCCATGTTATATCAAAATTTTAATGTTTTCGGTTCAATACAGTCCGAATTAATGACATCCAAATATCATTAAAAAAAAAAAACACAATTTTCAGACTGTTGTGTGGTCACCGCCTTAGGTCCTGAGAATACATGTGCCATTTTTTTTGATATGGTCTGAAAGCTAAAACTATTCTCTCTCGACTCAAGACAGCTTTAAAAAATCGGTTGGAAAATGTGGAAAATATAAGAAAAAGGGTTAAGTGTAGATCGGCAAGCGGCTCTATATGGGGCCTATGACTAAGAATTGTCCTATAGGATTTATTTTTAGACTACACATTAATGGATGTAATAAACACACGCAAACATAACTTGACTGAGATCTATATGATATTTGTATGGCAATTTATGTGGATTTCATAGGGTCATTTGTATGGGGACTAGTTCTGAATATGGACAGCGGTAACTCTATGGCCCAGAAAAGCTTTTATACCAAATTTCATCAAAATATATTCATATTTGCGACCTGCAGTTTGATTACAAGGTTTACATGGATACACAGACGGACGGACGGACATAGTTAAATCGAATCAGATAGTGATTCTGATTCGATCGGTATAATGAAAGATGGGTCTAGGTCAAATATTTTTGGTAGTTACAAACAAACCACATAGTGGGTATAAAAATTTTAATATTCTGGCAAAAAAATTTTGGTTATATATGTACATTTGCGAAAAAACTTTATAATGAACCAAAATAAAAGTTAAGCGCGATCTAGGATAAGTGATGAACACTTGCATTAAATAAAGATTTTCTAATAAAATTTGATTATTTTGTTACTAAAAACTTAAATTCCTTGTACACTTTTGGAAGATTTAGTATAAAAATTTTATATTCATAAATATATTCTATCGACAGTCTGCTTCAATTTGATACAGACAATGTTCTTAGTTTTACCATATATGTATCTATATATTTAGTTTAATATTTTACTTTAGCAATATTGAAATTCTAAAAATTACAATTACCTTTTAATTGAATATTTTTCTCCAACAAAAGAATTTGTTATATGAATTTACTAATTCAAACCAGGTATGTAAAAGTTGAACGTATACTGAATACATATGAGTGTTTTTAATTAATTAAACCTTAAATTCCTAAACATATGAAAAGAAAAGGCAGCAGTGCTAACAACTCTAAAGTATTAAGAAATATTAGTACACGTTAGGATATAAAACTCTGGATTTCTATAAATATAGCAAAAATATACATTGACTATGGAATTCTTTGATGTCTGAGGAATTGAAATACGAATGCGATTACAACATAACAAGAAATGTGAAGAGAAAAGATTGTGAAAATTCTAAATATCTAGGTCTGGCCAAAAACTTGGACACATAGATCGTAAAATGGTAATTAGGATAAAAAATTAGTTCATTAAAAACCATAATACGTAGCAAAGGAATTTGAACAGTAATGGGTTTTGGGGCTGAGTTCGAAACTTAGCTTATTATACGAAGTATTAAAATTCACAAACTGGTGATATAGACAAAATGGCAAAAACTCGAGCTAGGAAGAAATTAAAAATTTTTGAATAATTTACTCTAATAAATAGCAAAAAGTATCTCTAATAATACACAAAATATTTATAAGGAGATGTAAAAATATGTTTATTCCCTTTAAGCTCAATTGTAACTACCAAAAATATTTAACCTTTCTGAGTTGATTTAGCGATGATCGTCTTTCCGACCGGCAATATGTCCATGTCGCAAATGTAAATATATATATGGTGAAATTTGGTATATAAGCTTTTATTGGCCACAGAATGAACGCTATTGAAATTGGTGGAAATCAGTTCATGTTCAGACCTAGTTCCAAGGAGATCGACTTAAAATTCCATAAGACACAAATTGTCTTTGGATTGTGTGTGTTTATTACACCCACTAAATAGTAGTCCGTTATTATTCTGTTGTAATTATTGAAGTGTATAGTCTATTTAACCGTACAATGGAAAAGATAATTGAGTAGCTGAGATGCAAAACTCGTTCGTTAGACATTAACTAAATTCTGGGAAAAAGCTAAAAACTTGTTGCGGCTAATTTAACTAACCGAGTTAGTTGATTGCTTTCAATTCTTAAATGTTATGTCATTCTTGAATAAACGCTCAACAGTTGACAAATCGAAACTTACTGAAATATAAAAAAATAATGCATTAAAATTTCGAACGAATGACTGTTGATACCAATTTCCGAAACAAACGAGTTTTGCTTTACGCCATATCGGATCGAAATAGTTTTCTAGCACACTATATAATCTAAAATTTTAATAGGCTAGGCGATTTCTTGTGATTGATGTTTTGTTCTACCGTTTTATCACGATTTTGACCAAATATATATTATTTAAAAGGTATTTCTTTTCGGGCATTTTGCAGATTTACAGATTTTTAAAATTTTCCCTTTATTTTGAGTAAATTGCATTTAAAATTGCTACTAACACATACACAAAATTATACAATGCTATGCGTGTGTTTATAAAATTTGTTAATGTGTTTGTAATAAAAATGAGTTTGTTTTTGTGTTGATTTGTGAATTGCCTATAATTGATTAGCATACTTTTAGAGTCTTTATTTAATGAAAAAATAAAATTTCTTAGAATTTGCACTCGAATTTCGAGGGCTGGAATCTGCTAGTTCTAAAAATTATGGAAACTGATGAAAAATGAATTAAAAGCTTATTTTAAAAAGTTTAAGAAACAAATATGAATATTTAAGAAACAATTTTAAAAATTCATATTATCTTCAGTGTACTCCTCATTGTTTTCTTCCACGCCATGAACAACATTGGCATTGTCCAAGACCGAAATATAAAATTTTAGGTTTTTATTATGTTTCCAATTTTCCCAAAATTGGTGTGATAAAAGGGTTCCAACATTTCTTTTCTTTTCAAATTTAATCGCCACATTAATGAGAAGTAGTTAGTAATGTCATTGACTTTCTTTCCTCGTTTCAAGAAGTATTCAGAACTGCAAGCCTTGGTCCTGTAATTAATCTCTCATTGCAGAGTCATCCTTCCTTTGCCTTTTTTTTTACCCTATACCGCTATGTGGTTTGGGTATAATGACTTTGAGCTGCTCTTTGTATCTACCAAAAATATTTGACATAGACCCATCATTTATTATATCGATCGACTCAGAATCACTTTCTGAGTCGATTTAGCGATGTCCGTCCGTCCATGTAAACTTTGTAATCAAACTGCAGGTCGCAAATATAAATATATATTGATGAAATTGGTGAAATTCGGTCCATTCTCACACCTAGTCCCAATAAAAATGACCCCTATGAAATCGACATTAATTGCCATAAGATTCAAATTATCATATTGATCTCAGTCAAATTGGGTTTGTATGTGTTTATTATATCCATTAATCAGTAGTCCAAAAATAATCCCTATAGGACAATTCTTAGTCATAGGCACTTAAATCTATTGAAAAACAGAAATTTTTCACAGATTTTTCTCAAATTTGGTTTGTATATATTTTTGGAAAATATAAATGACTTAACCAAATATGGTCAGGATAGGTCCATTTTTCGACCTAGTCCCCATATAAATATAGCACCCGATATGTACTTTTCCATATCTGCAGCCAAAAAAATTAATAACAATGCCACTCAAATTTTATTTATGCTTATTTACTTTATCCAATTAGTTGGACCGAAGAGATGGGGTCTCTAAACCATGGTATAGGATGTCTATAGTCGGTGTAGACCGACTATAATTTTCTTGCTTGTTTCAATTTTCAGCTTCGATTCGATAATTATTAAAAAACGGTCTGCGTGAGACTGCGGAGAAAAAAATTGTCAATAGTTTGTTAGATTTAACGGCATTTTTGGCGCGTTATCTAGTTTTTTTTAAGTGACTATATAATAATGCCATTCCCTGAGTTTCCAATAGGTTTCTTAGTTTTCTAATACATTCATTTAATCACGCTTTAAGTTTTGAGCATCTGTATTGTTGCCCTCTCTTCGTGCTGTTCTTTTCATTCAAAAGTTTTTCAACATTTACTGCATAAATATTATAGAGTTTTTTATATCGTGTGAGCTTAGTAGCAACTATAGCAGCGAGATTGAGATTAAATTCGATATTTCTAATCGCGAGATCTATATTTTCCGATGTCCTTAGCGCTATGTTCTCTAAACAATGGGCACTGATTAAAGTTATATATTTAAACTATTTTGTCGTTGTAGATGTCAGTGCTAAATCATCAGTGGGTTGTAAATTTTTTTTATTGTTTAAAAGAGTGAAAATAGTGGGCGTGTGATCAGTGGATAGTTCTAGCGATGCACAATGGCGCCATTTGAGTTTTTTCGTTGCAAAAATCATATCTTTTGAACCGAATAACATAATTGAACAGTTTGGAAAGGGTGCTACGCTTTGTAGGGGCATACTTATGGGTTATCAAAGTTAAAATTTGTAGAAAAATCAATGTTATGGTAACTAATAAAAATTATTTTTACATTTTTAGAATGTTTTTGTTTTTTTTCTTTACGGTTTTATGTTTTACATTATTAGCCAACAAATTAAAAAAAAAATTACTTCTTTTTCAAATTTATTTTTTCAATTTTCTGTAAAATATTCATCACAGTTCGTAAGAGAAGGTATATCTAAAACACTAATCATTTCTAAACTATAATTATTTTCTAACTCTATTCGTGGCTTCACATGCCGCAGGGAAGAAATAAGTGGATCGGAAGATGCTGCCAACATGTTGAAGAGGTCCACATTTTGCCTTACCCTTGATGCTTTGAATGTGTTCTGCAATCTATATTTTTTATAAAATTTGTTAAGAGACTCCTGTGCTTCTTCAGAAAGCTCTCCAATTGGCAAAGACTGGAACTCAATTATATCTTTGCCATTCGCCAATATTTTATGGACGGTCAGGGCCAACTTCTTCTGTGGATACATTTCTGCTAAAAGAGATGCGGTTTTCGATGCATATTCTCCATATTTTGTAGAATTGACATTTTCTTTGCAGTTTAAAACATTCAAGATCGTTCCCAATCTTTTCACGATTTGATTGTCAATATCAGTGATTCTAGTTACTGCCTCATCATTTTCCAAAAATCTCCTAAAAGTGTTTCCATCGTTTGAGTTACGTATTCGTGCTTGGGACAGTCTACTTTTAGTTCAACTTGTTTAAAAAAAGCATCCTGTATTTGCTTCTTTCTGATCTTTTCCTTATCCTTTATTGATGTATTTTCATCGAAGTTTTCCTCCTCTTGTGGTAGGGTATACGCCAGTTTTAGCAAGAACTCCATACACCTTATCCTTGCGTGCAATGGTGACATTCCATATTCGTAATTCTCCTCGTTTATAGAATCGTTTAAATTACCAAAGTTCTTCTGACTCTTTTTGCAAATCGGGCATGACAATGTTGAGGTTGTTCCTGTCAGTTCGTTTACGACTTTTCCGTCAACCATGGTCAGGTGGAACTCGTAATTGCATTCAATATATTTTCCTTCTCCTATTTGCAGCTTTGTAGGCTTAATCTTGCTTATTTGTTCTTCAATGTCCTTCACCGTGGTCCTAATGAGTTCTGCCGATTCCCTTGCAAACTGAAACATTATTGGTCGGCAATAATGCACTGATGACGGACGTAGATTTTTTCAGTGTAGGGAAACATCAGATTTTAGCCACAAAGGAACAACAGATGCCATAAACATATTTCCGTCCGATATTGTAGCGTCATCGGAAGATATCCTTTGCTTATAAACGCTTTGATCCATCGCAGCCCCATTTGCTGATCAATGTCAGTTTCTCAGGAAGAATTTTCACCTCATTTTCAGGAAGACTCTCCAACAACCGTTTTGCTGTATGGCCCATGAGATGCTGCAGATTGGCTTTCACAGAGACTTCCGTAAACTCCGTATGCAGTGGTCGTGAATTTATTTTGGCTTGCGTAATATGCTTGTATCCTGGTAAAACGTCAGCCCCGTGTCGCATCAAGGATACCCGTAGTATCTCATATTTTTCTCTGGAAAGTTGTAAGTCCATAAACAAGGCCAAGGCTTCTTCGGAACCATACTTTTTAATGTGTGCGTTTGTGATCGTGGGAATGCTTTCCTTAATCCTTTTTAGTCGCAGTGGGCTGGCATCAGCAACAGATTTTGTAATCTGCGACCTAACTCTTTCACTATCCTTTGTATATTTAATAGACAGCGCGTCCGATAAATGCTTCGTGGTCAACTCATTGGTGGCATCGGCAAGTTTCCTCTTTCTTGTGAAAATTGAACACTCCTCAATACTTTTTTTGGCCTTCCTTTTGCTCCTCTGGTAGATGTTGTGTGTTTATCTACTGCCAATATATCCAGGATGGTGTCTTCATTAAGCCAGTCCTCGTATTTGGAGTTGAAGTTCTGAATGGTTCGATTAGATTTCACCCATTTTGCCTTAATATTTGCATATACCAGATAAAAATTATTTTTTATAATTTCGCTTCTCTCAATATTTCCGTATAAGCTATCAAGTTCTTCTAAAGCAGCTTCCGTGAAAAACTTTGGTGTGGTTGACCTTCTAAACAGCTCAAATAATTTTAAATTGTTCAACGCCATGTTTTCAATACTTAAATTGTTTAACGCCATGGTTTCAGTACTTGTTGCGCCAACTTTCAGTCGTAGACTAATCCAGGCATTATGCTTATTTTGCAATATATAGGCTTATGCTACCAAGCCTAAAAATTTACCTGTTCCCTGCATACATATGAATTATGCAATTTTGATATTATGCTCGTGTCTAAATAAGATTTGTGCCTACCTGTAGGGACCATAAGTCAATATTGTTCTTGACCATTTGTACTCCAAAGTAATTTTTAAGTGAGGTGCGTACCTGCGAATTTCAATGAGTAGTTTTTTGTGCATCCTGTGTCTGTAACAGAATATTGGGAGTAGACTTTGGCAGAGGCTTACAGGTAGACAACCGACTTAAAATGCAATTTTCAAACTATTAGATCAAACCATACAATTTCTGCAACTATGTATTTTTAACCTTTTTTTTACCTCTAGAAGCCAAACGGGCACGTACGGGCAGATAAAATCTTTTGAAATATGTAAAGAAATAATCAAAGAACATGTTTTGCAAATATGGCAAATATAGAAAAATATAGATTTTTTTTATTTTCCTTCAAAGTTGAAAAATAGTGAAAAAACGGATAGATTTTAAATAGTGATTTACCAGGAGAAACACAAAGCAAACAGTTAATTTTTTTTATCGTTATACATATAATAAATACATCAATCAATACAAATGAAAAATAGGGTGATTCATTACCTATTTTTGATATTACACCTGAAATCGCAACAAATTGACTAAAAATTGTGTGTTTTTTTTGCAAACCGAAAGTTGGTCAACTTTGAACGGTTATATCTTCTAAACTAAAAATGTGATATTATTAAGAGTAGCATATTTGAAATCGCTGAAAAGTTTGCTATAACATGGATTTATCCAAAACTTCGTCGGCGCACATGAAAATTTTGATTTTTGCAACCTCGTTTGCTCTACTGGCGCCACTGTGCGACGGTTCGATCTGCACCATGTGTCTCGCTATAGACTTTGTGACTCAGGAATCTATTAGATCACATGTGTTCTATCTATCTGATGGCCAGTAGGTGGATTCTCTGCTTGTTAACAGTATTTCTCCTACGGTGTGGGTTCTTGTTGAAATTATGATGCAAATTTTCCGATTTGCTATACAAGTACCAACATGTAGCAAAAATAATACACTACATGCTTATGGATAATTATAATACCCAAATTTCATTGTCTAACTGTTGCATTTACAAAACCGTTGCAGTCTACTCGTTTGAAATAACTTTCGTTGAATTGCCCTGATATTTTTTCGTAATTTAACATATGATATCAATTGAGCTTTATTTTAATGGTTGCAAACCTTAATTAAACAAAACAAATGGGTGAACTGGTTTAAAGTTATACATTTTTGACCACTTTCTCGGTAAATGTGCTACAATGTGTAGTAGTTTAGGAAGGTACATATAATATTTTAATGAATTTAGAGAGATTGGCGATTTATCATTCTTTAATAATATTACTACTTGGGATCTCGTTTTCAAATTTAATTTAGTATGACTTCTAACAAATAAACTTCTATTACTTTTTTTTACATATTTGAAAATGTTACCAAAAACCTCTGGTTTGCAATTTGATTCTTTAGTTTAAAATTTTTGATAATAAATTGAAAAGTTTTATAATAAATTATTTTTTGCTCCATCTAAATTTCTTATTTTCTTTTGCACATTTTCCACATTATTTTCTTCATCAGCAAATTTTGACAATTCTATTAGAGACATACAATTGGACAGAAATTAAGACGGTACACTTATAAACAAAAACATGATGCCAAAAAATAATCCGAAATGTGCACAACGAAGTGCTGAGACACGATTAACTTTTTTTTTTAATACTGAAAAAATAATTTTGTATTTGGTCTTGATGTATAAAATTAAAATGATAGCAACCTTCATCATCAGTAAAGTATAAGAGCATTACACAGCAGTTAACAGGAGCTAACAAATATTGCGGAGTCGGACAACAGAAAATGACAAGAGACAAGTGTTTATTTGCTAACAAGGCTCATTAAAGTTTTCAAACAAATGGAAAAATTTCATAAAGAAATAAATGAAAGGTAAACAACTTGGCTAAGAGTGGCAGCAGTAGGTGAAAGTAGGTAAACAGCCGGACTGTATCTTGAATGGAATATTAAAACACAATAAAAAACAACTTTGAAAATTCGATATAAATTATAGAATATAAGGTACAATAAGTTGTTGCCATTGTTTTTATTTGAAAAGGAATTATATTATTTTCAAAAAGATGAAAAAATTTTAATATTTGAAAAAAAAAAACTTTTAAAGTTAAATTATTTACATGTAAACAGAGCATTTACAGAAGTGAAACATATTTAGTATTCATTGTGGTGAAAAATTGGATCATAACCAATAAATTTAACACGGGCTCGTCATAGGGTGGAATTTATATTTTATAGACTCTACAAAGAACTTTGTTTTTTTTATGTCTATTTAGAACATTTTGTATAAGACTTCCAGACACTTTTAATCAATTTAAACTTTTCAGTTTTATTATATAATTTCTTCTTTTCCCAAAATGCATAAAATATTATTAACTCAAATTTTTTTTACAAGTTATCCTTTTTCCATTATTAGCACAGCCTATACCACTGTGTCGTGAGGGTTCAATGGGGCTGCCATTACGTCCATATACTCTTTTCAATCAACGTACACGATGTAAAAATGCATATATTTTGAAGAAACCGTATATATAAAATGTTTTGAGCCATAGCATGCACGGTGTAGGAACTCGTGCAAATCGATGAATGGTCAGATTCATAAAAATGACCCTTATTAGATCGCGTTAAGTTGTCTTAACATCCAAATTATCATAAATATCTCGGTAAAATTTTTTTATGCATGTTTATTGCGCCCATTAAATAGTGTTTTATAAAAATTGTTAGCCGTAGTCACTATATAAAACTTCTTCCCGATTAACTTCTTCTATCAAAAAAAAAAAAAAAATATTCCATTGAGTTTTCCTAAAATGGGTGACCACCAAATATGGTCGTTATTGGCACATTTTTCGACCTATTCTCCATATACAAATTTTATCCGATATGAACTTTTTATTATCTGCGAATTGCAAGTTTATAGCAAAGCCACTGAAATTTGGTTTATGCTAAATTTCTTTACACTTAAAATAATTTGTTGTTAAAATTAACTGAAAATGTTCATTAAAACATTCACTAGCTACATTACATTCACTAACATTTTCGCGTGACATAATTTGTGTTTTAATTGATTATCCTGATATTTTATATTGAGAACAAACATTTTTTTTTCATATTGAGTTTCATAGAACTGAATATGGCCGTAATGAACCTTTAACCAAATCCATGACTTTATTCAGTAGTCTTTGCAATGACTTAGATTTAAGTACTTCTACCATTGAGCTTAAAACTTGTTTATATAAATTATTCCAATTTTAGTAACAAGCTGCTAGTCCTAGACTCAATAAATAAATAAATAAATAAATAAATAAATAAATAAATAACTAAATAAATAAATTAAAAACAACCGCGATTTTCGAGTTTAGCAGGCCAAAATACATAAAAAATAGTTACACTTCAAGTGCATTTTGGTTGCTGCTGAGTGTACTAAGATGTAAGCGTGATAATTCTATGAAATTATATATTAATCATACGTCGCACAGTGGGCCATTTGACGAGAAGGCGGTCAAAAATCTATAATTTTTGATTGGATTGGAAATTTGATATGCGGTTTTTTTGTTTGGTAGGCGAGACTTTAGCCCTTAAGTTTTGCTATAAAACGTAATTCTCGACCGAAAATAAAAAAAGTTACGGAGGGTTTAAAATACATTTTCATTTGTAATTGAATTTTAGTACAAAAGTGAAGTGTTAAAAGGTAAAAAAAGGTTTTTTTTAATATAATGTCTTATTTTTTCAGTTAATTTTACAACTAATACTTTTTAACAATTTTTTAAGTTAATTTTTTCAGAAAATGCCAAACTTTGGCCCCCGTAAACTTTTTAGTTCTAATATATACAAGGGCAAAAGATTGTTTTTTTTTTGGAAAGATCCCGAGTTAAAATATAATTTATTAAGCAGCGAACGTAACAGTTACCTTATATTGATTCAAGATAGAGAAGTTTCAGTGAAAAACTCGTATGTTTGTGCTTTAGTTAAATTTTTTTTTATTGTCTTTTTAAATATTTCTATATCAATTTTTATGGTAAATTTATGAAATATAACATTTTTTATTGTAAATTTACAAAATACATAAATTTTTAAATCAAGAAAATTTTTTAACTATATAAAAAAAGTGTAACTTATTGTTAGTGTAATGAAAAAGTACTTTAAATCAACTAATTTTGGTAAAAATTTCTTCTAAATAGCCTTGATTTTCATCTTCAAGAAGTTGTTTAGCTTCTTCGTCTAATTCAATAGAGGTAGTTTTCCATTTTTGACGAATTTTGGATATATGTGGATCTGAAGTGCACAACAAAATAGTGATAAGGTCTTCATTAGTACAACATCTGGACATTTTCCTTGTGTTGTTCTCGCGAAGGAATCTGTAGTCTTTGTTCCTTTTTTCTTGCGCTTCTTCAGATAGATCTGCTATTGGTAGCATATTGTTTTGAATTATTTGTTCCCCATGGTACAAAATTTTATGAACTCTGGATAGCATATATCTCCAAGAGTTTTTTCATTATAAAGTATAGCGGTTCTATTGGCGTGCTCTAAAAATTTTTTTGCATTTATCTTTCTGCTGCATGCTAGAACTTGTAATATGATTTTGAATCGTCTTATTAATTCATGATCTACACCTGTGATAGATGCTGCAGTTTCCGGACCGGAAAAAAATGTTCTTGCAGTATTTCCATCATTTGTGTTTCCTTCCCCTTGTTTTGGTTGGTCGATTACGAGGCCTAGCTGTAGATATTTTTGTTGAACTTGTTTTTTTTGCTTTCTTTTTTCTTAATTTTCTTTGTTTTTTCTCACTGTTTCGCCTAACGGACAAATTCCATATCATAACCCAATTTAAGAATATGCTCCATGAAACGTATTCTAGCATGAAGAGGGGACATTCCAAATTTGTAGGCTTTCTTAAAACTATCGTCTTCTGGTGGGGGTTGGCTTAATTGACTTGATATCTTTTGGCATATAATGCAGCTTGACGTTGTTCCAGTTAAAGCTTATGCAACTTTTCCATCAATCATTGTGACACATATTTTAAAATGTACTTCAATGTCTTGTTCATCAAATTTAAATATTACTGGTTGGAGTTCCTTAATTTGATCTTTTATTTTTTGAACTTCTTCAGTTATGACATCTTTGGTTTCCTTTTTGAATAGAAATTTTATTGGTCTGCAATACTTTCATGAAGAAGGAATTTCATTTTTCCATATATCAATTTCTGTTGCTCTACTAGTTGACGGCTCTAAGACGCTATACCTTTTTGTTAAGCGCAATGGAACGAAAGATACCATAAATAAATTAGCATCTGATGAATTTTCGGCTTTAAATTGCTTGCATTGTTTCTGACCATAGGATCCACCACATCCCCATTTAGAAATTAAACTAATGCTGCCATTACCAATTTTTTTTAATTGATCAGTATCAAGCATAATTAGCAATCGTTCTGCAGTATGTTCAAGGAGCTCTTGCAATTTTATTTCTGCTGATGTTGAAGTGACACTAATAGCAGATTGTGGAGGTAAGCATTCTTTTTTTGGCAGAAACTAAATCTCGATACTCTGGAAAAATCCCACAATTCTTTTCATTGGTTCGCTTCCGCAATTCCTTATATTGATTTCTGGTCAATTTCAAATCCAAAAATAGGGCGAACACTTCTTCCGGCGTAAATTTCTTATCTTCAATTGGTGTAGGAATGCTTTTCAAAATCCTCTTTGTGCGCCTTGGGCTCGTTTCTACTATTATTTCAGTTATTTCAATTTTATTTTTTTTATTTTGGGTTGGTTGAATTTGGTGCAAAAATGAATCCTTAATAATTCTTTGAGAAATTTCTTCATTGCTATTCTCCAGCTTGCGACTTCGAGATCTTTCACTTCATCCATCCATTGGTTTTCCTGGTCGACCCTTTTTTCCACTTTCGTTGGCAGTTGTAGATGCACTCTCAAAACTAAGTTCCTTTATTAACCAGTCTTGGTAACGTTTGTACATCTTTGCCTTGCTATGAGAGCACTCAATGTACCGTCTTTTCAAATTCGATGCAAAATTAGTAATTTTTCCTTTGTGCATTTCAATGTCTTCTAGGTTACAATTCTCAAAGAAGTCGTTGCTCACTATGTGTAAAATTATATCGTCTACATCATTTCGTTGAAAATAAATATCTGCCAGATCTCTGTAACAGTACTTAGCCTTTGCACAAATTGTAATGAATAATAATTGTGGAAACATTATTATAAATACTCCTTCTTGCAATTATGTAAAATAAAAATATTTATCTTTTATTAACACTTTTAGAAACATAAAAAACCCACACCTTAACCCCTTTTAAAAGGTGAAGCAGACCTGCTCTTATCTCAATGTCGCAATAGTTTTTTTTTTGCCATTTACTTGTTATTTAAATTGTTTCCCATTTTGTCAGGTATTTAAACTATATAACTCTAATTCAGACTATTAATGTTTTTGAAAGAACATATGTAAATGTGCCTGTAACAATTAAGCGCATTATATCTCATCCCTTTTTTATAAGTATATAACAACTCCTGACAACTCTACCCACACGCAAAAAAATATACCTCGGTGCACCGCTACGACCAACTTTTGTATTCATAACACTCAGACGGACGGACGGACATCGTTTATTCGACTCAGAAAGTGTGAAAGAAACGATCCGAATAATAAAAGATGGATAAAGGTCCAATATTTTTGGCAGTTACAAACATCACCTCAAACTTAATATATCCTAACCACATAGTGGACTACTTTTGTATTCATAAATTTTACAGAAAATATCTAACCTTGGGTCAGCAATATTGTTCTGATGCATACGGGCGGAAGCTGGCGGGTGTATAATGGGGTATAGGAGTATAGGGGACGGTTCGGACTATAGAAGAGTGCAATATTTTTTCTGACTGCTTTTGACTGGCAGGAGTTATGCTCTATTAAGTAGGAGATTTTCGGAAAATTTTGACCTTTTTTAAATTTCGGAATGGCTCAGTGATTTAACATTTTTAACATTAATATTATGGAAGCCGCAAAATTATACAAAATTTATTTCACTTCAAAATCTTTTAAATCAAAAAAGTAACAGTCATTCAAAAATAGAAATTTACAAACAAATTTTTAATATTAGCAAAATACTGAGAAAGCCCATTTTCTGAGACCCTGTTAGCTGTGATATAGTTGAGATAGAGTCGCAATTTTTTGGCTCCCGAGGTTTACTAGTATTTGCTTTCAAACGAATGACATAACTTTAAAATCGGTAGCAAAAAAAAAAAAAAATGATTTTTGGCCGCCTTCTCAAAATATGGTCCACTGTGCGGCGTTCTAGAATCCGCGAGTCCCACACGAACCACAGCAAAAATCTATTGAATAGATCATGAACGTATTAGCGAACGTATCAAAAATAATTACGACATTTCATAATTTTCTTATGGTAGGACTTGCTAAGTATGAAACCATAAAAATTAAATTGTTAAACAATTAAAAAAATATATAGTGTTGCTCAGAACAAAAGCAACTAAAATAACTATTGACCTTTATTCGATTTTTTATTTATATCATTTTTGTTCTTCGAAAATCTTCTGTATCATTTCTTACTCTTCATAACATTACAGATAAAAATACAAAACTAAAATTGTAAACTAAAAGAACCGTTATATTTTTTTTTTTTCAAAAACTGAGAATGGCGCTATTTCAGTTGGACAAAACAAATGCAACTTTGAGCAAGTACAAATTTCATTGTCTCTAATTCAAGTTGATTAACAGTTAGTTTAAATCAAATCGTCATGGCTCATGACAAATACTTCAAAAATTTAAAAAATGGAATAATTAAAGATTTCTTGAATGTAAAGAGTCAAATAGAAATAGCTAAAAAGCATAATAGTAATAAATCTATAATATCTCGGCTTATAAAAAAATAAAAATAAGAACAGAATCTGTTTACATTGTACAAAATGTGCAAAAATGTCCATTTAAATTACCAAAAACTATTTGGAATGAGTTAAATTTGATATACAGTTTCAAGACTGTTCGTCGCCGAATCTTAGAAGCAGTTTTCTGAAGCTTAAGGCCAGCAAAAAAAAAAACACTGCCAACAACATTTTGCAAAAAAGTATAACATATTTATTTCAATTCTATTTCGCTAAAATGCTAAGTATATCAAAATTTGTAGGCTTCATTTTACACAAAAATATCAAAACTGGATGCCTGGAAAATGAAAATTGTTTTATTTAGCGACGAGTCAAATTTAATTTGTTTAATTCTGACGGAATGTGCACTGTTCGTCACAAGAAAGGAGATCGTTTAAACCCATGTTACTGCAAGCCAACTGTGAAGTATGATTTGAGCATGCTGCTCTGGTTTTGGCATTGGACCCTTCCACGAAATTTTGAAAAACATAATAACTTGCACAAAAATACAATAAAGATTGCCTTTGTTCTGACCAACACTGTACATCCAAAAATTAAACTAGTACATATTCAGGGGAATTTAAAGGCTTTTCAGTTATTTTTGAATAACAAGAAACAATGGAAAATGGGATAACAATATTTAAAACATTATTTTTATTTACTGACATCCGTATATATAATCGATGTGTCGTTTTCCTTTTGCTTATCATTGTTATTTTTATATATGACAAAAGCAAAGTACGACAATGTTTACAAACATTTGAAGCAACATGCTGCATATGAGCACAGTGGCGCAATATGAGTTTTTTTCGTTGCAAAAATCACAGCTTTTGAACCAATTGAGATTATCAAATAAGTTAAAAGGCATATGATAGATAATTGCATACTTATGGATTATCCAAGTTGAAATTTGTTAACGGCATGAAAAAACATGATTATGTTAAATAAAGAACATGATTTTTTACAAGACACAAAATATGGCAAAGAATGAAAATGTAAGGGAACGGCATAAGTTAAATGAAAATGAAAAGCCCAGTATATATGTACCAATTAAGAACACTGACGTCAGGAAATATAATAAATTAAAGATTACCCTCGGGCGATGTTATGTCAAACGAGGAAAATCTATAATAACATATATACAAATAGATGATTTGTTTATCAATGGGAAACTTGACTTAGGACAATTTTTCCCACGGTTCGAGGAAGTGGCCGGTAAACAGAACATCAATAAATTACAAGTGGCACCTAGTTAGAAAATTTTCGAATTTATCTCTATTAATGAATTCAAAAAAATGGGCAATAAATATTTCAAAAATATTAAAATAGCGCTACTAAATGAGGTGACCCGAATTGATAAAAATGCCAATTATATTGAAAATGTTATGAAACGATATCATGATGATCCAGCAGAAGGAGGACATTGCGGTGTTTAAAGAACATTGAATAAAATTAAATGAAAATACTATTGGAAAAATATAACAAAAGACGTAACAAAGTACGTTAAATCATGTCAAAAGTGTCAAACAGCAAAAACAAGAAAACACGTAAAAAGCCCAATGATATTAACGCGAACGCCAGAAAACCCATTTGATAGCGTAATAGTGGATACTATAGGTCCATTGCCTAGATCCTACAATGGCAATGAATATGCAGTCATTTTGATATGTGATATGACAAAATATCTGGTGGCAATACCAATACCGAACAAAAGTGCTAAAACAATTGCGAAGGCAATTTTTGAGCAATTTATTCTTACCCATGGTCCAATGAGGACGCTCATTTCGGACATGGGTACAGAGTACAAAAATTCTATATTAGAAGAGCTATGTAATCTGCTTAAAATAAACAAACTCAATTCTACTGCTCGTCATCACCAAACAGTGGGCACAATGGAAAGGAGTCACAGAACTTTCAACGAGTATGTGAGATCATACATATCCGTTGATAGGAATGACCGGAATGAATGGCTTAAATACTTCACTTACTGCTTTAATACAACGCCATCATCCGTTCATGACTATTGCCCCTATGAATTGATTTTCGATAGACTTCCAAATGAGTTTAAAGAGTTCAATAAGGTAGACAAAATTAGTCCATTTTATAACGTAGATGATTATGCTAAAGAAGTAAAATTTAGATTATAAATAGCGTATAAGAGGGCCCGAGAGATGATAGATAGATCTACGTTAATGCAGAAATTAAATTGCGATAGGAATACATTAGATTATAATTTTAAAATAGGGGACCTAGTTTTACTTAAAAATGAAACAGGGCATAAATTAGACCCACAATATAAGGGACCCTATAGAGTTAAGAAAATTGATTTAAGAAATAATATAACAATAATTGATACTAAAACAAATAAAAACCAAATAGTACATAAGAATAGACTCAGAATTTATAAATAATGTAGAATTAAGAAAATATAATATAAAGTTTTCATATAATTTTAGGAAATGAAAAAAAAAAAAAAATATAAATAAATATTTTTAAGTACATTGTTAAAGAATTATGCTAAATCTATATTGTTAAAGAATGTTCATTCAACTAGCGTTGTATGAGCATTCTTCCGTAAAAGGGAGGTGTAGCATGAATTATGTTTATTATTGCTCAACCAAAGCATTTTTGATTATCGAAATATAAAGATATCAAATTGCACACAAGCAACGAACGATCGACAATGTTTTGCTTTATTGAATGTTTGTGCGTTTACAGTCAACCCTTTTGGTGTTGAGTAATAATCATCGCTTTGTACATACAATTGAGTTACAAGCATGCTCTCTGATAACATACAACCTACTGTATATGAATTACAGCGTAAGCATATTAATGGTATATATTTGGCCCAATTCTGTTCAATAAAGACATTCTTTGCTTTACATCTAGAGAGCTCTAATTAGCTCTTGCAAAGAAATTAAATAACAAAACTATTAAATTGTTTTATTAAACTAAATATAATAAACAACAAAGATCCTTTTTATAGTTCGTTTTTTATTTCGATTAAAAAAAATGGGGAATTTGTTCATTTCTTTTGGGTAAATTTTTTTTAAGTTTGGGGAATTTGTACACCGTGTAGTTATTTCCGTGTAAACCAAATTTCAGAGAACTCCATTGAAAAGTACAAATTTGTATAGGGAAGAAATATACCACACAACAAAATATGAATTTTATATGCAATTGGGCGTAAAAGTAGGTGTGGTCGGTAAAAGTCATATGGCGACCTTCCCTGGAATATGTACTAAATTTCGGAGAAAGCCATTTTAAAAGAAAAGTTTGTATAGCAATCAAATAAAGAAACAAATAAAAGGAAAAAAATAAGTTTTAAATACATAGAAGTTGGCGCAAAGTAGGCGTGGCCTGTAAGAAGCATATGGTGAACTTCCCTGTAGATTAGAGACCGTGTGACCAAATTTTAGACATCCCTTGAAAAATAAAAATTTTTATAGTGAACAAATATACCAAAAAGCAGAAAATCAATTTTGTATAAAAAATGGGCGTAGAAGTAGGCGTGGCCGGCAAGAATCATATGGCGACCTCTCTAAAGTACAGAGATCGTGTGTACCAAATTTCAGAGAAAGCGGTTGAAAAATAAAAATTTGTATAGTGAACAAATATACCAAAAGACAAAATGAATTGTACACAAAAAGTGGGCGTTAAAGTAGGCGCGGCCGGTACGAAGCATATGGTTACCTTTCCTGGAGTACAGAGATCGTACGTACCAAATTTCAGAGAATTCCGTTGAAAAATAAAAATTTGTATAGCAAAAAACAAGTAAGAAAATTATAGTCGGTCTAGACCGACTATACGATACCCTATACCATGTGTTTAGAAACCCTATCTCTTAGGCCCAACTAACTGGACATTGAAAATAAGCAAAAACCAAATTTGAGTGGGATTTTTATTAATTTTTTTGGCTGCAGATATGAAAAAGTTCATATCGGATGCTATATCTATAACGGGACTAGGTCCAAAAATGGACCGATCCTGATCATGTTTGGTAAAGTCTCTTGTATTTTGCAAAAATATATACAAACAAAATTTGAGAAGAATCAGTGCAATATTTTTGTTTTTTAATAGATTTAAGTGAAGATCGGGAAGCAGCTCTATATGGGGTCAAAGGGATCATTTTTGGACTACTCATTAGTGGATGTAATGAACGCATACAAACCCAATTTGAGTAAGATCTATATGACAATTTGGATCTTATGGCAATTTATGTCGATTTCATATGGGTAATTTGTATGGGGGCTAGGTCTGAACATGGACCGATTCTCACCACTTTCAATAGCGTTCATCCCATGGCCGATAGAAGCTTATATACCAAATTTCATCAAAATATATTCATATTTGCGACCTGCAGTTTGATTACAAGCTTTACATGGACACACAGACGGACGGACGGACGGACGGACATTGTTAAATCAACTCAGAAAGTGATTCTGATTCGATCGGTATAATTAAAGATGGGTCTAGGTCAAATATTTTTGGTTGTTACAAACAGCAGCACAAAGTCATTATACCCAAACCACATAGTGGTATAGGGTATAAATATACCAAAAACAGAAAACGAATTGTACACAAAAAGTGGGCGTAATAGCAGGTGTGGCCGTAAGAATCACACGGTGACCTGGCCTGGGGTACAAATATCGTGTGTACTAAATTTCAGAGAAATCCGTTGAAAAATAGAAATTTGTATAGCGAACAAACATACCAAAAAGCAGAAAATGAATTGTACATAAAAAGTGGGCGTAATAGTAGGCATGGTCGATAAAAAGTATATGGTGACCTTAGCTGTAGTACTGGGATCGTGTGTACCGAGGTTCAGAGAAATCTGTTAACAAATAAAAATTTGTATAGTGAACAAATATGAAGAAAACAAAAAATGAATTTTACATAAGAAGTGGGCGTAATAGTAGGCGTGGCCGGTAAAAAGTATATGGCGACCTTTGCCGGGGTATAGAGATCGTGCGTGCCAAATTTCAGGAAAATCAGTTGAAAAATAAAAATTTGAATAGCTGTCAAACAAACAAACAAACAAACAAACAAACAAACAAACAAATAAACAAACAAACAAACAGAAAATGAATTTTATATATGTATATAGATTAGTTTTTATAATATAATACCAAAATTTGCCAAGAGAAGTTAACGTACAGTAATGCTAAAATATGCCAAGAGAAGTTAACGTACAGTATAACTTTCCTCAAACCCAATGAATTTGCCAAGAGAAGTTAACGTACAGTAATGCCAAAATATGCCAAGATAAGTTAACGTACAGTAAAAGTAAAGTTGATTCTCCACGCATAATTTTTCTCAAACCCAACGAATTTAAGCAGTTAATAGCTCAAAAGAAGGAGCTTGATCCACTGAGTGTTCTTAGACCTATGTCAACAGCCTGCGTTAATTGGAACTCTAGTTATAGAGGTTTGAGAGAAGAAAAATATTGAAAAAAATCTTGTATGCAAAGTTTATTCATAAATTCTTTTAATATCTATATATATAAAATTAATTTTCTGTTTGTTTGTTTATTTGTTTGTTTGTTTGTTTGTTTGACCGCTATACAAATTTTTATTTTTCAACGGATTGTCCTGAAATTTTACACACACGATATCTATACCCCAGGAAAGGTCGCCATATACTCTTTACCGGCCACGCCTACTTTTGCGCCCACTTTTTATGTAAAATTCATTTTCTGTTTTATTCATATTTGACACTATACAAATTTTTATTTGTCAACGGATTTCCCTGAAATTCGCTACACACGATCCCTGTACTCCAGCTAAGGTCATCATATACTTTTGATAGACCACGCCTACTTTTACGCCCACTTTTTATATACAATTCGTTTTCTGGTTTTTGGAATATTTGTTCGCTATAAGAATTATTATTTTTCAACGGATTTCTCTGAATTTTGCTACACACGAACTCCGTACTCCAGGAAAGGTCGCCATATGATTCTTACCGGCCACGCCTACTTCTGCACCCACTTTTTGTATACAATTCATTTTCTGTTTTTTGGTATATTTGTTCGCTATGCAAAATTTTTATTTTTCAACGGAATTCTGTGAAATTTGGTACACACGATCTGTGTACTCCAGGAAAGGTCGTCATATGCTTCTTTCTGGCCACGCCTACTTCAACGCCCACTTTTTGTATACAATTCATTTTGTTTTTTTGTATATATGTTCCCTATACAAATTTTTATTTTTCAACCTATTTCTCTGAAATTTGGTACACACGATCTCTCTGCTCCAGCGAAGGTCGACATATTCTTCGTATCGGTCACGCCTACTGTTACCCCCACTTTTTGTATACAATTCGTATTCTGTTTTTTGGTACATTTGTTTGCTATACAAATTTTTATTTTAAACGGATTTCTCTGAAATTTGCTACGCACGATCTCTGTACTCCAGAGGGGTCGCCATATGATTCTTTTTATACAAAATTAATTTTCTGTTTCTTGGTATATTTGTTCACTATAGGAATTTTTATTTTTCTAGGGATGTCTAAAATTTGGTCACACGATCTCTATACTACAGGGAAGGTCACCATATGCTTTTTACAGGCCATATCTACTTTGCGCCAACTTCTATGTATATAAAACTTATTTTTTTCCTTTTGTTTGTTTCTTTATTTTATTGCTATACAAACTTTTATTTTTCAATGGCTTTCTCCTAAATTTAGTACATATTCCAGGGCAGGTCGCCATATGATTTTTACCGACCATGCCTACGCTTACGCCCAATTTTCATATAAAATTCATATTTTGTTGTGTGGTACATTTCTTCCCTATACAAATTTGTACTTTTCAACGGATTTCCATAAAATTTGGTTTACACGGAAATAACTACACGGTCAACAAATTCCCCAAACTTAAAAAAAGGTACCCAATAGAAATGAAAAAATTCCCCATTTTTTTAATCGAAATAAAAAACGAACTTACTCCCCAAATTCTTTCTTCAATTTTTAGATATTTTTATTAAATGAATTTTGTTAAATATTTACTTTAGTAAACATTTGCATACTGCTCTCAATATATGTCCTACAATAAATGCATTTAAAATGAGTATTCCTTTCAATAGCATCATTTCGTTGCAAGGAAGCTACGCGCACGGGGAATACAGCTTAGCTAGAATATCGGAATGATCTGAAAAATATATTTTGACAATTAAAATAAGTAGGCAACAGCTGCGCGGCAGCACAGGCGTGGTTGCCAAACGTGTGGAAGCAGATGCGGACGCGACGGATGCGGACGCGACGCGCCGTCGGAACACAGCTCAGCTAAAATATCGCAATGCTCTAAAAAAAATGTTTTAGGAATTAAAATAAGTTAACGAGAACTAAGCGGCAGCACGGGTAGTAGCTGCGCGGAAGCGGCGCGCGGACGTGACGGATGCGGACTTGACGCGCTCGCGGAACACAGCTCAGCTAAAATATCGCAATGATCTGAAAAATATATTTTGGCGATTAAAATTAGTTGACAACAACTGCGCGGCAGCACGGGTGTGGCTGCCAAACGCGCGGAAGCGTGAATCTGAAACTCCTTAAACACCTGTTTTTCTCATAGACAATTTTATGTCGCCTGCTCCAGAATATAATATTTTCGTATATGCACCAGAAGGAATGTTGTTAGAAATGTCAGAAATGTTGTATATCACAAAGCTCTATAATAACAAAAATTCGTTACTTTTAAACATCATACACTCAAAATACTCCATGCATAAACGTAGTTAGTTGCAATCGTAAGCAGGCGCCGAGTATTTAGTCACCAAAGAATAAATTCCCAAAAAAATTAACTTATTCCCCAAAAAATTGGGGAATAACTTCACGGTGAACAAATTCCCCAAATTTAAAAAAATGTCCTTAAAGAAATGAACTGATTCTCCATGCTGCTCTCAATATCTGTGCTACAACAAATTTATTTAATATCTTTATTCTTTTCAATAGCATCATTTCGGTGCGCGGACGCGACGCGTGGCTGCCGAACGCGCGGAAGCGGCTCGCGGATGCGACGCGATGCGCTCACGTAACAGAGCTCAGCTAAAATATCGAAATGATCTGAAAAGTATATTTTGGCAATTAAAATAAGTTGACAACAACTGCGCTACTCGCTCGCGGAACACAGCTGAGTGAAAAGTCTTATGACAATTTTTATCTATGAATGTGCAATAATTACCTGTTGATCAAAATAGCCCAAACATATACTATAAGCAGTTGCTTAAAGCAACCTTGCGGCACAATTTTAAACGTCGCATTCATTTTCCATTCTTGAAACTTCTATAAACTTTACGTCTCTGCTCAATGGTGATCATTTGTTGAATCAATTAATTCAATTTTTAAAACTTCTGATTCCTTTAATTTGCAAACGATTCCATTATATTTGATGTTTACAAAATAAATAAACTTAAAAAAAAAAAACGTCAATCAGTTTCGCCGCTTATTTTTGATGTATTTTTGCAGTACCGTCTTAAAAAAAAAACTTCTAAATTAAAAAAATCAAAAAATTTTAAATTGACATAAAAAAAGAATTTACTCCCCAAAAAATGTAAACATTAGGCAATTTTTTCATCATGAACAAATGCGCCAATCCCATACAAATTTTTGGGGAGAAAGTTAAGTTTTTTGAGGAATTTGTTCATTGGGCGCTAAGTAGTCAGCGCCTGGTAAGAATAGTGAACCATTTTTCATTTCAAAGGCCTTTGGATCCCGGGAAAGACCGAATAAAAATAGCTAGTTTTATATATATATTAACAAATATGTATATGTATATTATTTAAAATTAAACATGTACACTCAAACCTCGTTTTGTACGAATTTATTTTATGCGAATTCGAATTTATGCGGTTTTTAATTTTTATTTTTTTGTGGTATTTTTATACATTTTAATTTATAGCAGTTGGCAACACTGATGAACATCTTAGCCGGAAAAAACAATAGTCAGAAATGTTTAGACGTGCAATGGCCTAGTTAGCCACATGTAACCGTAACCAGACGTGTCAGCTGTTTTTTTTTTCTGTTACATGAAAAGCATTTAGAGCAGTTACCGAATTCAAATGTCACGTAACCGGAACGTCCCAATTTGTTGAAAATAGATTTTTGCTCCGTTTGTATGTGACATTTGTGAACAGCTGATAAAATTTTTTTAATTTTACACAGCAACATGCTGGTTCGTTTTTTACGTTCTATAACTGCACCAAATGCCAACGTTACATTCAAGGTACAGATGCATTTAACAACGTGTGTCTAACTAGGCCTTAATATTATTGCATTGCTAGTTTCTACGTTGTAGTGAAATATATCCATACATACAATATTTAAAAGTCCATTTAGCTTTTTTTATATTCTATTATATTATATTCTTTTTCAGATAATAAAAAGCACAAAAATAAATGAAATAGTATTTTTTTGTTGTTTTTTTATGCGATTATTAAAACCCAAACAAAATCGCATAAATTCTGCTTTGAATTTATACGAATTTTTTAAATTCAGACACGAGTCATTCGTTTTTATATGGAACTAGTGTATCATTTTATGCGAATTCGATTTATGCGGATTTTTCTGGAACGAATTAATCGCATAAAATGAGGTTTGAGTGTATTATAATAATAGTTGCCTACTATCTAGCCTCTACAAAGCCTCTTATGGCGCTGAGGCGCAATTTGTAAGTTTTGAATTTAAAAAAAATTATTGAAATATGTATAAAATACATCTAAAAAAAAAATGTTTTTTATATTTTCCGTATGATAGTTATTAAACAAAAGAAATTCTTATTCATCATACGCTCCGTAGTAACTCTGATGTTTTTTTACTCAAAAAAATCAAATAAAAACATAAATGATCGTAAATAAATTTTTGACCTGGAGACTACAGGCCCTTTGAAGGTTTTTCTATACTGGCTTGGAGCTTTGACACTGACTTGGAATTTCTCACCCGTCCTCCGACCACCAGAACGGCTGTTGTACAGTGTTCTTGCTCCTCGACCTCTTTGGACACTTTTATATTAACTTTCAAAAACTTACCTCATTCTGCCAGTAAAAAAAACATTTTCGTTATATATTTTTATTAATAATTTAAAATTAAATTTTTATTTTTTTTAGCATATTGTTTCTTTTTTATGTTTTGAACAGTTTGAAAAAAAAATAATTTTAATACTTTATTTTGAACATTAACAAAAAAATGTTTAACTATTAATTTAACCTAATTTGTTGTTATTTATTTATTAATGTTACTTTATTATAAATTACTAATAGTTTATTTAATATTAATTATAATACTTTTCTATTGTAGTACAACGTTACGAAGAAGTTGTAATAAATGCAGATTTAATATATTTATATATGTATATATTTTTAATTTCAAGAATAATATTATATTTTCTAACAATAAACAAGTAAATTATAGTAGAAAAACTACTTATAAAATAGTATATACAGAGTATTTACACATTTTATGTTTTTTGTGATGATTCGTTATTTTGTGATTTGCAGCCTTTTTTTGTTCGTAATTTACTTTTACTTTCATGCCAGCACAATTTTAGCGTTCATCAACAAATCTGTCGGCCTTTTTATGTTGCCATAAAAAGTAGAGCCTTAAAGTTTGATTTCATTATGTGAACTAATTTTTGAAATCGCGGAAAGCGGTGGAATTTTTTATAATAAAAAAAATTAATTTTAGATAGACGATTGATGATTTAAGGATTTTGTAATTATTTTTTGTTTTCCATTTTATTTTTGAAAATTTTATATTGAATTTTGAAAATTTTTCACTTTAAAAAAAATGTTCGAATTCACTATAATACTTAAATATTGAAAATATTTGATATTCAATGGACTATCACTAAATTATTTAAAATCTCTGACTTGAAGCAACTTTTGCCCAGTGTAATTTTCCTAAAGAAGGCCTGCCAAGTTTGTCTTCCAACTTTTGTAAAATTTTATCTGACGCGTCATGACGTGCTGAACGCTTTTTCTTTGCAGCACATATTTTCTTCTGTTTTACTGCATTCACGTTATGTAGGCCTTAATTACAACCCGTTTTGTATACAATATAATGCTTGTGGCTTATTTATGTTCTGAAAAGAAGGCTGTATCTATTTCAACTTACATATATACTGTGTATGTAAAAAATTAATTTTTGATTCCTTTGTTCATTTTTTCGTTTTTTTTTTGATATTTTACACGTTTCCTTAATATAATTTTTATTTCAGTTTTTTCTCGTTTTTTTTTTTTTTGGAATTTAGCCAATGTTGGCTTTTAAATTAACTTAAAGTCTTAGAGTTTTTTAAGTTATATGTTACATTGGATTGTTTCTTAAGTTAAATTAAATCTAATTTTATAATACACCACTTTCACTGGGAAAATTTTCATTCGTTACTACTTTCGTTTTGTCTTGTATGTATAATGTTGCCAAAGCATTAAAACGTGGACCCCACGTTTCCAAGTAATTAAAGTCTTGATTCTCATCATCAGTGCCTGGGGAAGAAATACGAATTAAAGAAAAACAAAAGAATTAGATATATAAATTAAAAAGTTTAGGTTGTAATAGAAATCTTAAAAAAAATATTTTAGAATTTTTTCCAGAGATTAAGCGTAACATTCATATAATGGGGGGCACAGCATATATTAGTAGTGTCATTGCGATTATAATACGAGGGTAATACCAGCACTATACGACTATACATAAAGAAGACAGCATTTATTAAAAAAAATTATTGTTATGAAAGTACAGTGCAACATCTATTCTGGGGGATGAGAAATTCCAAGCCAGGGTGAAAGTATGTACTAGGCCGTTATAGTAAAACTTCTAAGTAGTTTGGCATTCTGAGGACAAATTTTTTATGACCATTTTAAGTAATATATCTAATGGATATTATGTTATATTATATTATATTATATTATATTATATTATATTATATTATATTATCCATGTGAAAAATCAAGTTGGATCAAATTTTATCGAATGAAATCTTAAAGAAAATTTTAGTTTCGTCCCTTTTTATAGCCTATACCACATGTGGTCAAGGTATAATGACTTTTTGCTGATGCTTGTAATTACCAAAAAAAAAAAAAAATTGACCAAGATCCATATTTTATTAAACCAATCGACTCAGAATCACTTTCCGGGTTTATTTTTACTAATAAATACCGCTGAAAAAGTTCTTCCAACCTTATGAGATTATATCGCGAAATATATATGTTAACATGTTATGTTATGTTAAGTCCACTATTTAGAATGGTAGTCCTGTCTGTCTTTTTAAACACAAAAGCGCCAAAAAAAAGATTAAGGAAACTTAAATTTGTTTAGGATTGAAACTGAAAAATTTCGTACAAAGAAAAAAAGTTTTATACAATTAAAATTTCTTTGATTTTATTTTATACTTAATAAAAAATTGCGTAAAAACTATTTTGATTTAAAAAAAAATTTTTTTACAAAAAAGTTAAACATATTTTTAAGATAACTAGAGGACCCCTGCTGCTCCGTAGCATTATATTATATTAATTTTTATAACATAATACCAAAATCTGCCAAGAGAAGTTAACGTACAGTAAAAGTAAAGTTGATTGTCCACGCATAACTTTCCTCAAACCCAACGAATTTGCCAAGAGAAGTTAACGTACAGTAATGCCAAAATATGCCAAGATAAGTTAACGTACAGTAAAAGTAAAGTTGATTGTCCACGCATAACTTTCCTCAAACCCAACGAATTTGCCAAGAGAAGTTAACGTACAGTAATGCCAAAATATGCCAAGATAAGTTAACGTACAGTAAAAGTAAAGTTGATTCTCCACGCATAACTTTCCTCAAACCCAACGAATTTAAGCAGTTAATAGCTCAAAAGAAGGAGCTTGATCCACTGAGTGTTCTTAGACCTATGTCAACAGCCTACGTTAATTAGAACTCTAGTTATAGAGGTTTGAGAGAAGAACAATATTGAAAAAAATCTTGAATGCAAAGTTTATTCATAAATTCTTTCAATATATTTAAATTAGATTGACAGAAAATTTTAATTCTAGATTTTTTTGGGCAAGTTAAAAATATGAGGGGTTTCATGTCAAGTGCACCAACGTTTGAAACCGATGTCTTCCGATCGGGATGAAATTTGCACGAAGGTTAGTACTATTGGATAGTAGTTTAGACACAATTTTTCAATAAGATCGGTCGAGATCTCTCTGAGTTAGAGGGGATCAAAATTTGACATTTTGGCCAAACAGGTGTTTTTTCTCATCCATGTAACTTATTACCTATTGTTCTTAGGAAATTTTGTCCAAAATAGTTTAGATAGCTATTTCTTCAATATTTTGGAAAAAAAAACTTAAAAAAAAAAAAAAAATTTTTAGACGTTTTTTTTGCTAAATTAAAGCATTTTTTGCCTTTTTTTTCAAAAAGTGCATTTTTTTTTTCATAAGAAAGCTTAGGATTTTTCCTTTAAGAGCTTTTTGGTCGCTTAGTGGGATGGGAGTGCGATATCTATCAAAATAAATGTTTTGTAACTCAAGACAACGGGTTTTCAATTTTTCACAAATGCACTATTTTGAATTTTTTCCTATTTGCGTGTAAAACCTTACAAATAAAACTTATACTGAGAAACTAGACAAATTAACCTTTCCGAAGGTATGTAACATACCTTCATAACATAACAGAAGAGAATGGTTATCTGTAACCTGAAAGAGTTATTTGAAACATTTCAATCTGAACACGAGGATGTTAGAATTGGCTTCACGAAATTAACCCAAATGAGGCCAAAAAATTGCGTTTTGGCAGAAAGCAGCGGCACTCACACAGTATGTGTTTGCATTTACCATGAAAATGTTAAAGTGATGTTGAAGGAAATCACCTTAAAGATGACTCGGCAGAAGATTTACACGATTACCGCGATTGCCTTAAATTGACTATGTGTCCTAATGCAACAACTTCTTGCCACTTAGGTGAATGTACCAATTGCCCGAAAACCACATTCATCAAAGAAAATTTAATCAACTCTTTAGATCGAGAATATATAGAGGAGGTCAATTTTGATTCTTGGATTCAGACTGACAGATGCACGTTGAAAACAATCATTTTAAATGTGGATGATTTTGTGGAGGAAATCTGTACATGATTGCTAAACTTGAGAAACCATGACTTTTTAGTCAAAGAGCAGTGGTCATTCTGCAAGGATTTGAAGATACATTTGAAGTCTGGTGAATTCGTTATTTCATATGATTTCGCAGAAAACTATAAATATGTTCTTCAGGATGCCATACAAGCATTCCACTTCAATAACGACCAAGCAACTATATTCACAGTAGTTATTTACTACAAGAAAGATGAAAAACTGGAACACAAAAGTATGGCAATCATATCCGACGATTTAAAACATGATACCGTTGCAGTTTATGAGTACCAGAAGAGAATACTAAAATTTCTAAAATCTAAATTTACAGTAAAGAAGGTATACTACGTTTCGGACGGAGCTCGTCAACATTTTAAAAACAAAAGTAGCTTGGCAAATCTTATGGCCCATGAAAAAGATTTTGGAATGCCAGCTGAGTGGCATTTTCATCCTACTGCTCATGGTAAAGGAGCATGTGATGGTATTGGAGCAAACCTTAAAAGAAATGCAGCGAAGTATAGCCTCCAGTGCTCTCATCAAGATCGCATCTTAGATGCGACTGCTTTATTCCATTGGGCAAAGAGTTATTGTAAAGAAACTAAAATAGTTTTTAGTAGCAAAGAGGATCATCAGGAAACATTGAAAACACTGAAGAGCAGATTCGATGCTGCGGTAACAATCGATGGCACCGCTCAATACCATGCTTTTATACCGCTTGTCGATGGAAGGCCCAAGTTGAAAAAGTTTTCTGCCTCTATTCAATGCGATTTCTTTCAAAAGGCAACAAATAAACTAGCAGCGAAATCAATAGCTGAATCTAGTAACGCCAAGAAAGGATTGACAAAAAAACGCAATAAATAAAGGCGACAAAAAAGCTGGATGAAAGACTGGGTATTTAAAAATTTACAAGAGATAAATACTTCATCAGCTACAATAAATTAAGTATAAAAATAGTTATGATATAAATGGATGTAATGCAATTAAGATTAAATTTTAATAAATTATTTATCTTTTTATTTTTAATATTATTATTATTATACATTAATTTAATTATTATTAAAAATAAATAAAATATAATAATTTTCAACATTTCTATAGAAAAAAAGCGATTTTTTTTCTGAGGTTAACATATTCTGGCTATTACAGTATCGAGGGTATGAAATTTTAGTTAGGTACGTTACACACCTTCGGAAAGGTTAATTTGTCTAGTTTCTCAGTATAAGTTTTATTTGTAAGGTTTTAGACATAAATAGAAAAAAATTAAAAATAGTGCATTTGTGAAAAATAGAAAAACCGTTGTATTGAGTTACAAAACATTTATTTTGATAGATATCCCACTCCCATCCCACTAAGCGACCAAAAAGCTCTTAAAGGAAAAATCCTAAGCTTTCTTATGAAAAAAAAAAAAAAAAATGTCCTTTTTGCAAAAAAAAAGGCAAAAAAATACTTTAATTTAGCAAAAAAAAGTCTACAAATTTTTTTTTTTTTTTTTAAGTATTTTTTTCCGAAATATTGAAGAAATAGCTATCTAAGCTCTTTGGGAGAAAATTTTCTAAGGACAATAGGTAATAAGTTACATGGATGAGAAAAAACAACTGTTTGGCCAAAATGCCAAATTTTGATCCCTTCTAACTCAGAGAGATCCGGACCGATCTTGTTGAAAAATTGTGTCTAAACTACTATCCAATAGGACTAACCTTGGTGCAAATTTCACCCCGATCGGACGACATCGGTTTCAAAAGTTGATGCACTTGACATGAAATCCCCCATATATATATTTAAAAAAAAGTGTAAAAAAGAAAAATAAAAAATTGATTGAGATAGAAAAAAATCTTAAGGACTTATTATTTTTTTTTTTTTTTTTTTTACTAAAAAAATTATCGTATATAAATGATATGTTAGCATTTTAACCATTTGTAATGCAGCAAAAAAAAAAAGTGAAAATATTTTAATTGTTTCAAAATGATCAACTGCTTCGGATATGATTATAGACAAATTCCAAAAAATATGTTTATATAACACAGTACAACATTTTTCAGCTCATTGTTTTGGGACTCAATTCAAAGAATTGCAAAGTCGCCTGAAAAGTAAAAACTTCTACATCATTAGTTTTGTCAAGTTGGCTGCCATTATAATTTAATCTTCATACGAATTTTTTTGTTCAAGGTGGATTTTTATCACTTTTTGTATATTTTAATACGATTATAACTCGGTAACCGCACGGACTATCTCTTTTCCGTATGAAACAGAGTTGTAGTCATTGAATAGGAGAAAAAAATCGAAACAAACAAGCCCGAAAAAAGTGCCTTAAAAATCACAAAAATGCCCATTTTCCCTCCATTTTTCCCCATTTCCACCTTTTTCTAAATAACTGGAATATATCTTTTGC
Organism: Cordilura impudica; assembly: GCA_963682025.1. Lineage (NCBI taxonomy): Eukaryota > Metazoa > Arthropoda > Insecta > Diptera > Scathophagidae > Cordilura > Cordilura impudica. Next base: position 95,921,822 of record OY821518.1, read on the forward strand.
GTCTGTCATCTTCAAACTGCAAAATTTTAGAACTTCACCAACAAACCTCCGCAAGCAATACATCTAATTTTGAAGGAGTTTTAGGAAAGAACCGTGTACAGCTAGGTGACATTCAGACACTAGTGGACAAGTTGCTGTATTATTTTGAAAAAATCAATGCATCCATGCCGTTGAAACTAAATATCATGCATTTCCACCTTAATACCTTGTTGGCAAAATTACGTCAGGAATCGGACGAATATAAAGAGAGGTTCCACCAGGTGACCATGGAAAAGCGATTCAAAGGCAAAAAAATTAGATGCATTGCTTGCGGAGGTTTACTGGTGGGGGGAAAGTGGGAATTTTTGCGATTTTCAAAGCACTGATTGCACTTTTTAGGGTGGGTTTGTTCCGTTTTGTTTTCTCCTATTCAATATTTGATACTTTGTTTCAGACACAAAAGAGATATTCCGTACGGTTAACAAGTTATAACCGTGTTAAAATAGACAAAAAGTGATAAAAATCCACCTTGAGCAAAAAATTCGTATGGCCATTAAATTATAATGATATCCAACTTGAAAAAACAAATGATGCAGAAGTTCTTTTTTTTTTTTTTTTGAAGCTACTTTCAGGTGCAATTGCCAGAATTGAGTCCCAAAATCATGTGTTGTACTGTGTAAGGGAAAAACTAGAGAGTATCCAAAATACCATTGGTAATTACAAGTTAGTATGTATTCAGAAATCAAATATAAACAAGTAAGAAAATTATAGTCGATCTCGACCGACTATACGATACCCTATACCATGCGTTTAGAAACCCTATCTCTTAGGCCCAACTAACTAGACATAGAAAATAAGCAAAAACCAAATTTGAGTGGGATTTTTATTAATTTTTTTGGCTGCAGATATGAAAAAGTTCATATCGGATGCTATATCTATATAGGGACTAGGTCCAAAAATGGACCGATCCTGATCATGTTTGGTAAAGTCTCTTGTATTTTGCAAAAATATATACAAACAAAATTTGAGAAGAATCAGTGCAATATTTTTGTTTTTTAATAGATTTAAGTGAAGATCGGGAAGCAGCTCTATATGGGGTCAAAGGGATCATTTTTGGACTACTCATTAGTGGATGTAATGAACGCATACAAACGCAATTTGAGTAAGATCTATATGACAATTTGACAATTTTGGAAATTTATGTCGATTTCATATGGGTAGTTTGTGTGGGGGCTAGGTCTGAACATGGACCGATTCTCACCAGTTTCAATAGCGTTCATCCCATGGCCGATAAAAGCTTATGTACCAAATTTCATCAAAATATATTCATATTTGCGACCTGCAGTTTGATTACAAGGTTTACATGGACACACAGACGGACGGACGGACGGACGGACGGACGGACGGACATTGTTAAATCAACTCAGAAAGTGATTCTGATTCGATCGGTATAATTAAAGATGGGTCTAGGTCAAATATTTTTGGTTGTTACAAACAGCAGCACAAAGTCATTATACCCAAACCACATAGTGGTATAGGGTATAAAAATAGTGCGAAATAAATAAAAATAATATAAAGATACTGGAAATTCATGTTAAAGAAAGAAATGTTATTTTTAAGGCAATAAAATTTTATAATGAAAAAACAAGTAAGAAAATTATAGTCGGTCTAGACCGACTATACGATACCCTATACCATGCGTTTAGAAACCCTATCTCTTAGGCCCAACTAACTGGACATAGAAAATAAGCAAAAACCAAATTTGAGTGGGATTTTTATTAATTTTTTTGGCTGCAGATATAAAAAAGTTCATATCGGATGCTATATCTATAAAGGGGCTAGGTCCAAAAATGGACCGATCCTGATCATGTTTGGTAAAGTCTCTTGTATTTTGCAAAAATATGTACAAACAGAATTTGAGAAGAATCAGTGCAATATTTTTGTTTTTTAATAGATTTAACTGAAGATCGGGAAGAAGCTCTATATAGGGTCAAAGGGATCATTTTTGGACTACTCATTAGTGGATGTAATGAACGCATACAAATCCAATTTGAGTAAGATCTATATGACAATTTGGATCTTATGGCAATTTATGTCGATTTCATATGGGTAATTTGTATGGGGGCTAGGTCTGAACATGGACCGATTCTCACCAATTTCAATAGCGTTCATCCCATGGCCGATAAAAGCTTATATACCAAATTTCATCAAAATATATTCATATTTGCGACCTGCAGTTTGATTACAAGCTTTACATGGACACACAGACGGACGGACGGACGGACGGACATTGTTAAATCAACTCAGAAAGTGATTCTGATTCGATCGGTATAATTAAAGATGGGTCTGGGTCAAATATTTTTGGTTGTTACAAACAGCAGCACAAAGTCATTATACCCAAACCACATAGTGGTATAGGGTATAAAAAGAGGAATCAATATTTATGTCAATAAAATGGATATAGAAACTATCTTTGCAGAAAAGTGATTTATGTAGCTAAAATTTCTGAAAGACTACTTCCATCCAAATTCGGTAAAAAACTGCATTCTGGAATGCTAACTATTCCGTTTCTTTGTATGATCATTTTCTACTAGTTAGATACTTCCTTAACCCAATTTGTACAGGCATTGCTTTTTCGCAACAACAACTTTGGATGTGTATAAAAAGACTTTCAACTAACGGATTCGAATAGTTTTTTTTCTCTCAAACTAGTTTTGCCATTACGACACTGACTCAAAGAATGATTCACCTGTTTTGTTAAATCAAGTTTTTAAAGCATTAAAAAAGGTCCCAAAAAATTCGCTCGGAAAAATGCCCAAATAAAATAAAATTTTTTATATTTTTTTTGCTCTAGAATTTTGATTGCGAAAATATTGAAACACATTTCCTAAAAACATATTTTCGAAAAAAGAATAAAGTTTTTTCATGTTGTTAATTTGAAAATAGCTGTTGCGAAAACGCAACAGAGGCTAAATGCGTGCAAATCACTTTTAAGTTTTTTTGAATGAGTATTTTATTTTGTTTACTTTTGTTATGTGTTGTTTTGGGTTGGTTTTGTCATTTTTTGTTCTGGATTGGCTATGGATTGGCTTGTTCGCAAATTTTCATTAAAAAGTGGAAGAAATCAAAACGCATCGATCTGAATTTTGACGGCCAGATGAAGCCTCTGTCGCTCCACTTCAAAACAAAAACGTAGAGTCAAGTGTAAGTCTAAATAGCACAACTCCCTATACGTTTCTATTTTTTAAATTTTGAAATCCATGTGGAAAATCAACCGTGATACAATATTTTGACAAGGAAGTTATGAATATGCTTTTTGATTATGCAAATAAGTATGCTCATCAAAAGAACATATCAGTACATATTAGAGTGCATTTTCGCCGTTTCATATGCATACTAATTTTGTTGGGTTATCATTCTGTTCCACACATCCAGCATTATTGGTCTTCCCAACCTAGTTTGGATCTGCCGATCGTAAAATTATCTCTGTCCCGTCAGATGTTTCAAAAAATTATAAGTGCTTTTCATACACACAGAAAACAGGTTAATTGTGGTTACCGAATTTACTGCCAACCGAATTGCGATGAAGCTAGAACCCGAGTTTCGATTTAATTACGAATAAAAATTTGTGGTTGTAACATTAAATGTTTTATCACAATAGAAAATATGAAGCTCCTCTTAAATTTCTGTTGCTACAATCGAAATAACGGCTATTAAAGTTTTGAACAATTCGATTGGAAAATTTATTTTCTGTGTGTATGATTTATAACAACGAAATGGACGCTTCTGATAGATTTGCTAAAGATCATCCACTGATTGATACTTTGAATCGAAAATGTCACCTGTTTGGAATATTTACAACCTATTTACCAACAGACGACTAAATGGTTCCGTATTTTTCAGACAAAACTGCAAGACGTTCGTGGCAAAGCAATAGTTTCTGTTTAAAATACTGGTGTCTTTGTTTCGATACTGGATATTTGTTTGAAGCTAATCTATGTGCTGGCTCAGCTTCGCCATGCGATACAAACGTTGACTTAAGAGCTTCTGTTGCTTTAGAGTTAATTTTTAATTAAGTATAGTTATTATAGTTAATATATTAATTTATAGTCCGGAGAATCATGCATTGTTCTTCGACAATTTTTCTTCTTCGTACTACTTGTTCAGTTTGTTGAGTGAACGAAAGTTTTACGCAACTGAAACGATAAGTTCAAGTCACCTAAGAGGTGACAATCATATCCTTGCCACTGATATCACCGTTCTCTCAAAAAGCTTGAATACGACTGCTGCGGTTAAAAAAACCAAAAGTTAATCATTACTTGCTGGCAGAGCAATTCAGAAGTTACCGTTATTTAAAAATATAAAAAATATGGTGAGTTTTGTTGCTTTTTTTATAGGTTCAGAGTTCACAGTATTATTTATTTATGTTTTTGTTCACCAGCAGCAGCTTATCAATGACAATAACAAACATAAGGCTGGTGCAGTTCTGCTCGTTAATGCTTGCCGGTATGGACGAATTCATTCATAGCATTACAGTAAACATGGAAAATCCACTGTCTTATTGCTAAAGCTGAAGGAACCGGACCAATAGCTAGAAAATTACTGCTCTTACAAGAAAAACCGGTGAAGAATAGCCTGTAGGAGATTTTGTAACGTGCTGATGTCCATGAGCACGATACTTGGAAAACTCCGAACAATAAACGGAAAAGATGCAGCGAATGACACTCACAAGCAAAAATAAACTAAAATTAAAGTTTATAATACCAAAAGCAATATGTTCCTTAACTTATTCTAATAAAAAAAAATAAAAACATTCATTTAACTATATACATATAATAAAAAATGTAATTTGCACCTTATTAGCCAACGCACAGTGGCGCCATTTGAGTTTTTTCGTTGCAAAAATCATATCTTTTGAACCGAATAACATAATTGAACAGTTTAAACAGCATATGATAGATAACTGCTCAGCCTATGAAATGAGCGTTTGGAAAGGGTGCTACGCTTTGCAGGGGCCTACTTATGCGTTATCAAATTTAAAATTTGTAGAAAAATCAATTTTATGGTAACTAAAAAAAATTATTTTTTACATTTTTAGATTGTTTTTTTTTTTTTTTTCTTTAGGGTTTTATGTTTTAAATTATTACCCAACAAATTAAAAAAAAATTACTTCTTTTTTAAATTTATTTTTTCAATTTTCTGTAAAATATTCATCACAATTCGTAAGAGAAGGTAAAAGACTAATCATTTCTAAACTAAAATTATTTTCTAACTCTATTCGTGACTTCACATGCCGCAGGGAAGAAATAAGTGGATCGGAAGATGCTGCCAACATGTTGAAGAGGTCCTCATTTTGCTTTACCCTTGATGCTTTGAATGTGTTCTGCAATCTATATTTTTTATAAAATTTGTTAAGAGACTCCTGTGCATCTTCAGAAAGCTCTCCAATTGGCAAAGACTGGTACTCAATTATATCTTTGCCATGCGCCAATATTTTATGGACGGTCGGGGTCAACTTCTGCTGTGGATACATTTCTGCTAAAAGAGATGCAGTTTTCGATGCATATCCTCCATATTTTGTAGAATTGACATTTTCTTTGCAGTTTAAAACATTCAAGATCGTTCCCAATCTTTTCACGATTTGATTGTCAATTCCAGTGATTCCAGTTACTGCCTCATCATTTTCAAAAAATCTCCTAGTAGTGTTTCCATCGTTTGAGTTACCGTATCCGTGCTTGGGACAGTCTACTTTTAGTCCAACTTGTTTAAAAAAACCATCCTGTATTTGTTTCTTTCTGATCTTTTCCTTATCCTTTATTGATGTATTTTCATCGAAGTTTTCCTCCTCTTGTGGTAGGGTATACGCCAGTTTTAGCAAGAACTCCATACACCTTATCCTTGCGTGCAATGGTGACATTCCATATTCGTAATTTTCCTCGTTTGTAGAATCGTTTAAATTACCAAAGTTCTTCTGACTCTTTTTGCAAATCGGGCATGACAATGTTGAGGTTGTTCATGTCAGTTCGTTTACGACTTTTCCGTCAACCATGGTCAGGTGGAACTCGTAATTGCATTCAATATATTTTTCTTCTCCAATTTGCAGCTTTGTAGGCTTTGTTTAATCGTGGACTGCTGTGGGCTGATGGTTGTCCAAAGAGGATACAAATACCCGGGCCACTTGTAGCTCGGCAATAACTTCGGATGGGATTCAATAAAAGACTGGGGTTGTAAAGCTGGATCAAAGTACTTCTTTATTTAGTTTAACAAAAAAAAAGAACAAGGAAGATCGTCCCTTTCGTTGGACACCGTTGATTGAAAAGCTTTTCCTTTTAAAAAATAAACTTAAAGCACGGTATGATTTTATATTTTGGTGTGTTCGCACGCTTTTTGATGCTTAGAGAAGAAAAATTCAAGTAAGTAAAAAACGCAAAACCCATCCAAAAAGTTAGAAAAAAGGGCCGTCGTCATCGCGTGTTCTGACGGCGGCAAGATCGTCTATCATGTGGGCGGCTAGACAGTGTAGCCACTCGTAATAGATGGTCTGATCATACACCAGGCTGCTATCAGACGGTTTGTCGTGTCAGACACCAGGCTGTCCTCAGATGATACGCAAACATACCGCCACCCTTGCGACGATAGTGCAACAGTAATTGAGCCACACCAGGCAAATTAAAATTGAAGTACTAATCAATTTATAAAATTTAGATGAAATAAAGAAAAAATTTTAATTAAAAAACAAGTTATATAAAGGCAATGCTAAAGTAAACGATATTTGAATTTAAGAAATTAAGAAAATTCATTTAACTTTAGTGTTATTGAAAGCAAATTAGAAAATTACATAATTCAGAGAAAAAAAAAGAAAAATTATATAATTCAGAGATCATTTTTTTTTTTTTTTTTATATATATAAGGGCCACGTAGCATAATTGATTTTCCAATCTAGGATTCTATGGGACCACCTTTCCTTCTCCAAAATAGCACTGTCCGAATAGGGTTTCTTGGGAAAATATTTGGCCTGGTCGACCCGTAGCTGGACCTCTTAAAACTTGCTTTGTTACGTCCGCACCTAAAACCATGAAGTATCGATATTTGTCGAACCACCACTTGTCGGCTTCGGCGATGTCAGCGTGTTGTGTGTGAGTTTTCTGCCATTCTCGGTCAACTCGGGCGCTGGGGGTGTAACCGTATCTTTTCTCTTCAACCGCACACTCAACGGTAATACGGCGTTTTTCGAAACGGCGATGGTAAAGCGTCAACGAAGTTCGACCACGGTTGATAACGCACCCTAAGCGTTCGGCTTCAGCGGCCGTGATGGACGATCTAGCTGCATTTGGGTCAATCACCAGACGCGTTATTTGAGCACGACTTCCAGGATAGATAAGTAGTCGCACTTGAGCAGTCATCGGGAACCAGATGTTACCTGGGGATAACGGGTGCAACAAACTGTTGTGGTCTTGCATACAACGTCGACATCGGTCGAGACTTTTACAGTCGGCTCGAAGATGGGATTGTGCGAGACAGTTACTGCACAGTCCATGATGTGCCACCGCTCTCAATTTTTGTTCCATGTTCATTGCCAAAAAAGGGGTAAGCGTCAACAATGGGCTGCTCGATTCAATTTTTTTATTGCTTGATAAGCAATTAAAATCTTTCGAAAAGTGGATCTGTTGAGATAGTGAAAATAGCCGATTTCTGACAAAGCTTAGTTCTCCAGCTGATAATTTTAAAGAGTCAAAACGAACTTTATTTTGAAATTCTAGCCGAGTTCTATGAAAAAAACGAAACATATAGGCGATAACGTGAATGGCTTTGGGCAAACTAGAAAATCTATCCAGTATATCTTCCTTTTCGGTAGATCTAGCAACATAAACTTGAGCAACTTTAATTTCTTCATTTGTTTCATAATTAGATGGGTGCGAAGGCCATGAGGATTTCTGCAATTTCAACCAATCTGGACCATGCCACCAAAGATTACAGCATTTCAAATCCGAAGGAGTCAGCCCCCGGGTTGCTAGATCGGCAGGATTATGTTGTGACACTACATGTGACCAATGTTTATTTCCGACCTTTTCAAGAATAGTGGCGACTCTGTTGGCAACAAAGGTTTTCCAATTACATGGTGGTTTTTTTAGCCATGCAAGAACTATCGTTGAGTCGGACCACAGAAAGAGCGAATAGGTTTTCAAATTAAATTGAGGCATAATACTATCGACCAGCTTCGCTAATAGGACCGCACCGCATGATTCTAATCGTGGAATTGATGGCTTTTTAATTGGAGCTACTTTTGTCTTTGACACTAAAAGATTTGTAAATACCTTTTCGCCAATCTGCACTCTTGCATATAAAGTCGCCGCATACGCCAGCTCCGAAGAATCGCAAAACCCATGGAATTCGATTTTATAATTTGGAGAATATTGGATCCAACGAGGGACAGTAATTGCATCTACATCATTATATTGAGAGACAAAATCTTGCCAATTTTTAAGCGCCACCGGCTTTATTTTTTCATCCCAGTCAATCTTATCGAGCCACATTTGCTGCATTAAGATTTTCGCTGTTATAATAACCGGAGCGAGCCAACCAGCCGGGTCGAACAGTCTAGCAATCACGGAAAGAACCTCTCTTTTGGTGTAAGAAGATTTTAGTGGAATTTTTTCTGTCGCAAAATAAAAGTAATCAGCTGAAGCATTCCATCGAACACCCAGAGTCTTCGCATTACTTTTGTCATTCAGACATAGAAAATTTTCATTTAATAAATGGTCACAGGGCAACCCATCTAAAATTTTTGTTGAATTTGCCGTCCATTTTCGCAATTCAAAACCAGCTGTTTTTAAAATGGCTATTAGCTGATCACGGAACTTTAAAATGTCTGGTAAGCTGTGAGATCCGACCAACGCATCGTCGACATACATGGAGTCTCGCAGAATTCTTGCGCCAAATGGAAAACGGCCCTCTTCATCATCCGCCAATTGCAATAGTGTTCTTAGAGCCAAATAAGGAGCACAATTGACGCCGAAAGTAACAGTTTTTAACTGATAATCTTGAAGCTCTTCATCAGGAGAGCTACGAAAAACAATTCGTTGGAATGGAGTATGCTTTGGGTTGATTAAAATTTGCCTATACATTTTTGAAATATCGGCATTGAACACGAACTCATAGAACCTCCATTTTAAAACTAAGAAAACCAAATCCTTTTGTAAAATGGGGCCAACGTGCAAAATGTCGTTAAGACTTGTCCCACTGGACGTAGCGCTAGAGGCATTAAAAACCACCCTCAACTTTGTTGTTGTACTGTCAGGTTTGAAAACGCCATGATGAGGCAGATAGTAACTCGGGCCAACTACAGGATTTTCAATTTTTTCCATATGTGCCAAAGTCAAATATTCGTTAAGAACCCCATCATATAAAATTTTGTTTTCAGGTTTACGTAACAACGATTTTTCGTTTCTCATAAATTGACTCGAAGCTATGTGTCTATTAGGGCCGAGCAATGACAAATCAGATTTAAAGGGCAAATCAACTACGTATCTCCCTTCAGAATTTCTCACTGTAGTGGACCGAAATATTTCTTCACATAATTTATCAGCTTCAGACATTATTGGTTTATGTGAAACTTCTTCAAGCTCCCAAAATTTAGATAATTGTTCATCAATAGATACTTTAGTGAAATGCGACAGTCTAACGGAACGACGGGGACATGTAGGGCCAGTAACAACCCATCCGAATATTGTTTCTTGAGCAACTAGTGAATCAAAAACTCCATGTTGAACACCACCTCTCAAAATTGCTGGATAAACGTCTCCCCCTAACAAAATGTCAATTGCACCACTTTTATAAAAATCTGGATCTGCATACCTCAGATTTGGTAGCTCCATCTTTATAGGATTAAAACTGTGCGTTGGAATATCCCCTGTAACTTGTGGAACCACTAAAGCATCAATTTGAATAGATAAGTTAGAATTTATTATCGAAGTTACAGAAAAGGTCGCCATCTTTTCGGCTCTACTAATAACTTCTCCGCCTAGTCCCGCTACTTCAGCAGACACTGGTACAGTAGGCAATTTTAATAATTTTTGAATTTTTTCGGAAATGAAACTTTCATCCGAACATGGGTCAATTAAGGCTCTTATTTTATAATTAGTGCCACAATGTGCTATATTAACCCATGCAGTAGCTAGCATCACCTTTTTGGCAACAGAATGATGGTGATTTTGTACCATATTGGATGTAGTCGGCAATTGAGTGGACTGTATATTGTTTTCTAATGAAGCCGACTGATAATAACCTTGGGTCACACCGTGGGATTGGTTTCTTTGCCCTCTGTTTTGCGTGAAATCTTTGTGCAAGAGATTATGATGTTTTCGTTTGCACTTCGAACAACTATTTTCATTTGGACAATCTGTGAACATGTGACCTAGTTTGAGGCAATTAAAACAGTAGTGATATTTTCTTAATGTAGAAACACGTGTTTTATAGTCCATGTTTAAAAATTTCTTACATGAGGTAAGCGTATGGGATTCTTTGCATAATTTGCATTGAGATACATCAACTTTTGTATGGTGTGTTTTAAATTGTTTGATTTTATTTTGGTTTTCTTGAAAACACGCTTGGGAACCACTGGATCGAATATTAGAAAAACTTTCAAGAGCCCGAAATCTGTCCGTCAAGAATTCATCAAATTCTTTCCATTTTGGAATTTCTGTTTTATTTTTCACGGATTGTTCCCATAGGCTTAACGTTTGTTCTGGGAGCCTAATTGAAAAATGAAAAACAAATAATGGTTCCCATGCGTCCACATCAATTTTGTATAACCTCAAAGTTGACATACAATTATTTATTTCCCTCTGTAGCCTTTTAATTTCAGGCGCAGTTTCCTGTAAACATGGAGCCAAACCGTACAATAATTTTAATTGCCCATTAAATAAAACTCGCCTATTTTCGTATTGCGCCTTTAAATTTTCCCAAGCAATATCAAAATTATCTGCGGTCACGGTAATATTTCTATTCACTTCACGAGCGTCGCCAGTTGTTTTTTGAAAAAGAAAGCATAATTTTTCTACGGGGCCTAAGCGATCATTATTAATGTAAATTGCCGTAAATAAATCTCGAAACGTGGGCCACGAAGCATAATCGCCATCAAAAACGTTCATATCGCACGCATGAACTGGTACAGAATTTCCGTGTTTGCGAACCACTGCATCTGAAGATGTTTGTTCTTTAGGTACCCTCCGCATTGCCTTAGCAATTATGTTAATACATTTAATGTGAGTTTTATGAGTCTGATTATGCTTAGTATGAACGGCCACTATATCCTTTTTTTTTTCTAGTTGTTCCCCGGAAAAATTTTCGTAATAATTTTTATACTTTGCCCACAATTTAGCTAATTCAGCTTTTTCAAATTCTAGGGCCTCCAAAGTATAAATTGAAAAATCTTCTTCTCTGAGACGTGCTTCAAATCTGGCTATCTCGTCAGCCGTTTCATTAAATTTGTCTAACATTGACATATTCTATTGTTAGCCGTACTGAATTTAATGAATAAATCTCAAAGAAGCGCCTTATTTTACTTTATGTAAATTTGCCAAAGTTTTTGTAAAAAAAAACTTCAATATTTCACGAAGGAAACACAAAATTCTAATTTGTCTCGAAGATTACGATAAAATTTACGACTTGCTCCACTATAAATTTATTTAAAAAAGGGCTACAAAATTTTTCAAAAGAAATTCGAAAAAAATCCAGAAATAGTTTCACATAACCTCAAATCTAAGTGACGTGGTTTGCTCGAATAATTTAAAAAAACTCGCTTATAAAGGATGGCTCCGATAAAGATTAACACAAAATGGCGTAATAAGTGAACTACGAAAGGGCAAATGGCGTTAACACGTTTGAGTCAAAAATTTTAACCTCCAATAAAATTTTCTTCGAGCCACTAATTTTCGTATTTCACTTTGATAAAAAAGTCACAGCGTACATACCTTGAATCCTCTTGCTTTTTTTTCTGGATCAGTTTTGCTTCACCGGGAGAAGGACCAAATGTTTAATCGTGGACTGCTGTGGGCTGATGGTTGTCCAAAGAGGATACAAATACCCGGGCCACTTGTAGCTCGGCAATAACTTCGGATGGGATTCAATAAAAGACTGGGGTTGTAAAGCTGGATCAAAGTACTTCTTTATTTAGTTTAACAAAAAAAAAGAACAAGGAAGATCGTCCCTTTCGTTGGACACCGTTGATTGAAAAGCTTTTCCTTTTAAAAAATAAACTTAAAGCACGGTATGATTTTATATTTTGGTGTGTTCGCACGCTTTTTGATGCTTAGAGAAGAAAAATTCAAGTAAGTAAAAAACGCAAAACCCATCCAAAAAGTTAGAAAAAAGGGCCGTCGTCATCGCGTGTTCTGACGGCGGCAAGATCGTCTATCATGTGGGCGGCTAGACAGTGTAGCCACTCGTAATAGATGGTCTGATCATACACCAGGCTGCTATCAGACGGTTTGTCGTGTCAGACACCAGGCTGTCCTCAGATGATACGCAAACAGGCTTAATCTTGCTTATTTGTTCTTCAATGTCCTTCACCGTGGTCCTTATGAGTTCTGCCGATTCCCTTGCAAACTGAAACATTATTGGTCGGCAAAAATGCACTGATGATGGACGTGGATTTTTCCAGTGTAGGGAAACATCAGATTTTAGCCGCAAAGGAACAACAGATGCCATAAACATATTTCCGTCCGATATTGTGGCGTCATCGGAAGATATCCTTTGCTTATAAACGCTTTGTCCGGATGATCCATCGCAGCCCCATTTGCTGATCAATGTCAGTTTCTCAGGAAGAATTTTCACCTCATTTTCAGGAAGACTCTCCAACAACCGTTTTGCTGTATGGCCCATGAGATCCTGCAGACTGGCTTTCACAGAGACTTCTGTAAACTCCATACGCAGTGGTCGTGAATTTATTTTGGCTTGCGTAATATGCTTGTATCCTGGCAAAACGTCAGCCCCGTATCGCATCAAGGATGCCCGTAGTATCTCATATTTTTCTTTGGAAAGTTGTAAGTCCATAAACAAGACCAAGGCTTCTTCGGAACCATACTTTTTAATGTGTGCGTTTGTGGGCGTGGGAATGCTTTCCTTAATCCTTTTTAGTCGCAGTGGGCTTGCATCAGCAACAGATTTTGTAATCTGCGACCTACCTCTTTCACTATCCTTTGTATATTTAATAGACAGCGCGTCCGATAAATGCTTCGTGGTCAAGTCATTGGTGGCATCGGCAAGTTTCCTCTTTCTTGTGAAAATTGAACACTCCTCAATACTTTTGTTTGGCCTTCCTTTTGCTCCTCTGGTTGATGTGGTGGGTTTATCTACTGCCAATATATCCAGGATGGTGTCTTCATTAAGCCAGTCCTCGTATTTTGCCTTAATATTTGCATATATCAGATAAAAATTATTTTTTATAATTTCGCTTCTCTCAATATTTCCGTTTTAGGTATCAAGTTCTTCTAAAGCAGCTTCCGTGTGGTTGACCTCCTAAACAGTTCAAATAATTTTAAATTGTTCAACGCCATGTTTTCAGTACTTAAATTGTTTAACGCCATGGTTTCAGTACTTGTTGCGCCAACTTTCAGTCGTAGACTAATCCAGACATTATGCTTATTTTGCAATATATAGGCTTGTGCTACCATGCCAAAAAATTTACCTGTTCTCTGCATACATATGGATTTAGGCTGAATTATGCAAATTTAATATTATGCTCGTGTCTAAATAAGATTTGTGCCTACCTGGAGGGACCATAAGTCAATATTGTTCTTGGTCATTTGTATTCCAAAGTAATTTTTAAGTGAGGTGCGTACCTGCAAATTTCAATGTGTAGTTTTTGTGCATTCTGTGTCTGTAACAGAATATTGGGAGTAGACTTTGGCAGAGGCTCACAGGTAGACAACCGACTTAAAATGCAATTTTCAAACTATTAGATCAAACTACTGTCAGTCAAAACATGTAAGGGATGCACGCCATACAATTTCTGCAACCATGTCTTTTTAAACTTTTTTACCTCTAGAAGCCAAACGGGCACGTACGGGCAGAGGCTTTTGAATTATGAATTATGTAAAGAAATAATCAAGGAACATGTTTTGCAAATATGGCAAATATAGAAAAATGTAGATTTTTTTTATTTTCCGTCAAAGTTGAAAAATAGTGAAAAACGGATAGTTTTTAAATAGTGATTTACCAGGAGAAACACAAATCAAACAGTTAATTTTTTTCTTATGATTATACATTCAATAAATGCATCAATCAACACAAATAAAAAATAAGGCGATTCGTTAGCTATTTTTTGTGATATTACACCTGAAATCGCAACAAATTGACTAAAAATTGTGGGTTTTTTTGAAAATCGAAAGTCGGTCAACTTTGAACGGTTATATCTTCTAAACTAAAAATGTGATATTATTAAGAGTAGCGTATTTGAAATCGTTGAAAAGTTTCCTATAACATGGGTTTATTCAAAACTTCGTCGGCGCACATGAAAATTTTGATTTTTGCAACCTCGTTTGCTCTACGGACGCCACTGTGCAACGTTGCGTTTCCGCAACAGTCCGCCACGGCTAACTTAGGCTACCGATTTTTTTCTTTTTCTTTTTTAGTGATCGGGAGGTCGCTAAGAGTCCCCACACCAAAAATTTACATAGATCTCTACACGATTTCTGGTAGTGGTAAAAGATGGGTTAACTATAGCTTTTAAACCAAAATAATATATCGTAGGCCAGTTCCACAAGCAATTGAAAAGGAACACGTGGCCAAACCAAATTCTTTATATTAAAATTATATTTTGTAAAACTAGTTCGCTCCTTTAAATTACCCAAATACAGAATTTATTTCTTAACTAGCTGTTTTTACCCGGTCTTGCCCGGGATGAAAAGGCCTTTGACTTGAAAAATGGTTCACTATGCTTACCAGGCGCTGAGTACTTAGTCCCCAATTAACAAATTCCCCAATAAAATGAACTTTCTCCCCAAAAATTTGTATGGGCAGTAAATTCATTTTTATTTCAATTAAAAAGTTTTTGGTTTTTTAATTTATAAGTTTTTTATAAGATGCTGCAGCAAAAATGCTTCAAAAATAAGGTGCGAAACCGCTTTAAGTTTTTTTTTTCAGTTTATTTATAAACATCAAATATAACGGAATGGGCCGCAAATTAAAGGAATCAAAACTTTTAAAAATTGAATTAATTCATTCAATAAGTGATCATCATTGAGCAGAGACGTCAAATTCAAGTTTCAGAAATGGCTAATGCGACGTTTAATATTGTGTCGCAAGGTTTCTTTAAGCAACTGCTTATAGTATATGTGTGGCCTATTTTGATCAATAGGTAATTGTTTCACGTAGATAAAATTTATCATACGACATTTCACTAAGCTGTGTTCCGCGAGCGAGTCGCGTCCGCTTCCGCGCGTTTGGCAGCCAGACCCGTGCTGCCGCGCAGTTGTTGTCAACTTATTTTAATCGCCAAAAAATATTTTTCAGATCATTGCGATATTTTAGCTGAGCTGAGTTCCGCGAGCGCGTCGCGTCCGCGCGTCTCGCGCCGCTTCCTCGCAGCTACTACCCGTGCCTTCGCTTAGTTCTCGTTAACTTATTTTAATTCCTAAAACATATTTTTTAGAGCATTGCGATATTTTAGCTGAGCTGTGTTCCGAAAGCGCGTCGCGTGCGCATCCGTCGCGTCCGAGTCCGCGGTCGATATTTTAGCTGAGCTGTGTTCTGCGAGCGCGTCGCGTCCGCGCGCCTCGCGCCGCTTCCTCGCAGCTACGACCCGTGCCTCCGCTTAGTTCTCGTTAACTTATTTTAATTCCTAAAACATATTTTTCAGATCATTTCGATATTTTAGCTGAGCTGTTTTCCGCGAGCGCGTCGCGTCCGCGCTCCGCGCGCCTCGCGCCGCTTCCTCGCAGCTACTACCCGTACTGCCGCTTAGTTCTCGTTAACTTATTTGAATTCCTAAAACATATTTTTTAGAGCATTGCGATATTTTAGCTGAGCTGTGTTCCGAGAGCGCGTCGCGTCCGCGTTCGTTCGCCACGCGCCGTTTCCGCACGTTTGGCGGCCACACCTGTGCTGCCGCGCAGTTGTTGTCAACTTATTTTAATCGCCAAAATATATTTTTCAGGTCATTAAGATATTTTAGCTGAGCTGTGTTCCGCGAGCGCGTCGCGTCCGCATCCGTCGCATCCGCGTCCGCGCGCCGCGCGCCGCTTCCTTGCAGCTACTACCCGTGCTGCCGTTTAGTTCTCGTTAACTTATTTTAATCCCTATTTTAGCTGAGCTGTGTTCCGAGAGCTCGTCGCGTCCGCATCCGCGCGTTTGGCAGCCACACCTGTGCTGCCGCGCAGCTGCTGCCAACTTATTTTAATTGTCCAAATATATTTTTCAGATCATTCCGATATTCTATCTAAGCTTCCACGCAACGAAATGATGGTATTGAAAAGAATACTCATTTTAAATGCATTTATTTTAGGACATATATTGAGAGCAGTATGCAAATTTTCACTAAAATAAATATTTAACAAAATTCATTAAATAAAAATATGTAAAAATTTAGGAATGAATTTGGGGAGTAAGTTCGTTTTTTATTTCGATTAAAAATAAATGGGGAATTAGTTCATTTCTTTTGGGTACCTTTTTTTAAGTTTGGAGAATTTGTTCACCGTGTAGTTATTTCCGTGTAACCCAAATTTCAGAGAAATCCATTGAAAAGTACAAATTTGTATAGGGAAGAAATATACCACACAACAAAATATGAATTTTATAAGAAAATTGGGCGTAAAAGTAGGCGTGGTCGGTAAAAATCATATAGCGACCTTCCCTGGAATATGTACTAAATTTCGAAGAAAGCCATTGAAAAATAAAAGTTTTTATAGCAATCAAATAAAGAAACAAATAAAAGGAAAAAATAAGTTTTATATACATAGAAGTTGGCGCAAAGTAGGCGTGGCCTGTAAGAAGCATATGGTGACCTTCCCTGTAGTATAGGGATCGTGTGACCAAATTTTAGACATCCCCTGAAAAATAAATATTTCTATAGTGAACAAATATACAAAAAACAGAAAATTAATTTTGTATAAAAAGCGGGCGTAGAAGTAGGCGTGACCGGCAAGAATCATATGGCGCCCTCTCTGGAGTACAGAGATCGTGTGTAGCAAATTTCAGAGAAATCCGTTAAAAAAAATTGTGTAGCGAACAAATGTACCAAAAAACAGAATATGAATTGTATACAAAAAGTGGGCGTAATAGTAGACGTGACCGGTACGAAGAATATGTCGACTTTCCTTGGAGGAGAGAGATCGTGTGTACCAAATTTCAGAGAAATCGGTTGAAAAATAAAAATTTGTATAGCGAACAAATATACCAAAAAACAAAATGAATTGTATACAAAAAGTGGGCGTAAAAGTAGGCGTGGCCGGTGCGAAACATATGGCGACCTTTCTTGGAGTACAGATATCGTGTGTACCAAATTTTAGAGAATTCCGTAGAAAAATAAAAATTTGTATAGCAAACAAATGTACCAAAAAACAGAAAACGAATTGTACACAAAAAGTGGGCGTAAAAGTAGGTGTGGCCGCAAGAATCACACGGTGACCTGGTCTGGGGTACAAAGATCGTGTGTACCAAATTTGAGAGAAATGCGTTGAAAAATAAAAATTTGTATAGCGAACAAATATACCAAAAAACAGAAAATGAATTGTATACCAAAAATGGGCGTTAAAGTAGGCGTGGTCGATAAAAAGTACATGGCGACCTTAGCTGGAGTACAGGGATCGTGTATACCGAATTTCAGAGAAATCTGTTAACAAATAAAAATTTGTATAGTGAACAAATATGAATAAAACAGAAAATGAATTTCACATAAAAAGTGGGCGTAAAAGTAGGCGTGGCCGGTAAAAAGTATATGGCGACCTTTCCTAGGGTATAGAGATCGTGTGTACAAAATTTCAGGAAAATCCGTTGAAAAATAAAAATTTGTATAGCGGTCAAACAAACAAACAAACAAACAAACAAACAAACAAACAAACAAACAAACAAACAGAAAATGAATTTTATATATATAGATATCAAAAAATAAAATTTTTACTACCCATGTCGAAGAACTCACCTGACGCCAGTGAACTCAACGAGTCTGCTATGCTGCCACTACCCTCATAAGTGAAATTTCTTAAGTCATCAAAGGGTGGAGCATTGACATCTTTATCAAAACGATTTTTACGTTCCTCCATTAAATAGCCAACATTTAATTCCTGACCTGGCATTAATGTAACAACAGGATCTATATTAAATTAAAGAACAAGTCATAAGAATCAGCAAAGAATTAAATATGTAATTAAATAAGATTTCTTTGCTGCTATTTGCTATCAACAACTTTATGACAACGATCCCAAAATAAATAATTCCCCAACCTGCTTTTAATATTTTACGTGCCTAATTCAGAATGTTATTTTTTTTTATATATTTTTTGCATTACTCAATATTTAGTTACAAGTACTTACATATTATTGGCACTTTGCAGGCAGCTATATCAGGTGGCATTGTACCACCTTGTCCTATTGGTATTTGCAAAGGTGTAATATCAAAGGCTGTCATATCATCTTCACCACCACCCTCGTCATCGTAACTAATCACTGTTTCACGTACATCTTTTTCTGGGCCATTACGTTTTTTATTTGTTGTTTTACGTTTACGATTGTATAGCACAAATATAAGAGCTAGGACTGCAAGTAGAGAACAAAACAGAAAAAAAAATCAGCAATAGCAACAGCAACAGAATTAACTTTGCTTCAGGTTGTAAATTAATTGTTTTATGGTTCAAAGTTGAATACGTTAATAAAATTGTTTGTCATAAATCAAATTACAGCAAAACGTTTCTAACTAATGTTTTTAATGAGTTGTAACCAGAATTCAATAAAATAGAATATTTACGAATTTAAAGATATAAAGTTTTGCCTTACAGGCATATTACGAAATTAGAGCAAGAACATTTTTGTGATTTTAAAATTTGATTAATTTTAAATGTAATTGTCAAGGCTGACAATTTTTGTATAATAATTTATGTATTTATGTAGTTTTATTATTCTTTCAGGCATAACGTAGTTTTGGAAAAAAAAAGTATTTATAGCATTTAGTGTTGATATTTCTAGCGGAAATTTTTCGTTGGTATAATCGCCTTATGGTAGCATGGGCATTTACAAAATTCCTGATTAATTATAAATTTAAGACATTTAAAAATTTTTGATGAAGTGCAAAGGCTTTCCAGAACGGGGCTAACCATTTCATTAAAAAAAAAAAAAAATAAAAAAAAACTTATTAAAAATAAAAACGTGTTTATAAAAAAAAAAAAAAAATTTAGAAAAATACTTTAAACAAAATTGCAAAATTTTTCCGAAAAAACCGTTCGTTCTTTTCACTATTTTCTCAAAACTTTGATAATAAAAGTTTCTCTTTTTTAGAATGAAATTTAAAAAAATTTTGAGTTTTGGGAATTCTTATAAAAACATGACGCAGATTTCATTATATTTGGACAATTGCCGTAATGGCCCAAGTTTTTCCATTTATTTTTTTATGTTCGCGCAAAGTGCTTTTTTTGTTTTTCGTATATTATTAATTTTTTTTGCATAAGAAACATTACCACTTTCCCTGTCATGAGAATCACATATGATGCACAGTAATTCTGTTCCATACGCTTGTTCATCACATGTGATTCACAAATTATAATTTTTGAAATAAACAATTTTTATGGACGTGTGAGAAATAATAAATTTTATATAACAAACGTGTGAGCGTTAAATTTATTGCCTTCTATCAATCTTCTATATGCCTAGCTCTCTTACCTTAGAAGTTTTATAAAAGTTTTGAAATGAATTTAAAAAACTTTTGTTGTTATTGAGATATAAAAATTCAACTTAAAAAAAATATTTTCTTATTTTGTTTTTGAACTCTTTCTTTTAACTCATACTCTCTGTCTGTCTGTCTGTCTGTCTGTCGTGGGGCAACCCCATTCCTCCTTATCGAATCGATCTGAAAATTGACTAATAGTCTTGTTGTGACTACAGATTAATTCTGGGGTACTTAAGTACAGTCACCCGTAGTCACGCACCGTCACGGAGTGATCTAAATGTCATTTCCCTTCATCCGATCGATCTGAAACTTGGTCCATAGACTTGTTGTGGCCAAACATTAATTTTAAGCTAGCCACGTTCAGTCACGCATAGTCACGCACAGTCACGGAGCTACTTAAACCCCATTTCCCCTCATCCGAGCGATCTGAAGCTTTGTCCATAGACTTGTTGTGATCAAAGTTTAATTTTAAAATAGTCATGCATTGTCACACACAGTCACGGAGAGATTAAAACCTCACTTCTACTCATCCGATCGATCTGAAACACTGTCCATAGATTTGGTGTGACCAAAGTTTAATATTAAAATAGTCACGCAAAGTCACGGAGAGACTCAAAACTGATATGCATAGAGAAAGAAAGAGTTTAAATAAAAACTTTGCTTTTATGGGTTAGGTTATTATTTCCTTCTTTCGCTAAACCACTTCTAACATTTTTTTAACTTTTTTAGTTATCTATATACATTATGGTGACAGCGATTTGTATGAAAAGAAATTTTTGGTCGAATTTTGAGGTGAGCGGGTGAGATTATTGTAACGTGAGATATAAAACTTTAGTGCGCAAAACTTGAGCCAATGCTTTCTGGACGCGCATTGAGTTCAAAGTTCAAATATGCATTTATATGTAAAAATTAGAAAAAAAAAATTTCACAAAAGTTTTGAAATTAGTAGTTGCCTTTCAATTGAAATAACTAATAAGCCATAATATAGAGTAATCTATGTTTTTAATGAAGCAACAAAATCTATTATCGGTTGAAAAACAGCCAAGTTATATCAAGTTCCCCATGCAATAAATGCGCCGCAGACCACTTGATTAAGAAAATCGTGCTCACTTTTTTAAAGGCATTGAAATAATTTACACCAAGAATACTTTTGCATTCTGCTGATCCCAAGATGATCTTATGTAAAGCATTTTACATCTCGTCTATTATTATGCCGTTCTAAATTAGTGTCAAAACGTGTACGTATTTTTTAGCACTATTTCAAAATCTCCAATTTTACTTTTTCAAAAATTTTGTTCAAGAAATTTTCCGAAATCAACGATTGGACTTATTAACAAAATTTTGTTCAAGAAATTTTCCGAAATCAACGATTGGACTTATTAACAAAATATATGTGATTCAAAATGCCAAATATCTTTTTATTCTGTTTTTAATTTGGCGAGGGCTGTGTTTTTATTTCCGCGGATTAAAAGAAAAATGTGATTTTTCATACTTTTCCAACTTTTAGGCTTCATCATTTTGATGTTTTCATATTTCAAATATCTTTTATCAAAATATTATACTACTTGATGTAAGTTCTGAACCTTGTGAACTAAGGTTCAGTTGATACATTACAAACTGTCCCTCTTTAAGGTCAAAAGTCAAATTTACGGAGATTTACATTTTTTTAAAGAAAATATCGAAATAGTATATATTTGTGGAAGTATTTTGATAAAACTTACTGATAATACTTTAATAATTCTAAAGAAAATAATATTCTGGACCTTTTTTATGAAATGAACCCGTGGGGTACTCTTGATGTAAAATTGATCTTTATGAAAATCTATAAATATTTTCTTCAACAGGATAAATAAAATATATATAAAAACAAATTAATCTACATATTTTAATAAAATAACGAGTAAAACACGACTTTCAGTGAATATAAATTTATTTCTAATAAATGTTTCCTATGTTCATTTAACGAAGAAGTATATGTAATATTAATAGAAAATAAAACTGTTTTTAAAATTTTTAAAGAAATAAATTGTACTGGGAAAAGAAATGGCTAACGTTGACGTTATTTTGTTTTCATCGGCGATCATGGTCTACAGCGCCCCATTCCTCATTATGTCATAGATCGCATCCCCATACATTTACAATTCATTCGTTATTTTAATTAGCAACAAAAATATTCACTAGAAATAAGTTCTATGGCAAAACAACAGAAGGATATATTAATCCATTCAACGATATTTAGCAACGCAATCGAATATGTTGCAGTTTACAGAAATAAATCACACAAACCGAAGTCCACTGTTAAAAATTTTACTATTTTGTAAAAAATATTTTACAAAAAAATTCTATTTTTTCAAATAAGCAGTCTTTAAAAAAAAAAAAAATATTTTTTTTTCAAAAATATATAGATTATATTTACGAGTATGTTCATATAATTTATTAATTTAAATTGTTTGATAAAGTTTTTATATAAAAATAAAATTTTACAAAAAAATTACTTGTCGAATAACATTAGAAAAGTGAAACAAAAACTATCTTTTTCATTAAAAATAATTGCTTTGAAAAATAAATATTTCCAAAAGGTAAAATACTTTAAAAAATAATTTTTATAAACAGTATACAATATATACAATACTAGATGTAACCCGGTGTGCTTCGCTACCCCCTCCCCCGCATGGTAATGAAAAGGCTCACGTAAAGTCCCAAGGCTCTCACTATTACAGTAATTCAGATATATCACATTTAATATTAAGTTTGTATGGGGGTGCCACGCGCATTTGTCCAATCCCGCCAATTTTTTTGTCTGAACACTCACATTAATAATAGATGACCTGAGACAAATTTGCAAAACTCTCTCTATCGCAGCACTTAATATATATGATATTAGAAATTTACTTTGTATGGGAGGTGTTACACCCACTAAAAATATTTAAAAAAAAAAAATACCGCCTGTAGCAATTCCCAGTAAGACTGTGAAAATTTCAGGAAGATCACATGAGCAGCTACGAAGATTTCCTCCTACGAACAAAAAAACACACACCTCTTTATTATGCTAGTATAGACTATTAGTATAGATTTTTTTTTTTTCGATAATTTCTGATATGCAATGTTTTTTGTTGTTTCATTCGGTACAAAAATTATCAGATTTTTCGGCGTTCCTACCCTGGAGCAAGGTACATGTAGCTGCCCATGAGAAGAACATGGACTTTCCAAATTAGATCTGGCAACACTCAACTATTGGCCTGGAACTTAAAATATCATTTGGCAATTTTTCTTTTTAGCGATTTTTGATTTTGCCCATTTTTAATTTTGAAGATTTTTGTTTTGGGCGATTTTTACTTTTCGCGATATATTTGGGCGATATATTTTCCAAGACAAATCACATTCATAATTAATGTACTTGTCAAAAGACTGTCAATTTCGTAGTACTTCATAATTTTATATAGGAGGTGCCACGCCCACTAATCCCATCCCGCCCAATTTTTATTGGACTACTCACATTAATATCTGATGGACTCGTGCAAAATGTCGAGTCTTTCCCATTTATAGTACACCAGTTATATCATATTAGATATCTATTTTGCATGGGCGGTGCTACGCCCACTGCTTCGATCTATGGGCTCACGCAAAGCCACAAAGCTCACTCTTTTACAGTACGTGATATTAAATAGTTACTTTGCATGGATGTGAAACCGCCAATTTTTTATCCGACTACTTATACTAAGATCTGATGGGGTCGTGCAAAGCGTCAAAGCTTCCCTTTTTTAGTACACCAGTTATATGATATTATATATTTACCTTGTACGGGCGGTGCCATGCCCACTGCTCCGATCACGCCAATTTTTTGTCTAACTAATCACATGATTAACACTAAGGTCACACAAAGTCCCAAGACTCTCACTATTACAGTACTCCAGATATATGGCATTTTATATTTAATTTGTATATGGCAGGTGCCACGCCTAGTGATCCGATATGCCCATTTTTTATCCGACTACTCACATTAATAATAGGTGACATCAGACAAATTTGAAAAGCTCTCCCTATCATAGTGCTCAATATATATGATATTAAAAATTTACTTTGTGTGGGATTTGCCACGCCCACTAGAAATATTTAAAAAATTATAGCCTATAGCACCTCCTATATCCGCAGTAAGATTCTTTGAAAATTTCAGGAAGATCAGATGAGTAGTTACGGAGATTACCTCTTACAAACAAACAAACAAATAAACAAGCAAACAAACAAACACACATTACCTCCTTATTATATTAAATTAGTATAGATCTGACAACGTTAAAGCACGGAGTTATATTTACTACTACCATCTGTTTCAATAAGAATTTATAACTTGTTTAAATTTAATGAAAAATTCATTTAATATATGACCAGATGGTATGCCCAGCAGCATCTTGAAAAATTGTGCCGAAGTATTGGCTACCATATTAGCTCTCATAAATAATAATAACTATCCTAAATTTGGCTTTATTATTCCGTACTATAAATCTGGCGGCCACAGTGATGATACTATTTATGGAGCAATTGCAAAACTAATTGCTCTACCAAAACTCTGAGAAAGTAATAACTGGTAAATTATCACAAGAAACGTCATCATTTCCATCATGAGCTCAACATGGATTTTCCACAGTAGACTCTACGAATACTAGTGTAATGGAATTGACTTCCTATATAAACTCGGTATTGTGCAAAACCAAAGAAACCTATGTTACATGCACATAGTTTAGTAAAGCTTTTGATAAAATCAGCCATTATTTACTGATAGGGAAGCTTGGTATTATTAGATTCTCCGTAAACTTCCTAAAATCTATTCGGTCATACTTAAAAAATCGTAAGCAATGTTTAATTTTCAATAGCTCTAAATTGAAATATAAATATGCTGCATTCGGTGTTCCTGAAGGAAGTCATCTTGCTATTTACAAATGATCTTCCTGAGTATATCCAATATAATAATACTTCCTATGTATGTGACGCACACTGGGTTAGAATTGCCAGTTTTCTTGCATTAATTAAAAAAACAAAATTTAAGTATTGTCAAAACTGTTGATACCCGGTTAAAGCATATAAAACTCTACAACACTTGCCATTAAAATTAATGTCGAACGTGCTCTGCTCTTTTTGTAGTGAAACTTAAAATTCAGATTTTGTTGCATATTTTTATGCAAAAAAGGCTGACAAACTTTGCTATGGAACCATCAAGCTTAGGTTATTTTGCAAATATTTCGTTAACATTTGTGTAACAAGTTGTATGCAGGCAGTTCGTCTACTAGTAATAATTTTCAATAGCTGCTTACTAATCTACTATTTTCCAGTACATTTCAAAAAAGCCAAAGTTATTGCAATCCTCAAGCCAAACAAGCCCAAACACCATCCTAGCAGTTATAGACCCATCAGTTTATTGAGCAATTTGGGAAAACTGTATGAGAAAATTATCCAAAATCGAATCTGCGACTCCATTGCAAATACGTCGATTATATCCAACGAACAATTTGATTTTAAAGAACAGCACAGTGCAGTGCACCAAGTTAACCGTATAACAAATATAATCAAAGCTAATAAACGAACAAAAAAAATCTACAGGTTTAATTATATTGGACATAGAAAAGGCATTTGACACCATTTGGCATAACGGTTTAATATATAAACTGCTCGAGGCTGATATACCGAGATATCTGTGCGGGCTTATTGCTGACTTTCTTGACGATAGAACATTTGTTGTCGCATCAAATAATACATTATCTCCTCCCAAATCTATCACGACTGGTCTGCCACAAGATTCAATAGTATCGCCCTTATTGTACTCTATTTACTCGTCAGATTTTTCCCTTCCCTCTTACCTGAAGACTGCTTACTATGCAGATGATACTGCCCTCGTTACTTCAAGCAAACTCACTAAGGCACTTTTGAACAAAATGGAAAAAGGATTTGTTGCCTGCAGAAATATTTTTACAAGTGGAAAATTAAAATTAACCCTAGCGAAACTCAAGCCATTGTATTTCCCTACAACAACTCTCCCTAGCGATTACCAAACCGTCAACTCAATTTGGAAAATGAGAGCATTTGCATCTAAAATAACGTTAAATATCTTGGTGTAATTTTGGACAAGAACCTAAATTTTGCAAAGCATATCAACGAAACTTGTAGAAAATCCCTAAACACGATTAGAGCTTTATGGCCAATAATAAACAAACGCTCATCACTCAACATAAAAAACAAAAAATTCAAAAGTGTCATTAGACCAATATTGATATATGCAAGTCCCATTTGGTATAAAGCTGCAAAAACACATTTGAAAAAACTTCAAATAAGCCAAAACAAGTTTCAAAAGATTATAACTAACAAGCACTGGTGATATTCTATGCAACTTCTACACAGTGAAACTGGTTATGAGCGTATCAACGACTTCATAAAAAGGCTCAATAATAAATACTTCGAAAATATAGAGAATTCTCCTTATCAGCTGATAAGGGAATGTAGAGAATCGGCGTAAGTGCATCTATAAAACTTAAATCACCAAATTGAAAATAATATGTATGTAATTTGTTATCGCCTTGGGATAATCCAATTATATGCATATATATTTCCTAACCATATTTGAAATACTTTATTTTTGTCATATAAAGGTTTTTCCTGTTTTTCCTTTAAAAATATTTAAACATTAAATATTCAATATCTTTGACTATAAATTTCATTCGCTGTAACAGCTATAGATCAATACAACGGCGGGGCTACAATTGTGGCCACGGGATGATCCTGAATGACAGGAACTTGCCATTGAACGTGGATTACACTACTCTAAGGAGCGTATTTGAACGTCACTACTGTACACTAATACCGACCAGGGAATCTTGGTCTGGGAGGACACCAGGCAGTAGGCGTTTCGTAAATTTCTATACTGACGGATCGAAATTGTGCGGTCAGGTTGGTTTTGGAGTCCATTCAGGGGAGCTTGGACTAAATCTGGCTCAAAGGTTACCAGACCACTGCAGTGTATATCAGGCAGAGGTACTGGCAATAAAGGAGGTTGCTGACTGGTTGGGTCGGAATATTCTGTCTACGACCGCAGTAAACATCTATTCTGATAGTCAAGCCGCGGTAAAATCCATGCGATCAATGTTCCTGAAAACGAGAACCGCCCTTAGCTGCCGCACGTCCTTAAATGAGACGGCCAACCTGTTCGACATCAGGCTCGTATGGGTCCCAGGGCACAGGAACATACCGGGAAACTGCAAAGCGGATGAGCTGGCAAGACAGGGTACTACCTTACAGGTTCCAGCGGATTTGGAATATGTTGGTACACCCCTGGAATCGTGCAAGCTTGAACTTCGGATTCGCACCGCTGGCATAACGAATAACAGATGGGCTAATGGATTAACGTGAAGGATCACAAGACAAATCTGGCCTGCTCTGAATCGAAAGCGCACAAATGCGCTATTATCACTCCCCCGTGGGGAGATCTCAACGGTAGTTGCTGTTGTTACTAGGCACTGCCTTATAGGGAGACACGCTGAGCGCCTTAAGGTCTCGTCAAATGATTTTTGTCGTAGCTGTTGGATGTGGAGGAGGTAGAGAGCGTAGAACACTTCCTCTGCCACTGCCCGGCGCTATCCAGAACAAGACTACGGACATTGGGATCGCCGTTTCTTCACGATCTCTCTGACCTCTCAAACGTGGAAATTTCACATCTTAGGGGCTTCATCAGAAGCTCGAACTGGTTCTTCGGTGGGGACTGAGAGGAACACCCATTCGTCCCGTGGTATCACAACGGACCCCAGAGTCTAAGTGTGCTGGTCCTTGGATCAGCAGCCACTTCCAACCTAACCTAACCTAACCTAACCTAACAGCTATAGATAAAATCTCGGAAAATGTAAATATGTAAATAAAAACTGTAAATAAAGATGAATTTAAAAATGAAAAAACGAAATGAGTTGTATGCAAAAGTGTTTTAGTTTTTGTTAATTTCATAGGAAATTCTTGGACTTTCTAGAACTAGAATTTTTATATTTTTAGCGGACATATAGTTATTATTCAGGCACATTCGTGTCGTAATTAGTAGTTTATTTTAAAGTTGGTACATATCACTATTATATTGCCAAATTTTGCGCTGCCTTCTTGTGCCTTTTAAAAGCATGCATCTTTTCTTTTTATGCAAATACTACAGCAGTGAAATTACCACCAAATTATATTGATCTCGTGACTGCTGCTGCTGTCTGTGTTTTGGTATTTTTTTTTAAAGTGAGTGGCATGCTAAAACTGATTATGAAAAAAGAATACCAACTGAAACAAAAAAAGAAATTATGAAAACATTTAAAGGGACATTTAACAGCCATTAATAGCTGACCAACGAATGCTGGGAATACGGCAAGACGTTCTTCCAAAAATATATTTTTATTTAATTAAAACAAGTAGGGAAATTATAATCGGTCTAGCCAACTATGCGATAACCTATACCAAGCGTTTAGACACCCTATTTCTTAGATCCAACTAACTAGATATAGAAAATAAGCACAAGCCAAATTTGAGTGTCAGATTTATAAATTTTTGCCATCGGATATGAAAAAGTTAATACCGGGTGGTATATCTATATGGGGCCTACGTCGAAAAATGGACCGATCCTGACCATATTTGACAAGATCATCCATTTTTTGCAAAAACAATTATATACGAAATTTTAGAAAAATCTGTTCAACATTTTTGTTTTTTGATAGATTTAGGTTAAGAATCAGCTTCATATTTGAGCTGTGACTAAGAATTGTCATATAGGTTTAAGTTCTAGATTACTCAATTTGAGATCGAGATCTATATGATAATTTGGATATTAACCCTTTTATTCCCGAGTCAATTGGGGCATGGTTAAACATTTTTCAAGTTTATGTAGTTGGTAGTTTGGACCTAAATGTGAAACTACATCAATTTCAAGGTCCTATGTGTCGTCGTTTAGCCGTTACTAAATGATGCCTATAAGCACCATTGTGTTTGAAAAATGACTGACCATCATCTAAAAATATTTTTTATTTTTTTCTAATTTTCTTACCTTTAAACAATATGTTTAAGCGTTTACATTTAAACTTTTAAATATCTTAATTACTTCGCTTTTTGCAGAAGAAAAATTTTTCATGTCCAATCAAATAAGATTAGGTCTCATATGATCGCTGTCAATACTTTCAATAAAATATTTGCAATTAGGCTTGGACAATATATCAAGCTACTCTGGGGAAAAAAAAAATCGTAGGAGAAAGAAATTAAAAATTACGGGACTTATAAGCAAAAATATACAACGTTGCCTATAGGCAACATCGGGCATTAAGGGTTAAGTAGGCCAATCTCATAGGGGTCGTTTACATGACGACTAAGTCTGATCGTACGTCTGGAAATTGAAAACTGTTTTTTCACTATTAGTATTAGTATTAGTATTAGCTAAAAAAATAACGAAATATTATCCGAACATAGCTACCCTGAATTGATCCAAGTAAACATGCTACTCTAAGACACTGTGCGACGATGTAAGGATCTACTTAAGGCTCAGAAGCAATGAAGACATTATAGGTCGCCAGTCTAACCTAAATATCTTCTACAAATGGCATTATGTAAACTTAATGGAATTAAATCTTTAAAATACCAGTATATGGCCCACTCTAGGTACTCGATTTCTACGAACGACTTTGTAAGCCATGATACAAAACTAAACTCAGTGGCCTCATTCATTGATTTTGTAGTTCAGTTTGATAAAATACTAATCTATAACACTGTACGACATGATTTTTCACCCATGATCAAACTGACCAGATTCTGAAAATATAGCTCAAAAAAAAATATATGTATCTCCCAGTTTTTCTAGATCAATTCATTTAAGTTTTTTACGAGCAATTCAATTTTTGGAGTAATCAGCCAGTATATACCTATATATGTTTAATGTCTTGGTAACCCTACATATTAAAAACATTGATGTTATCATTTTTGTGACAACTGTTTTGACAGTAGATAATTTTTTTGCAAAACTCAGTTTTAATGAAACAGTGCGTAAGTGTTCAAACGGTTAAGAAATGGAGTGTCCAAATAAAAATAAATTTTGTTACGTTTGTGGCTTATTTGCACCTCCAAAACATTTAAGATGTATTAATACAAGTGTTGAAAAAGGTTTTGAAGAGTATTTCGTTGTTTCGTATGTTCCAAACCAATGGTACGTGCCAGAAGTAATCTGCGATTATTGCTATCGGTGTTTAAATGGATGGAAAAGTGGATCGGTTGTACATAAAATGAAATATGTCCGGCCTACAATTTGGTTACGACGGACTGAGCACTCATCTGAACAATGTTATTTTTGTTTAACAGAGACTCGTGGGTTCCGTTATAACACACGCGAAAAAATTGTTTACCCTAACCTTCAATCAGTTCTAAGGGCACAAATTAGATGCACACAATTTCCAACAGCTCCTTCGGAAGAGAAAATAGCTTGCCAGGAAATTGAAGTTGAATCATTGTCGATAAGAGAACCATCTCCTTCAGAATTTTTGCCGACAAGTGAATTCGGTTCAAAAGCAGCACATTTTGTTACACAGGCGGACTTTAGTGACTTGATGCGCGATGCTAAAATGTCAAAAGAGTCGGCAGAAGTACTAGGTTCTCGTTTAAAGCAATGGAATTTGGTAGATGACGACTTTAAAATAACATCTGCACGTAAGCAAGGTAATACAGAGCCATTTTGTGAATACTTTGTTTTCCATGAAGATTTTGGAAAGCAGGTTTGCTATTGCAATGATATTGATGCGTTGTTTGAAGTAATTGGTCATCCACATATAGCACAGGAATGGAGATTGTTTATCGATTCTTCAGTGACTAGTCTGAAGGTGGTATTGCTTCATATTGGAAATAAATATCCATCGGTACCAATAGCTTACGCAACTTGTATGGTTGAAACGTACGAAAATATGAAGATAATTTTGGATTCAATAAACTACAAGAAACACACATGGATGATTTGTTGCGATCTTAAGGTTGTTTCTCTGCTTACCGGTGTAAAAAAAGGATTTTCGAGGCACCAATGCTTTTTGTGCGTTTGGGAGGGACGCAGAAAAGATCTTAACTATACCAATTTTGAATGGGAACCTCGTACAGATGCTCAGTTGGGCCAATTTAGTATTGACAATGTACCATTGGTTGAATCCAGCAAAGTAATTTTACCCTCTCTCCATATTAAGTTGGGTTTAATTCGAAATTTTATAAGAGCACTTGACATAGACAGCGCAGCGTTTAAGCTTATTAAAACTATCTTTCCAAAGCTGAGCGAAGCTAAGATCACGGCGGGTAAGTGCTTAATGTCTCTCTTTTCATTATTTAGTTTTTAATTGTTCCTCTCTTTAAGGTGTTTTCAATGGTCCACAAACCAAACAACTATTAAGCAGAATAGACTTTCAAAATATGCTTAGTCCCATAGAAAAAAGAGCATGGACCGCGTTCATAAACGTTATAAATAATTTTTTGGGAAACAAGAGGGCGGAAAATTATAAGGAAATTGTAGAAGAACTGATTGCTTCGTACCATGCGATGGGAGTCAATATGTCCCTCAAAATACATTTTCTTCACAACCATTTGAACTTTTTCCCGCCAAACTTAGGCGACTTCAGCGACGAGCATGGTGAAAGATTTCACCAAGATATCGCGGAAATTGAAAAGAGGTACAAAGGCAAAGACATGAGGTATATGCTGGCTCAATACTGCTGGTCACTTTGCCGTGAGACAAGAACCGATATGTACAAACGTCAAAATAAGCGTATAAAATTTTTAAATTAATTTAACTTTTAAGTTCTAGCTTTTAATTTACAACTATAAAATTTGCATTTTTAATTTTTACCAAGACATTAAACATATATAGGTATATACTGGCTGACTTCTCCAAAAATTGAATTGCTCGTAATAAACTTAAATGAATTGATCTAGAAAAACTGGGAGATACGTATATTTTTTTTGAGCTATGTTTTCAGAATCTGGTCAGTTTGATCGTGGGTGAGGCCAAAAGTTTAAATTTGTCTTACAGTGTAATTCTCAGTTAATATTGTCTGTTAACCCCTTGTGGGGCATAGCCCGTCAATGCCGAATTTGGTACAGAAAACGTTTGCGGGCGACACTCGTCATTTTCACTTAAGATGTTAATAAGGCAAATGGTGGTGTAGATTTATTTGGACCAATATGTTATTTTATTTTTAGTTTTTGGTAAAATTTTTTCCAAAGAAAATCGGCTAAGTTGGTCAAAATTTAAATGGTCTTTTATGTTTTACAAAACGTTGGGTAAAGGAATTTATTGGTTCTTATGGAACAGAAAATCTATTCGCGATGTTAGTCAGGCCAATACTTGAATACGCGTCAGTTATCTGGGAGCCACAGTGTAATGGTGTCATCAATGTACCAGACTCAGTTTCGAAACAATACTTACTGTTTTATCTTCGATGTCTTTGGTGCAATGAGAAATAAATTCTCTCATCACATTGCAGTCGCTTGGCTTTTATAATGCTTCCAAGTTTGAAAAGTGGAAGCATTATTTTTAGATTAATATTTTTCATACTAAAATTAAATCCGCATGCGTTCTTGGAAAAATATGTATACATGTTCCTAAGAGACAACTTCGATCTTTTGTACTTCAACAGATAAAATTTCATCAATTTCGATCTCATTTAGAAGAACTTGTGCTGAAGTGAACCGACTTTATGCTTCAATTGTTATATCCGTTTTTATTGATATGATCAAAAGAAGGTTAATGATTTATTCGAACTCTAACGTCTGTAACTGTTGCTATATTGTAGCTGAAGTTAACAAATAAACAAGTAAGAGTGTTAAATTCGGCTGTGCCGAATCTTTGACACACGTCGGTTTTAGTATTGCTAATAAATGACAAAATATTTGAAAAAGTAAACAAAATGTTAAACTTAATACCAAATTATTTCAGCAAATTCTTTGCTTTGATCTCTATTTTTGTTTCTTCCAAGAGTTGGTACATAGAGCTCTCTCACATTAGTAATTCGCGCTCCAGGTAGGAAAGATCGTTTTCGTCTTTTCTATTATTTCGGATCAAAGAAAACACGTTTCGGTGTTTGGTTTTTGGTAATCGTGGTTGCTGATCGGCATGCATTTAGGTTATATATCTATATGCATGCGTTTGCGGTAATATGACATAATTAGTTAATTAATTTAGTTTAGGTTTTTGCAAATTAAATAGCTCGCCCTAACCTCCATTGCGAAGGTAATGGTTCTGTGGGATGGCTATACGCATTAAATTGTGCAAATCGGAGATTGCTTTATAGTTTCTTTTAACCGGCCAAATAATTCTTCATTGCTGCCGTATAGGTCGGATCAAGTAACAGAATAATAACCAAAAAAAAGC
The DNA here is from genome assembly GCA_963682025.1 of Cordilura impudica. Lineage (NCBI taxonomy): Eukaryota > Metazoa > Arthropoda > Insecta > Diptera > Scathophagidae > Cordilura > Cordilura impudica. The sequence continues at coordinate 95,955,066 of OY821518.1, forward strand.
TCTCTCAATTTTTGTGTTAAAATATTGCCATATTTGGAAAATAAAATTTTTTTTTACATACTAAAAAGAAATTTTTCATTATTTACACAATACAATACAAATTCTAACCCAGTGATGCCAACTTTTGATTTTGAATTAAATTATGTTAATAAAATATATTTTCATTTATTGGCTCCAAATACTACTACCTGGGAATTATTATCGAACTTCAATGTTTTGGGTTTTACCCTGCCTACCATGAAGTCAAATTATGAAGTCATCATGAACATTGGTTCAACTTAGCGATGTCAAACGCAAAAAGCAAATATCCCAAAAATTTTGAATAAAATAATTTGTTATCTTTATTTTCTGAAAAACTTAAAATTTTCACCCAAAAAAAATTGTGAAAAATAGTAAATATATAAATAACATTCTCATCAAATTGCGCTTTATTTATGTAACAATTTTAATGTTCGCAATTCTTAAATATCATTTGAGGTTTTCTAAACTTCGTTGAATTTAAATTAATATTTCCTTATCCTGAAATGCTATGTATTAATGTCTCCTCAATCGCAATATTTTTTTTAATAATCAGTAGCTATGTTCTGTAACTCTGACATCGGAAAGTTTTCACATGGAACGTATAAAAATGAAACAAAAACGTGGCGAACTGACACAAAATATTGTTTCTCGCATTCGACTGGTTCTGTAACTTTATTTTGTGAGAACTATCTGTCACGTAACGTTTTTTCTCACATTTATTGGAAAAATGAGAAAAAAGTGTTTCTGTAAAGTAGGCATGTGAAAAATTTGAAATTGAACTGTCAAATTCACTCACAACTGAAATCTATGCGAGATATGTTTTTAAATTCATTTGCTTTAAAAAAAAAATATATATATATATAAGATGACATCGAATATTGGAGAAAAGGTAAAAACTATGTTAATTTTTTATTTATATTTTACTTTTAGTATTTATATTTAAATTTTTTTTTGCAATTATTCAGAAAGTGCAACGAATTTCCCAAATTCAAAAAAAAAAAAAAAAACTTGTGGACTACATGTCTTCCAATTTGGAATTTGCCAGAGGACATTTTGTATGATTCAACGTATCACACTTATACTGATCCTTTTTAAGGCTGATTCTTGATCTTTTCCTAACAGATAATAAAAGCAAAACAGATAAAGCGCATGTGTAGTAAAAGTTTTGTTATAATCACAAATTTTATTGTATCAATTTTGAAAATATATATTTATTTTTTTAGTTGTTCGAATGATTTTGTAGTAAATGTTGTATAATTTTAATAACAAAAAAAAAAATAGTAATTCAAGAACTAAAAAAAATCGTAAAGTAGTAATTAATTTAAGGCAGAAGCAAGCCTTTTCTCTTTTACTACATTTCTACTACAAAAAGCTGAAAAAATAAATAAAATCTGTTTAAAAAAAATATTTAATGAATAAATTTATTAATAAAAAGATAAATTGTTTAAATAAGTGATTAATTTTAGTATTATCTGATATCATTAATAAGCTAGTTTTGTAAATTCACGTATACGTAAAAGTTTAAACAAAACTGTATAAATTGTACAATATAGTATATTAATATATTATACTATAAAAATATAATTTCATAAATCCATTTTTTGATAAAGTTAAAAATTATTTCTATGTGATCCATACGTTCTTTACGCGGGGTAAAATTAATTAACATGTTTTCTTGATATATAATTTAATTTTTGAATTATTGAAAATATATCGATTTTAATTAATCTTTATTTCATAAATAGATTATTTAAATTAAATTAATGAGTTTATAATAAAATTCAATTTTTTAATTAATTTTTTTTTTAATTAAATTGTTTTTTTTTTTAACTAAACAATCAATTGATTATTTGAATCAACAAAGTTATTTTTTTAAATAGTATAACAGCCATTCTGGGAGGGGAAAACTTTTTTGCAGGATTTTCTATACTGATTTAGTACTTTTACAATGCCCACGAACATGTTCGACAGTATAATAAGGGAATAAATTAATTTATTAATCAGATAATCAGTTGATTGATTAATAAATTAGTTTATAAATCAGATAACCAGTTGATTAATTAATAAAAAAATCAACCAAAATTCAGTGGGGGCCTTTTGGGCTCAAATGACTTAAAAATTATTGGTTTTAAATTAATTGTTTATTAAATTCATTTAATTAAGTTATTATTATTTAATTAAAAGTATAAATTTATTAACTTATTTAATTATTTGTATTTTAATTAATCGAATTAATATTTAATGAATAAATTAATTTTTTAACAAATCAATCATTATAATTTAACTCTAATGGCTTTTTAATTATAAATTGTTTGGTTTTTTAATTAACCAATTAATTGTTTTATCAACTAATAAAATGTTTTTTGAACTAATCAATTTTTTTAAGTTAAACAATTGCATTATTCATTTAACATTTGATTGATGTTTTTATTAATCAATCAACTGACTATTTGAAGCGATTAATAGCTTTAATACCATAGCGTTGATACCACCACACACATTAAACTTGAATGATACTGAAACTGCAACAATATCGGACTATGATGATAAGGATAAAGAAAAATCATTCTGAGACTATATTCACTTATATAGGCACTTTTTAAGTACTTATATATGTACTTTTTAGGCACTTATATATGTACTTTTTAAGTACTTATATGCACTTTTTAAATAATTTTATTAAAGTTTCAGACAGCTTCATAACGAGCTCTTGCGTCTTCTGGATTTTCACATTTGATCTAAATCAGGTGGCAAATTGTGTTCCAATACCGCCGCTATAGCTTCTTCACTAGAAGCACACCGAGATGAAAGCCATTTAATAAAACCAGTGCCCAATCCAATATCATAGCAATTTCTAACTCAAAATCTCTCTTCGCAGGGTTTTCAGTGTTGTTTTTTGTAACATTTTCTTTCAGCTCAAATCTAGGATCCGTTTTGATGGTCTTAGCATTCATATCAATAATTACTTGATGTATTATTAGATTTTGTAAATCATTTATGGTTTCCATCGTAGCATTTTTATAACCTTGTACTATAACGTTGGCTTTAATAGAATCTCTAGAAAACAAATATATTTAGATATGATTTTTTAATATTTATAATGCATACTCACAAATAACTGCAAGCTTGCTTTAATATTTCTATATCTAAGCCCACGGAATAACGACGTTCATAATCGACCACAAAAGTTTGCTCCGACAAACATTCGGTTAATAAGGCAATGTATTCTTCGGACGGTATTAAAATTTAATTCTCCATAAGATAACATGTTTCTTAAAAGTTTTTCGAATCTTTTAGCAAAGTACTTACGGTTTTGATAAGACCGTTTCGATATATGAGTAGGCAATACTACGAAACACTTTCAAAAACTGCAAACGAGCATAATTTAACCATAGTAAACTTTTAGCCCCCTCATTAATCAGAAAAATATTCTTGCACAAAAAAGGCAGCGTGTTATCATTCAGTTATCATATCATCATTATCGTATCAGTTAATAGAAGTATATTGAACATTTTTCACAAATTTAAATTAAAATTATTTCAAGTTCTTAAATTTTTATACACATAATTTTATGTTTACTTTTATTTGCTTTGTTTGTTTTTATTTTTTGACAGCTGACTTGGAATATTCCAATAACAACGTAACCAGTGTTGTAACTTTTCACATTAAGATACAGACACAGTTTTTACTCACAAATCGAGAAACAGTGGGATTTTTTGTTTCATACTTTTTCGATGTGAGAACTTTTCACATAAAATACAGAACATGGGTACAGTTGATTTTTTAAATGTAAACATATTTGGTGTTTTTTGAATTTCAATTTGTGTTTAAAGAATAAAATTTATATTTTAGAAATTCAATTGATGTCTTCTAAATTTCAAGTTATTATTTCCGACATTTTAATATGATTTTCTGAAATTCAAGTGATATTTTCTAATTTATATTTAATTGGAAATCTGAATTCCAATTTTTAGAATTGATATTTTCTTAAAATTGAATGGAAAATTTAAGAGGTGCAATTTTGTATTTATGTTAATAGTAATGCTTTAGTAATTATAAACAATTTTTAAAAATTATATGTCATCGCAATCAGATATTTTGTAGGTAAAGCAGAATAACAATTTTATATATCTATGTAGAATTGTTTTGAGAGCAAAAAAACTCTTTAATGAACTCGTAACTCTATTTTGTAAACACAACAAAAAGTCAATATGCCAAACTTATGGTCATATTTGTAAAAGAATAATGGAAAAACGTATGAAATAAAAGACCGGCCCTGTGTGTACTCTTAACATTGTTGTGTTTGATATTTAATTGAAAATTTTGACATACATGTTAAAATAGAAATAACGATTGTAAAGCTAATTAGAACAAAAATTGCGGCGCCATCTACTGTGGCATAGCAACACTGATCAAACTGAAGTGACTATCTGTTTGTCAATACAAAAGAAATGTAGTTCCCCTAAAACAAAATACATATTGGAGAATTTTATATAAATAAAATTATATACCGATTTATTTCTAACATACGGTTGTCATGAATATAAAATATATGTATAATATTATTATATTGTATATTATTTTGTTATTTAATAAATCGTTACCTAAAATGCAAAAAGGCGGAACTAACAAAAATATAATTTTACAAGAGGAGCAAAAAACTTTATTAAATGAACACTATAAACATTTTTAATGAAGTTTTTTCTAATTTCACTTTAAACACACCGACAAATTTATTTTTAAATAAAACAATTTTTTTTTTAAATTATTTGAAGAGTTATGTTAGATACGCCTTTTTGACTTCTGTTTTTCTGAAACACAAAAAGAAGTATCTACAACAAATAAGTTTAAACATATAGTTGAAGTATTTTATAAAATTTTAAATGTCTATTTTCGACTTTAAGAACGTATACGAATTAATAATTGATTATAAAAAAATTTAGTTTATTGATTAAAATAAAGTTTAACATAAGGATTTCAAATTAAAGGTTTTTCATTTTTAATTTGAGATGTACATATATTCATAAGTTAATTCAGTTATATATTTTAATTTTATATACACATAAATGCATTTTAAAATTATTTTTGAATTGGAATATTGTCATAGAAATAATGACAGTCTGCAGGTAGTAATTTTCTAAGATCCTGTAGATGTTGCCATTTTTTAAATGAAATTTTTATTCTCTGCTCATGTAATTGCGAAGGCGCAACAAGTGTGAATCTCTTTCCAATTCTTTGTGGAAGCTGCTCGTAGTCTTCAGTTATATTTGTTTTGAAGTAAATGAATCCAGTTGTATCGTATCCCAAACTACGTATCATATTGACAGTGGGATCTCCGGTCTTATTACCTAAAATCAAATAAAAAGTTTGAAATTTATAAATCTTTTAGAACAAGTTTATAGATTTAAAATTGAATGATCGTGATCGTTACCTGGTCTAATCGAAGAATATCGTTTAGGAATAGACTCATAGTTGAGAAAGTAATTATGATTTAAATGATGCACTGTCAACGGTTTAGGGCTTCTCCGGGCAGCTTTTATTTGTTCAACAAATTGGAATTGTAAATGTAATTGTTTATTTTTTTATTTTCCTTTCAGTCAAAGAGTGGATAGAACCACATTTCTATTTTGGTAAAAACAACCATCAGAATAGAGAATAATGTGGTGTATGTCAGGGAATTTAACAACAGCATTTCTTAAATAATTTACGATAATTGTTGCAAATGTCGATGATACCAGATTTCCTTCTGTTTCATCCCAAACATAATTATCGGAGTCATGGTTTGTAACATTATAAATTGTGAAATTATGAAGTTGAAATTTCATTTTATAATAAGCGGAGTTGGCTTTCGATTGCGGTATAAGCTTCACTGCTTGCATATCCATACAAATTAGTAGACTCAACCCAGATTTAGCATGTTCAATATCGTTTTCTTTTTCGATTCTCATTTTCTCTATTTCATTTCTGTGATTTTCAAATTCATCCTGTGAAATATTTTTCGATTTGTATGACAAACAAATGTCGCATTGGTCGTTTCGTGGTTTGAACATGGAGTAGTTAAAAGTTTTTATTAACTTCATGAAGTTTGGAAAAGATACTGCCTCAATATCATTATCTTCGTGCTCTTTGCATGCCTCGGTATAGAGACCATATATTTGTGCATAAGATTTGAAGTCTACCTGGAAATATTGTTTGGCTGTATATTGTCTACGATAATGTGATTGCAATTTTGGAACGTCTTCCAACCATTTTCGCAAAAAGCTAAGTCTTTTTATATATAATTGTCCTTGGTTTGTTTCTCTCTTTCCTTGAGTCTTAACAGACTGTTGCTTTACAGGATTCATTTGAGTGCAATGTAAGCCACTAGCATTTATGCATAATCTGACCATCTTTTCAGATATTCCTAATGTAGATAAAAACATTTTGGCACACACTTGAATACGATTTGTATTGTGCTTCAGACAATAGTATTGTGTATTTGAACGTTTTGAGTTTTCCACCATAGTACGCTGTTTTTTTGAGCACTCAATCAGGTTTGTTACATAATGTCTTTTTTGGTCCCACGTCATCTTCCAGAACATTTCAAAAATTTCCTTACGTATGTCTTCCGAAAAATAGGAGCAGTGTCGCAGTGCACTTTTTTCGCAGAATTTAGAGTTGCACGCATTTCTCATTTCTCTCGGTTTTTTATCACTCATAACTTTTCCTTTGTACACACCTTTATATGTTTTCCTTCCATACGATTACTTTTATTTTCTTGTCTCTGATTTTTGACAATTTTATTGGAACTTTTAAACTCCCCACTCTCTAAATTTGTTTGAGACATGTTTTCACAATTTGAATTCGTTATAGTAATTATGAATATTATTAAACTTCACAGTTAGCAATTGTTTATAATTTACTACTTATTTTCACTGTTATTTCATAAATAACTTTGATAATTGTTAATGCTTCACACAGGTTTTTTTTTTATATAAAAGTAGTCCGTCTTTATAAAATCACATTTCCGAATGAAAATTAAAGCTACATTTCACGATCACTAGACTGACTCATTATTTCTTGTTTAAGCTTGACATGAGATAGAGAGAGAAAACTTCATGTATGTGTATGTGGAATAGAAAGAGATGTTGAAGTAGGTACAAAAGGGACTGAAAATATAACTGTAAAATAACAAATATCAGTATATACATACATACGTACATCGAGAAACTTCTATAAAGTGTAATTAGAAAAAATGAATAAGTATGTACATAATTTGTGGTAAGTGTTGCTCAGCTTTGTGTATACAGAGAAGAAAGCCCGAAAGGGAAATATACCCCATCGCAAATAATAGACTATAATTTCTTAACAAAATTTAGTTATTTAGTTTAATGGCATTCATATAAATCAATCAAAAACTCGATTTTGAATTTTTTGTTAGTTACGCCTTTTTGCATTTATCAAATAAACACACATTTAGTTACGTCCTTTTGTTTTTTGTTAATAAAAGCGTCATTTTTGATCGCAGAAGTGTAAAATTTTGTCAAGACACGTAGTTCAATGGCATTCATAATAATCAATCAAAAAGTCGATTTTGAATTTTTTGTTAGTTAAGCCTTTTTGCATTTTAGGTAACGATATGTATTTATGTACATACATATATGTAAATATTACACACAAAAAATACAACCTCAAAAGTTATTTTCGTGTTTTTCTTTAAATAAACTAATACATAAAATTTTGTTTGGTAAATTTACATTGTTTTTTTTTTATAAACAACTAGGTAGTTTAACTTTATTTACTATAGATGTTGGTGAATTTTTACTCCCTTTATATTAACTCGTAGTGTCTGCTTGTCGAACAAATTTTGGATTGATTTTTAAGCCCTTGCCCGTGACCCAGGCAGGCTTGTGGCAATGACAAAAATGATCTAACATATTTTTTTAGTGATTCCAAAATAATGGAAACTTTAAAATTTTTCTACCAGAGTTGATAAAAAAAATTACAAAGGGTTAGATTTTATAATATTATTACCACAACGACCACAAGAACAACAAGTCCAGCTATGACAACAATAGAACATTCAGAATAACAACAATAACAATATAGAAACATCATATTTTTAATTTTTTTTTCTTTTTCAAATATTTTCTTGGACCTGTTCCACCGATTTTGATGATTTCCATAATCTTGGTGAACCATTCTCACTAAAATGATCACCCTAGCTGTCCTATTGAGGCCGTGATCCTGACAAGAACAACATAGAAAATCATATATTGTAAAGACTTTTTTTAGTTCTTCATTCGGACCTCGGGCTCTATTCAACCGCTTTGGACGATTTTAAATCATTTTTATACCAACGAGTATCCTAGCTTCCCGATTGAAGTTGCTATCGTGATTTCCACAGACGGACAGACGGACATCGCTATATCAACTCTGCTTGTTATAGGGATCACAAATATATATAATTTATGGGGTCCAGAATTTTTTTCTAATTATTACAAACGGAAAGTCAAACTTATATATACCCCTGCACACTGGTGTGGAGGGTATAATAAATCATCAACGAATTTAAAATGGGTTTGTTGTAGAACCGAACTTTTGGTTTGCGACTTTTGTAAACTACATTTCTATTACTGGTTGTTATGTTATGATAAATTAAATATTTCGACTAAGAATTCTTTACATTCGCTTTACAGGTGCGTCCTTGGTTTTCCCACATCAAATTAAACTCTAAGTTTTTAATATCATAGACTTCCGTAACATCGATATCAATTCTTGTTAATTATATATCAATTAAGCTTTTATAGTTTTTTTTTCTTTCAACATATCCTCTAATTTCCAGATATCAATTTTAAATCGCTTATATTAGTATGTAGGATTTCGTTTTTCAAGTGATATCGTGAGTACATGAAACTGCTGTATTTTTAATAATTATTTTATATTGGAAAATTGTTTAAAACCACATCCAAAGAAACACGTTCTTTCGAAGCAGTGAAAACCGTCATAATTTTCGAATGACTTTACTTTCTGTTTGTTGGCATATTCAAAATAAAAAGAAAAAATTTTGTATTTTTAAAATTCTTCGAAAATATACGAAATTGGCTTATGGTGAAGCTTATGTTCAATAGAGGACAGGGTGGTTTCAGCCTTAGGCAGTATCCCAGTATGGGTTGTTTTGAAAATAGTAAAACTTTTTTACCTTAAATTAATCTCTTGTGGTTGGCTTGTTAGTAAATGGAATTTACTAATATTTTCTTGATTACATTTAAATAACAAAATTCTTACTCTCATTGTGATACCTGCGGTTGTGGTTATAATACGAAATTTAACAAAATTTAAGCAAGTTTTTGAAAAAATTCTAACCAAACTCGTCTTGATCATTGTCGCATCTTCCTTTTTTTTTAATATACCTAAAAGACACATTTTGGTTTCTGTAGAACTTATGTTAAATGTCCATTAAAATATATTGTGGTTTTTCTGCATTAATGACAGACAATTTACGTTATTTTTTGTTTTATTTTTTTTGTCTTAAGTGCCACAAAAAAAAAAAAAAAAAAAATGTGAATAATGTTAAGCATTATTTCTAGAGCTTTGTTTTTTATGTATTTTTTGTTTGAGGCAGGCAGTTTTTCCATTTCTTTAAGTATTATCATCAAATGCTCTATGGCGAGGGTAAATTTGTTTAATTTGCAACTTTATTAGCACTTCATAAAATACAACAACATTAGAAAAAAAAAGGAATACTGGAGTAATATCTTGAAAATAAAAGATTACAAATATAAACTCTCCATTGCGTTTGTTATTTCTGTGGAGGAGTGAAATATTTTTAATAAAAAAAAAATAGCTTTAACTGCTAATGAGGGTACGGCAAAGCTAATTTATGAGTTTTTTGCTTATCAGTATTTCTGGTATTTCTTATCCAGTTTTAATATATATGTTTGTATTTAAATACTTTCATCTTGAGCGTAAAAAAGGAAAAATAACTAATTAAGAAACATAAATTCATGAATTATCCCATACCAAAAATCAAATTTAAAATAATTTTCAACTAAATATACATACATATTTTTTCATAAATTTATATTTAGGTCACCCTTTATTATATGTATGAGTGCTATTGATTTCAAAGAACTAATTGGAAATTACGCATACGTTATGTTGGTAAAGTTTTTGTGTTTGCCTTAACAAAAGGTGAAATTATTTTTTTAAATATAATTTTCATTAATTTTTTATAAAACTTGTTGATGTCACAACCATTCATTCATTCATTAATTCATTCATTCATTTGTAAGTGCGAATATTCGTTTTCCCTTTGGTAAATGTGTTATTCACATTCGTGCCATTGCCATTACTGTGTTCAGAAACTCTTTAACCTTTCAGACAAATTAAAATCATATATATTTTAGGAATTTCAATGCAAATGAAAGTGTGTAGAATTATAAGCATCGTTAAATCCTATTCTTTGTAAAAAAAAGCCTGTTGGCGAAAGCGATATAATAAACATATGTATGTTGTATTAATATTGGAACTTGAATTTGTATTCATATTAATTAAAAAAAGTGATGAACTTGGAAAAAAAGAATAAACAGTTTTGCATAAGAAAAATAGGTCGGAATTCCATAAAAAAATTATAAAGAGACTATTTGAAAAAGCTTCGGCTCACATCATTAAATATTAAATATATTTTAACCATTCTAATATTTAAATACAGGTGTCAAAAAAATATATATATATATATATATAAATATATAGATATAATATCGGATAATACTAAAGCATGGGGTTATACTAACTTCAATGTATTTCAATAAAATTAGAAAACTTGGTTAAATTTATATATTTTATTTCATCTATAATATTAATAGGCTAGGCGATTTCTTGTGACTGATGTTTTGTTTTACCATTTAATCCTGATCTTGACCAAAATATGTCATATCAATATGTCAAATATGTCATATCAATGCTCAAAGCTTAAGGAAAAAGATTGACGAATTTAGATTGATTTTTGAAAACTCAGGTGTTGATTTTATATGTGTTTCGGAAACATGGTTTGATTCCGAAATTACAGACTTTTCTGTTTCCTTAAATGGATATAATTTACGTAGAGTTGATAGAGAAGATGGATATGGCGGCGTTGCTATGTACATAAAAAAGGGGATTTCTTTTAGCATCAAATGTACATCTAAGGAAAATTGTGATTTTGAGGATATAGATAATACAGATCCTCTAAACCTAATTGAGTATCTATTTATCGAGGTAAATAATGAAGGTAGGAAATTGCTTTTAGGGAGTGTTTACAGGCCTAATAAGAATCTTTGTACCAGGCTATTTTTTCGAACTTTGGAAACGCAAACAGCTTTGTACGATGATGTTATCATAGCAGGAGATTTTAATTCAAACCTTCTGGTAGATTGTAGTTTCTCTGATGAATGTGCCTCGATTGGTTTAATATCACCTAATATCTTACACCCTACACACTTCACTGCAACTATTAATACGCTTTTAGATTTGTTTCTTGTGAGTAATGAAATTAATATACTACTCTACGATCAACTTTCTGCATCAAGTTTTTCCAAGCATGATCTTATTTTCATGACTTATAATTTCTGACTTGTTATACAAGTTGAGAGGATTACTTTTCGAGACTTTAAAAACATTAATTTTAGACTCCTTGAGGAAGAATTTTTTAATATTGATTGGAATGCTTTGTATTGTTTAAATTCTGTGGATGACCAACTCTCTTTTCTGGAGCAAAACATAAATTATCTGTTCGATCTAACTGTACCAATAAAATCGAAGATTATTAGTAATAAACAAAAACCCTGGTTTCCTTCTGAAATTAAAGATTGTATCAATCAAAGAGATTTTGTCTATGCACGTTGGAAAAGATTTTAAACAACAACATTACATGATGATTATCTGACTGCTAAGAGAAACACAAATAAAATGATTAAAAAGGCCAAATCCAATTTTTATGCTGAAAAATTTTCTTCTGCCATTGGCTCCAAAAGAACATGGCAAACGATACCCGAAGTTGGTATCGGTAAATCTACGCATCGAGAACCATGTTCGGTTGATGCAGATACAATTAATACAAAGTTTTTAAGTGTTCCTATGGTTCAAGCAGATAAAGATTACTATATCAATAGTCACTCGAATAACGATGCTGAATCTTTTTTTTTCTTTTGCTGCAGTAGACCAATGCGATGTTTTATCTAGTTTATTGTCTATAAACTTTTCTCTTTAACAAAATATTAACTTCAAGCCGCTTCCCATCGAATTGCAAAATAACTAAAATAGACCAATAGCTATTCTTCCATTTCTCTCTAAAGTATTCGAGCGCATTATGCACAAACAAATGACTAGTTTCTTGGATGACAATAACTTGCTAACAGATCGTCAATCTGGGTTCAGGAGGAAACACAGCTGCCTAACAGCCTTAGTTGATATTACAGAGGAGATTAGGGAGAAACTTGATGATGGCAAGACTACATTTTTAATACTTTTAGATCATTCAAAAGCATTTGATACCGTGGATCATAACATTCTTTGTTACAAACTTTAAAACTTTTTTAATTTTTCTTCGACCGCTACTCGGTTATTGTCAACATACTTACGTGGCAGGTATCAGTATGTTGAAACTAGAATCCAAAATTCAATGACACTGCCTGTAGCAAGGGGCGTACCTCAGGGGTCCATTGTTGGGCCACTATTATTCTCATTGTACTCAAATGACCTCCCAGGCATTTTAACAAATTGTAATGTAAGAATGTATGCGGATGACGTTCAGCTTTATACCAGCTGTAGTAATGCTCTAATCGACCAGTGTATTATCTCTATTAATCAGCAACTCCATCGTATTTATACATGGGCAACGGCAAATGGATTAGAGATAAATCCGAAAAAATTAAAATGCATTGTAATTCAAAAGCGACTTTCCAAACTAAATATTACACCTAATATAATAAATAATAAATAATAAATTATCAGAAAATTGAAATCGTTAAATCTGCTAAGAATCTAGGTATTTTTTTTAATGACACTCTTACGTGGTCGAACCATATTAACTATGCCTGTGGTCGTACTTTCTCTATGACTAGAACTCTGTGGCAAACCCAGCATTGTACACCTATGAAAATAAGAATCCTAATTGCCAAAACTTATCTGATGCCTGTTTTACTGTATGGTTGTGAGCTATTTGCGAAATGTGATACAATTAGTAAGAGGAAATTGAACGTTGCATTTAACAACATAATCAGATATGTGTATGGACTTAATAGACGTTCTAGTGTATCTTTGTTTTCATCGCAGCTATATGGCGTTTCTTTAGATAATCTTTTAAATATAAGAGTTTTAGTTTTTTTACATAAAATAGTGTATACCCACAAACCGGATCATCTGTACGACAAACTTTATATTTCAGATATAAGCAGGGGAAAAAGAATTAGATCAATTAGATATAAAAGTTTAATATCGGAGTGGCACTTCTACATATTCGCAGTATCTCTCTGGAATTCTATACCCCATAGCTCTCAACTTTTAAGTAACGCACGAAAATTTAAAGAAAATATTTTTAAACTGTTTTCGGCATAACAATTTAAAACATTAAATATTATTTGATATTATAATACATTTGATTAAATTAAATTTCAAGTATTTCAACTTTATTCTTTAATTTTAATCTTATTGTTCTTTGCATTTTATATAAAGAAAATTTGTAATTAGTTATATATATTAACGATTTTATAATTTTAAATTGAATCAGTTCCATACTGCAAAATAAGACTTTTAGTCTTGTGTATGGAGCAGTTCCAATAAATAAATAAATAAATAAATAAATAAACGTATTCCTTTTTAGTCGTCTTGCAGATTTACAGTTTTTTAAATTTTTTCCTTTATTTTTAGCAAATTGCATTTAAATTTGCTACTAACACATACATGAAATTATACAATACTATGTGTGTGTTTATCACATTTTTTAATGTGTTTGAAATAAAAATGAGTTTTTTTTGTGTTGATTTGTGAATTGGCTATAATTGATTACCATGCCTATATGGTCCTTATTTAATGAAAAAATAAAATTTCCTAGAATTTGCACTCGAATTTCGAGGGCCGGAATCTGCTAGTACCATTTACGTAACCAAAAATAAACCAAAATTAAAGTTTATAATACCAAAAACAATATGTTCCTAAACTTATTCTAATAAAAAATTAATACAAAATTCATTTGAGAATATATGTAATAAAAAAATGTTATTTGCCCTTATTAGCCAACGTTGTGTTTCTGCAGCAGTCCGCCACGGCCAACATAGGCTACCGATTTTTTTATTTTTTCTTTTTTTAGTGAACGGGAGGTCGCTAAGTGCCACCACACCAAAATTTACATAGTTATCTTAACGATTTCGGGTAGTGGTACAAGATAGGTTAAGTTAGTAACTTTTAGGGTATCTTTAGCGCATTAGGTTCTCTGTGAGACGATTAAGCTCAACTTTAAAGTATTATTTTTACTTAGTTTATCCCACTCGTCAAAAAATATGCTTTTAATATTCCTTTCAAGTTATTTTATGCTGATGGATTATGCCTTCCAGAAAATGCCTCAAATGCTTTATAGGATTAATATCGAGTGATCGAAGTGGATTTTTAGTTTTGTAAGGACACCAGACCTTGACATTGTGAGCCGTATATTTTGTATCATTAGCCTGTTGAAACTAAAATCTTTTCTAAGATCCATATCTTGTGCCCTTTCTTTAACATTTGTTTTTGTGTTTATGTATTGAATTTTATCCATTATGGAAACATGGTGTGAGTTTACTAACTGCGTTGTGTAATATACAACCAGAAAGAATAATGCCACCTCCGCTATGTTTAACCGTTGCACAGTGGGTTCGATGGTACTCAAAGTGGCGATGAATTCATGGAAGCGGTAGTTTACAAATATTTTGAGTTTTTATTGATGATTAATCATAAATACATAAAAACACAGCATTTTAGAAAAAAAAAATGGAAAAACATTTTTTTTTAACCTGTTAGGCGGCTTTTTGTTTATCGGCAAAAAAAGTTCTTAGTTCACTCTTTTAACTGTAACTTTGGAATGAAAAGCGATAAAAAAATAAAATAATAAGTATATAATTTATATCAATATTAGTACAAAATTAATTTAAAATTAAAACTTTATTTTTCACAAAATCCCATAAATATATCTACAAAATATATCAAAAAAGTCTCGAAAGAATGGTTTATTAAATAAACAAAATGTAAAACTTTTTGGTGAAATCTTTGTTTTTATATTACAATTTTAGAATAAATAATTGTGTTACTCTGCATTATCAAATTCATCACAACTATCTCAATTATCATAATCTTCATTATAATCATTATCTTCATCATAATTATCACAATATTCATCATCGTCATTACTATCTTCATTGCTATTATCATCACCTTCTTCATCATTATTATGGCAAAACTAATGAATCTAATTCGGGAAATTCATTTTTTTTTCTGCTCATATTTCTTGCTCATGCTGATGTAAATGGGTCAGAACTTAGAAAATACCTAATGAAAGTATCACTGATCAAAATCACTCACGCACTTATCTTTAAAAAAACCAAAATGCATCAACATAAACAATAATAAAAATACCAAAAGTATAGAAAAAGACAATACTTAAAAACAAACAACATACTTACTGGACTTAACAACCAAACTTTTTACACAAAAACGACAATAAAAAAGCATCTGCATTGTCTCAGGGGTTTTTTTTTATATAAAGCTGAAATCCTGTGCTTTTTTAAAGTCCGCAAGTCGGAACCCAACTATAACTAACTTATTAAGTGCGGTCCATAAAATGTAGAAAATGTCCCAATATTGGACCTTTTTTAAAAAATTACTAAAATCAGTCACACATAATTTAATAAACAAAAAAAATTTTTCTATATCCTTAAATACCTGAAGTTGAAGGCTCCATTGTAAAAGTTTTATTTTTTTTAAAGATTTAATAGAAAACTAAGCACTTGAATCGTAAAGAATTTAAATTTTTCTACTTTTTTGCAAAAACAGCATTAATTTGCTGATTTTGGCAGCTCACCAAGGGGTAAGTATACAATATAGATGGCTGAAATTTCACATAGTGATGTTGAATTTTATCTAGTTTCAACTTATACTAAAGTTCCTGACAAAAACTTAATTCTAAAATCTCAATTAATTGCCACCTTGGGACCATTTGAACCCAATGTGCGTTGGAATATAAGATTTTCTTTATCAAATGCAGTTTCACTTTTTCGCCAAACTAGCTTTTCTCCTTTAATGTGGAAAATACAAAATTAACTTTTATCTGAAAATAAAACGCGTTCCTAAAAATTCTGTAACCTTGTTTGCATACTCATTTGCAAATTTTATACGGCTTCTTCTATTGACATCGTGCTACATGACCATAAAGCCAGATTTTTTTTATTCCGCCAAAAGTATTTTCATGTGTGTTTTTGCCGAAGGATTCTTTGATGTTAAAACTATTTTGGGAAGCAGTAATTCTGGGATTCTATGTTGCTAACGCAAAAATATTTCACTTTTCGCACTCGGTGAAATTAACAGGCAACCAGAAAGAAGTTTTGATAGAATTGATTTGATGGACTTGCAGTTTTTAATAACGTGCAGCACTGAGGACTGATTTTTGCCTTTGATGCGGCTATTTCACGAAAAGATTAGGTTCCATTTCTAAGACTAACAAACTAAGCAAACAACCATCGAAATATTGGAAAAATATATAAATATACTGGCGTAGTATTTTCACTCTGACTTGGAATTACCACCCAGATTGACCATTGTACAATGTAATGGCCATGCTTCAAATAGAGTGGTCTCGCTCCAATAAATATCCAGTAAAATCCCAACAAATACGAATATCCAAAAAAAAAAAAAATTAAATACGTCAGTTCTTATACGAACAAAGCTTAAGCTTATTGTACATTAGTTTGACCATAAAGTTATGAATAACCTCCTATAACACCCATAACAAACATGTTTTTCTTAAAATCTCTGATACGCGGCTTTGCCTGGTCATGACCTCCAAAATACCATTCAAGTAATAGATATTTGTATATTTGCTAGAAATAGGCAAATATAGAGGGTTTTAAAAACGATTCAACGAATAGGCGGTTATCGCTGGGCTGATTTGTTTTGGAAACTATCATGAAGTGGACCGACCTTAAGGTTTATACGCTATATAGTTGATAGAGAAGAACTATGGAACATTTAAGTAACTGAACGACTTATGCCCCATTTTCATTAATTAACATATGAATGGTTCAATAATTAAGAGAACAAAATTTTTTAAAAGCAACAAATAATTAAATTAATTGAAAATATTTTTGTAATTTAATTATTACAATTATGGTATTGTTTATAATTAAAATATATTTTTAACGGCACCCAGGCGTACGTTAAGCCAACAAACTTTTCTATAGTAATTACTTTTTTTTATATGTTTTAATAAAAATATCTTTCACTCTAAAAAAAGAAATTCCTGAACTACTTAAAAACCTCTTAAAACTTAAGTCATTTCTAGATTTTATTTTATTACTTATGTTGGCGGCAATTAAAAGCGTTACACTTCAAATCTGCTTCGTCTTGCAAGTTATGAAATAACGAACAAAATACAATTTTCAAAATGAATTGATGCTTCAATTTGAACAACTTTTGAAATGACAACAGAATGTTTATTTTGTTGAAAATATTCTATAGTTATTATAAAAAAAACCCGCCAAAAAAAAACTCCAAAAAAGAAAAATTAACTTGAAAAGTTCTTTTTTATGAAAAGATGTTGTCAGCAAAATAAATAACAAAAATTACGTAAAAAAAGTAATCTCAAAATTTAACAATAAAATAAATTTGATACGTGCTTCCACTTGGCTTTGTAAATATTGTTGTTTTATTTAGTTTGCTTTCTCTGAATGTGTTTTGTTGTAAAATTAATTTTTATTTATGTTTATCTAACAATTGCCACCTGTAGCTTTATTTATTCGGACTAACAATGAATTGTTAGTTATGCCATCTGGTAATGTATCCTGTTGAAGTAATTGGAAAATTGTTTACACGTCAATTTAATTAAAATATATGAAACAAAATTATTCTCGGTAGTAATTGGGTGGTTGTTTTTTTTATTATATACATACATATTTGTATATATTTGTTGCTGTTTTCACTAGATTTATTCATAAATATTTTCCATTTTATAACTTTATCAAAACTATTTTAAACAATTTGTTTACTTTACATGAATGATTTTTAGGAGTATACTCAACGATTTTTAAATATGGAAAAATAAGAAGAAAAATGAAGAATAATATAACCCATAAAAACAAAGTTTTTATTAAAACTCTTTCTTTCCTTTTGAATCTCTCTGTGAGTGTGCGTGACTTTGCGTGACTATTTTAAGATTAATCTCGCTCACAACTATATGGACAAAGTTACAGATCAATCGGATGACGGGGAGTGAGGTTTTAATCTTTCCGTGACTGTGCGTGACTAAGCTTGAATCTGCGTGACTATGTCAAAGTTAATCTTTTTTCACAGCAAGTCTACAGATCAAGTTTCATATTGATTGGATGAGGGGAAATCCGTTTTAAACCTCTCCGTGACTGTGCGTTACCATGACTAAGTCAAAGTTAATCTTTTTTCACAGCAAGTGTATGGACTAAGTTTCATATCGATCGGATAAGGGAAATGACATTTAGATCACTCCGTGGCTGTGCGTGACTATGTCTGACTACCCCAAAATTAATCTGTAGTCACAACATGACTATGGGCCAAGTTTTAGGTCAATTGAATAAGGGGGAATGGGGTTACCCCACGACAGACAGACAGACAGACAGACACACAGAGAGTGTGAGTGTATTTTGTTTTTGTTCTTCTTACAATTTTTTGTTCGTCTGTGACGAATTGTGTTATGGAAACAGCGTATAAAAAAGAATAAAATAAAGAATAAAATAAACATAAAAATCAAACATAAGAAGTTCGAAAAGTAAAGCTTGTGTGAATATACGATAACCTAAAGCCAAGGATTCGAGAAACAATCTTACATCCAAATCTGCTGAGTCGTAATTGGATGCAGAAAGCAAAAGTTTAAGTTCTAATTTAATAAATTTTTAGCGTAGATATGAAAAAGTTAATATTTTAAGTTATTTTTATATGGAAGTTAGGTCAAATACGAGTCGTTTATGGCCATGTTTAGAAAACGCACTAATTTTTCCCAAAAATATATACAGATAAACCAAATTTGAAAAAAATCTATGCAATATATTTGTTTTTTGATAGATTTGAGTGAAGGTTGATGGTCGGCTTTATATGGGGACTATGGTTAAAAATGTTCCCACAGGGCTCATTTTAGTGCGTACATTAGACACATATGCACAAAATTCTATTGATATATATAGAGATATAAGTATGTACTAGCTGAGCCGGCAAACGTTGTTTTGCCAAATAACTTATTTCTAATGAATACTTTTGTTGTCAGTTAAAACATAGCGAACGTATTATAAGAGTATGACGGTGGGATCTATTTTAGAAATAAGAATGGAGCACTGTGGACCATGACCAAGCAACCATTTATTTTCGCAATACAATGTATTTTTTATTTACATAAAGTAAATAAAATGGATATGTTATTTAGTCTTTAGTATGAAAATTAAACAAAAAAAAAAAAATCAATATGCAATTGGCGATTTGTGTTTTAAAATTTTCTATTTTGACAACTTTCCACGACTACACGAAATGTAAATGTACTTTTCCAAAAATTTCAAGACTGTCGCTTTAATAGAACTTTGTATTTTTTTGCGTAGGAGTTACCGCGCCCCTTAATGCTACCCCGCCCATTTTTTGTCTGACTACACACATTAGGATATGATGGACACGTAGAAAGAGTTAAGGCTTTCTCTTTTACAGTACTCCTGTTACTCCTACGCCCACTACTTCGATCATGCCAATTATTTGTTCGACAAATCACATGAATAACTTATGGGCTCACGCAATGTCCCAAGGCTCTCATTATTACAGTACTCCAAATATATGAAATATAATATTAATTTTGTATGGGCGTGCCACGCCCATTACGCTGAACACGCCCCGATGACCTCAGGCAAATGACCTCAGACAAATTTGCAAGGCTGTCTCTGTCATACGTACATGATATTGAACAATTACTTTATAAGGGAGGTGCCACGCCCTCTTATCCGATTTCGCCTATTTTCATCAAGTCTATTAACATTAATAATAGGTGACCTCACACAAATTTGTAAACCTCTCTCTGTGATAGTACTCAATATATATTATATTAAAAATTCACTTTGTACGGAGGATACCACGCCCATTGTACTGATTCTATCCATTTTTTGGCTGAGTGCTCACATTAAAAATGTGCATAGCTATTTCTGGTATAGTGTTCGAGATATATAACATTTAATATATACTTTGTATGCGAGGTGCCACGCCCACTTATCCGATCCCTCCCATTTTCGGCATGGCTACTAACATTGATAATATATGACCTAACATCAATTTACAACGCCCTCGCTGTCAGAGTACTCAATATATGTGTATGATAATAAAAATTCACTCTGCGTGGGGGGTTCCACGCCCTAATCACCTAGCTATATGTAATAACCTGACGACCTATTGTCATACCTACCAATAAATTTTCAATATCATATATCTTGAGTAATATAAAAGAGAGAGTTACGATACTTTACGTGTGTTCACAGATTATTATTGTGAGTAGCTTTGCTTACCATACAAACTAATTACACTAGCCAACAAGGTTTTAGACTGGAGCAACCAAATATCCTCCCTAGGGTGATTTGGTGGGCTGAATTCGAATCTATCATGTCAGCTTATCGAGATACAAAAAAAAATATTCTTATTCTTTTTTTTTACATAAAAAATCATTAGTTAATTTAAAAATTAATTAATTTTCAAAAGAAAATGGCGTTATTTGAAAGCCGTTTGTATTTTTTTGGTTCAGTTTCAAGTATTAGGGTCCAGCTATAGGATAGCTTTTGTCCCAAAATCAAAAATTTAAAAACTCAGTAATTGATTCGTAATTTTCCTTTGTATTAATGGCATGAGCAATTGGTATGGATGGTTTTTCATTCCCACTATGCAAAAGAAGAGCCATCAGTAAATAATCTCCATTCAATTTTGTCATACGGCTGGTTCATATTTTGAAATAAAATATCAACATCAGTACAGTATAGAACAGAGTGATTCCTTTCAAAATATGCAGCTAATTCTAAGCTTCTATCTCTATAGATTATTACTTTTGTCCCAATGCAAGAGGTTTCCATGCGTGAAGCTAGTAATTCTGCGTCTTACTTCGTTAAATGTAAATCCCGAATAAGATCATTCAGTTCGGCTTGAGTCACTAAATGGCGTTGATCATCATCCTCATACAAACTACCACTGCTGGTGAAAGATGTTTCGGACTCACTGCCCGTAGCACTGGGAATGACTGGTAATGGACCATTTGATGGACTTGGAACTGGTTTGGAAACCGATGGGACATTTTCGTAAGTAATACTTTTTCGATTTTTCTTATTGAATCCAGCAACTTTTGTTAATCGGTTTGGTGGTTACTTGACTCTCTCCAAAGTACTGGAATTGAAAAATCGGAAAAGATCTTCCTGCCATCTGACCACTTGTATAAAATAGTTCTGTAACTATTGCAAAACATAATCGGTGTCTACGGTTAGTCCAACTTTCTGACAGCAAAACCAAAATAATGTGAATATACATATTTTAATGATACTGATATTGCAAATCCTTTTTTTTCCAACCAAATATTCACCACACACAAAGCAATAATAGCTTGAGTCAGTAACACACGATCTCCCTGACATGCTTAAATCCTACTATTATGAAGATTCAGAATGAATGTGGGCATCTGTCAAATTAATAATTGTGAAATTGTAGTGTGAGTATTGATTGTTTTACAGTATTGCTAGCATGCGATAAAAAAATGAGCAAGACGTGAAGCCCATTTTTATGCCAGATTCGAATTCAGCGCATCCACATTAGTTAAAAAAATTACTAAGGGAAGCGCTTGGTAAAAGTGGGAAAATGTGGGCTAAACTATGGGAAAATGCCTGTTAAGTCTATGCCAAATGGTAAAAATGCATGTCAAAAGTGGCAAAATTTTTGCTAAATTTGGACGAATTTATGGGAAAATGCATGCAAAAAATGGGAATTTTTCTGTTAAAAATGAGAAAAATTTGCATGCTAAATGTAAGGAAATGTAAGGAAATCCCATGCTGAATTAAGAAAAATGATTTTCAAAGCTGCAAATAAAAAAAATCTTTCGAAAAACAAAAACATGCACATGACATGCATTTTTACCATTAAGCATGCATTTCCTATAGACTTAACAGGCATTTTTTCATAATTTAGCATGCATTTTCCCATTTCTGTACAGCAAAACCAATTCTCTCGTTAAAAAAATGCTTCGTTTCTGTAGTCGATTTTTTTTTTTAATTTGTAGACCAGTGTTATTCAATATCACATAGCTCAATTACGTAAACTGTTACTAATTTTTGTAGCCATCCTGAAAAAGTGCGGAAATAAGTCTTGGAATAAAATAATTATTTTACGTAGACAAATATTTGGCGGGTCAGCTAATTTTGTGGGCTTTGTGGTTTTGGGTGTGTAGTCTATTTGCACTTTTTTTTTTGGCAGATTTTCCTTTAAAATTTCGAGGTACACTTTTAGGTCCATTACCATATCCACAAAAGTGCAATGTTCCTGGTCTTACTGTGGAAATCCTTGCAATATTCAATCATATGGTTTGATTACGCTTACTAAAAAGAGCTTTTCTTTTACATTTCAACCATTTAGACCTGCTTTGTGAAGCGCTTTTCTTATTGTAAATGTGCTTGCTATTTTGCACGAGTCAATTTTAGCAATAGAAACAAATTTTCGTGCACCTAGCATTAACTTTTCCTGAAATAAAAAGTCCTTCTACGTCTAGGGTTTACCCTAGATATTTCAAATATACTCAGGAACGTTGATGACGATGCATGTTTGCAAATATTTAAGTAGTGATTACCATCTGTCGCAGTTTGGCTTTTGTACTACTTTCGGTCTATCCCTTTTGTTCCTAAATATTATAAAAAAATTATACAGCTCAGGTTTGCAAAGGAACAAAAATAGTTTACAATACTATCCGGGTTTTGTTTGAAGCGACTGTATATATAAAAGTGATTTTTTTTTTGTTTGAATACTTGACAGTGTCTTACTATCTGAAGGGAACAATAGGGTATATACTGTTTGATTTATCAAGTAGGCGTGGCATCTCGCATACAAAGTTGGGTTTTAATATCACATATCTGGAGTAGTATAAAAACCGGCAACGAAGCTATTTGTGAGTTAATTGTTTTTTGCCAAAAATAGTCGGGACAAAAATGGGCTGGAAAAAAATGGCCATGGTTCCTTCCATACAATATTCGGTGAATACGACCCATGGGCATGGCACCGCGCGTACAAAGTAAAATGACTTGTGTGCTATCAAATATGAAGCTTGTAAAATAAGTTGTTAACAGCAATCGAATTAAAAAAAGAATAAATGGAACCAGTATACTTGATATCTCCAATTCTAAGCAAAATATCTGTAATGCTGAGAGCTGCGAAACTTTGTGTGAGCTCGTGAGTTGTTACAGTGAGTGTCAGACTGGAGGGCGATGCACATTTGGACCATTTTTTATGCACAGAAAAAAGATACGCTGTGACTACCGAATTTATTGCCAACCGAATGGCGATGAAATTGATAACCGACTTAAAAATTTATTATGACTAAAATTCTGTTGCCTGTTAACTTTTGTATGACTATTGAAAAAGTTTAATACAAATTTAATTTCTGTTTATACGATCCAAAATTTAGTTGTAAAGCCCTAGAAGAATTCGATTGACAAATTATTTTCAATGTGTTTATAGCAAATAATATTATTAAAAATTGTAGTTAAGAACACATTTTGACGAAATATACCTCATTCGAAAGGAATTTTTTTTCGAAAACTTGCACCGTCTGGAAATTTTTTTTTTTCGAGTAATGCTTATTTAAAGATGCTGCTAACACATACGTAAAACACATACTGTGTGCGTGTATTTATTATAATAATTCTGTGTGTTCAAAAAATATTTATAATGAAATTTAATAAATATTATTTAAAGTGTGTTGGATTGCGAAATGGCATACCTTTAGGCTCTACTAAATTATTTATTAATTAAAAAAATAAAATTTCCTAGAATTTGCACTCGAATTGCGAGGACTGGTTGCTGTTAGTTAGATATTAATGCCATTATTCGTTGGTCGTTATTAATTAAAGAGTATTGTAGATGTTCCAACTTCCACCTACTAAAAGTCCACTAGCAACCTTGTTCCTACTAGAGCTTGTCCACTTGATACGTTTTATTGAACCCTATCAAAATCTTCAGGGAAATATTTACACTTGAAATGGTAGATATAGCAACCCAGATAAGGAGACTCTTAGAGGATGTATGTCTTGTTGTTATTTTTTGAAGTTTTTAAATGTGCAACCTACTATAATGATGTAAGCACCATAAGGCCGAGGCCACGCAATGAGCGGCAAAGCGGTGAGCGGCAGAGCGATGAGCGGAAAAAAATTAAAACATATGAAATACTACTGAAGTGGCCACACAATGAGCAGCATGTGAGCGGTATTTCTGAGCGTTTAAGCGGCACCGCTCAGGAATAGAACTTGTTCTTATTTTTAGTTGTTTTCTGAGCAGCAAAGAATAAAAATGGTAAAAAAAAATATCTTTTCTTTGTTTTGTCAATGTGCAGCGCGATTTAGTAACTTCTTTTTAACGATAATTGAATCGTTAGAAAAAAAACAACAAAATTATCGATTTTGGTATTCAGAAAAATTTTTAAACGATATTCGCTATTGCTAAAGTCAGCTGTTGTTGTTATCTTAACGACAACTATTTTTGTGTTGTTTTTCAATCGATAAAAAGTTAAAAAGGCTGAAATGTAGTCATACGTACATAAAAATCATAAAATAGTGAAAATGTTTTGCTTATATTATAAAAACTTTTTATATAAATAATAAATAATAACATTGACAATGGCATTTTGACAACTAACCGCTCAGAAATGACGCTCAGTAATAAGCCACTTGCCGCTCAAACTCGCCGCTCTGCCGCTTGCCGCTTTGCCGCTTTGCCGCTCATTGCGTGCCCTCGGCCTAACACTACGATACTTTTTTTTATATATATTTATTTATTAAAAGATGTAATATTTTATTCGACCTGTCGTTTGTTAAATATTCTCACAATATGAGAATTTTTGTTGTTTTGTGATTTAATTTTTGTTACAATAATGTTTGTTTATATGTATGCATATGTTTTTAGATAAATCTCTGAGGATGCTATGCGATGAATAGCAAAATATTGGAATAAAAATAAAGAAATAATTTTTCAAAACGCGACCGTGAGCTTGATGAAACAATTTTTTAATTATATTTATTTATTCATTAGTAGTAGTAGTAGTAGTAGTAGTAAGAATTCTTTATTCAATAATGTTTTTTTTTTTCAAATTACATTATAAAACTTAAAAGAATGTACGGCGTTGACTATGTCGTTAGCCGGAAAAGAGATTTTATAAACATATATATGTATATAAATATTATGTTTTGTGTTTGTAAAAATTAAGTGTTGTATTCAATAATTAAGGTTTTTCTATACGCCAAAGCATTGATTAAATATTTAACTAGTTTTTCCCAATTATCTTCACCATTTAAAATTGTAATGAGCTCATTTTCTGATATTGTTATTTTTTGGAACCAATGTTGTCGAAAGTTATTTAATATAGGACACCTTCCAATGAAATGATGTAAATCTTCAATCTCCTTTTTATTACACAATGAACAATATTTAACAACTTTTCTCGAAAAATGAGAACCATTTAATTCTATTAGATCACATCGAGCCTTAAATATCCACATGATACTCGACTGATAATTGTTGCAGTGGAAATAAAGGTGTGCCACTGAGGTATCTATTTTCTTGTAAATGGATTCTGTTTGACTTGCTCGAGTTAATCGACTTTGGTGATATTTATTTTCTAAACAATTTAAAAACAGTGTTTGGTTTTCATTCCATTCCCTTAAGGTAATATTTGTTGACCACGATATGTTGAACTCTACACCAATCGTATTTAAACATTTCACCCAGGATATATTATGTTCCAACACAAGTCTACTTAATTGATGAGGTAGACGAGAGTCTTGATAATGAAAGAGGGTGCGTTTTATGTATTGCATGTGCAGGTTTAGCATAAATAAATGGCCATCGTTCATTCCAGACTCGAGAAGGAGAGCGTAGTTGGGAGCGAATTTCGGTAAATTTAGAATGCGTTTTATGAAATATCTTTGGAGCTTATCCACTTCTTCAAAATGAGAATGCCCCCATACTTGTGCACCGTATGATTGTACTGACCTGCAAACAGAATTAAAAAGGTGCATTTTAGTTCCAAATGCAATATCTCTTTTACTTAAAAAGCTACTCCATGTTGAATTGAGGCAGGATTTCGCAACATTGTTCCTCTTTTCTACATGCCTTGTGAAGACACATTTTGGAGTTATAATCATACCAAGGTAACAATATTCCGAGACTATTTCAATTTCTCTTCCAAAGTATAACCATTTCTCATTGCTGGCCAAACGTCCGCCATTTTTAAATACCATTATTTTTGATTTTGTCAAATTTACTTCTAAATTCCAATAACTGCAATAAGTTTCTAGGTTGTTTATCATTTTCTGTAGTACTTCAACATCATCTGATATCAACACTATATCATCCGCATATAAAAGCAATCTTACATTCATATTCCCAATGTAAAGTCCACCTCCAAGTTCTTCATGCAAGTCATTTACATACAGGAAGAAAAGCAAAGGGGACAGTAGACACCCTTGCTTAACTCCTGAAAGAGTTTCAAATTTATCAGATAATTCTGTTCCATTCCAAACCGTGGAACAAGTGTTTAGGTATAAGTTTTCGATAAAACGAACCATTTTTGTTGATACACCTATGGCATGCAGTTTGAACATTAGGGACTTTCTTACAACTTTATCAAAGGCAGCAGTGAAGTCAACAAAAAACGCGTACACTTTTTTTTTTCTTCAAACTTTAAATGAACTATTGTCGTTAGGTTATAAATATTATCTACTGTAGAATAGTCTCTTCTAAATCCCGCTTGGTATTCGGTAATAATATTATGTTGATATACCCAGCTATACATC
Organism: Cordilura impudica; assembly: GCA_963682025.1. Lineage (NCBI taxonomy): Eukaryota > Metazoa > Arthropoda > Insecta > Diptera > Scathophagidae > Cordilura > Cordilura impudica. Next base: position 95,982,371 of record OY821518.1, read on the forward strand.
CTTTCCGTTATTACGCCCATTAAGATTTTTGCAATACAATTCATAAAAGAAATGCCTCTATAATTGCATGGCTGGTTTATATCACCTTTTTTAAAAATTGGAAAGATTACGCTGGTTGTAAACGTTTCATCTACTTCCATGTTGTTAAATAGGGTATTGTATGCGTTTGTCATTTCTATAATAAGTTCATTTGGTGCGTTCTTAAAAAACTCGTACGGAATCCTATCTTCACCGGGGGCTTTGTTGAGTTTTGCTTTTGAGAGTACTTGATAAACTTCATTTACTTCTATATTTCGATCCAACAAGTAATCTGTTTGATACAAGGCTGCATAATGTACATCATTTGCTGTTTGAAGCGGGTTTAGTAATGTAACGAAATAGTTTTGAAATTCGAATGTCGATATATTGGGTAGTTCATGAAAGTCTTTATTTCTAATTTCATTCGCTAATTTCCACCATGATTTACTGTCTTTTACTTCATTTAGTTTAAACTCCAGCTCTCTATAGTATTTCTCTTTTCTTTCTTTACATATGCTTTTAAACATTTGATTTGCCTTCAGATACTTGTTTTTAGTTTCTGGATCCATATTTTCTTTATAATCTTTCAGTAGCTCAAATGAATGATTTCTCGCTTTAAAACACTTCCAGTCAAAACATTTGTTTATTGACGTGAAAACTTTATTAGATGTATTTTTTTTCTTTGCAGATTGGTATATTACGTTAATAACGTCCTTTAGTTCAAGCTCACACACAGAAAACAGATTCATTGTGGCTACCGAATTTATTGCCAACCGAATTGCGATAATGCTAATTACCGCATTTCGGGTTCACTGTGATTACAATTCTATTGCCTTAACAGTACATATTTTATCATAACCGAAAATTTACAGATGCTATTAAATTTTTGTTGATATAATCGAAAATACGGTTGTTCCACTTTAGAGCAATTCGGTTGGCAAATATTTTTTCTGTGTGCATCCTTTTGTTCTTTCATTATCATTAAGTTAGTAAGTACTTTTTGATTGTATTGTGCGCCCATTTCATCTTTCCATTGTAGTTTAGGTAGTAGTTGTTGCGGTTTAGTGAGATTATTTTGGATTGTTAATTTTAAGTCTAAACATACTGGCATATGATCAGACCATATTTGGTCACAAACAGTAAAACTATTGACCATTCCGATAATGTCTTGGGAAACAGCGCATATGTCATTTACAGACTGTCCACACGTTCCCATAAACGTTAAGTTACCTTCTTCATCGCCCTTAATCGCCCCGTTTAAAACTATTAGACCATAATCTCCACAGAACTCCATCAATTTCTCTCCCTGGTTATTATGCACCAGATCTTTTGATTTTCTTGCACCAAGGAATGAAGAGCACGCGTTAACGCACCAGTCATCCACATCTTGTTGTAGTTCTCCAATACGCACATTAAGATCTCCAAGAATTACAGAATTTTTGGGATTGTTCTCACTAAAATGCTTTTCTAATACCTCAAACTCGTTTTTCCAATCAGCTCCTCTAATGTATTGAGGTAGTATTAAAATTTCCGAATCATTTAAATTAATTTTTGTTGTGTCCACCCCGTTATGGGTTATAAATGAACATCTAATTGCCGATTGATTTATGCTTTTTTTTATGCCATACATGCACCCCCCTATTGCTCTACCAAATCTACTATTTCGTACAGCTGGTTTCCAAAAGGTATTTAAGTTTGTGAAATATTTTTTAAATTGGTTAATTTTTTCTTCAATAATATGGGTTTCCAATAAAATTACAATATCAAATGAATTAATGAAGTTGAAAAAATCGCATTGTATTTGTTTATTCTCTAAACCATTTATATTATATGAAAGTATTTTGATTTGTTTAAATTTAAGTACGTTTTCGGTTTTATCAATGCTTTGACCTATATTTGAAAAATTTTTATTAGTTTTGTTAATAAATTTTAGTTTTTTGAATTCATTTTTGTTAGTAGGCTGTTATAGTTAATATCAATTTCAGATGCAGCATCACCATAGAGCTCCTTAAGTACACCCACAGCATCCTCCTTTTCGCATACTAGCTTTTTGTTGATGTCCCAGCGAAGCCATTTGTCGTCTACTTTAATTTTGTCATTACGCACCAGTATTCGCTTAGTTTTATCGTGATTTAAAATTTCCTTCTTCAGTTCTAACATAATCTTTTTAGTTTGTAGCCGGTCGCTGTTCAAGTCTTGTTCGATGTAAATGGGAATACCTGCCAAGTTCTTGGTGTGCTTTAATACCTCTAATACCATTTTTTCGGATTTTAATTCAGCCTTCACCGTCATCTTTTTTCCATCACTCTCGTTTTTTTGTTGATTCAATTTCTACTTTTGTTTTCATTTTCAAGCTGTTTTTAAAAACATCATCAACAGCTTTATAAAGCGACTTTTGTGAATTAATACCTTTTATTATAATGTTCTTTTTCTTAATAGAATCTTCAAGAAATATCATTCGACGGTTGATATTCGCTTTATCATCTTCTAACGCTTGTACTCTTTCACGTAAAACTTGATTATCAACTGAAATTTCATTCTGTTTATCAGATACACTATCAATTTTGTTGTTAATTTTATCAATATCTTCTTTAGTTGGTAATGATTTCAGTTTTTCATCCATAGTTTTTGCAATAGATCCTTGAATTAATGCCATTAGATCATCTACTGCCATTTTCCCCACAGTTTCCCTCCCCACTGACACTTCAGGCGACGTCTCTGAGTGAAATCGTTCCGGAGTATTAACCATATTCCACAAGAAAGCTTTAATCCACAAAAGTTAAAAGTAGGTTGTTGTCTAGGCTAAGCAATTATGTTCCACAACTTAGGTTCTAAACTTACGATTGCAAGTAAAGCTCTTCCAGTGATCAAGTTTTATTTATGTATTTATTTTACTGACGTTTGTTAATTTTTAACACACCACAGAGCACAGTTGATGTAAAAGAGTAGATTATTGCAGTTTTATTTTGTTTTATATTAATTTTCTTTATATTTTAACACTTAATTAAACAAAATTAATTTAGCTTTTTTAAATTGTTTTTAATTGTTTTTTATTACGTTCCACTTTTATTACTAATAGCTTTTTTTAAACATTTAAGCTTTTACTATTTAAAAAATTGTTTTTTATTTACTTCTTTTGAAATTTACTTAAAATTTAGAGCTTATTGAAAACACGTCTGTTCACACCAAAGTTCTTTCTCTTATTCATTAGTATTTTACAATTAAAATTTTGTGCCCAGCGCCTTAAAGGCTATGAAGAGGCTATGGCTTGTAAGGCCACAACTCCAATAAAATACTTTATTTTGTCATCCGGTTTAACAATGCTATTACTTATCTAATATATGGAAATGATAAAACTCATAGTTCTCTTATTCATTTGATGCGCAGTAAATACAACATATTGCTAGTAAAAGTTCATCAACAACTAACTAACAAATATTTTTATTATAATGTATTTTCCCCAAAATATTTTGTTCAAATTTTGTTTAAAAACAACTGAATAAATAATATTTTATTTATATAAAGTGTATAAACACATGTATTCCCTAAGCATATGTATGGGTGTGTTAAAGTTTTTTTTCCCCTAGAGATAGCTTTGAAATATTTTCCAGAACCAAAATTAAAATAATAATTGAAAAGAAATAAAATATTTAAAACATTTTGTACTTTATTTCATATTCCTAGAATATTTAATTCACTTTATATGTTTCTGTACTTACTTAAAATGATAATAAGGCACACAAAGATGGCACCCAAAGCACCCATGCTCAACTTTAATCTTTGACCCTCCTGCACCAATTCACAATTCTCACCCCAATAACCTTCAGGACACATGCAACGATAACGTAAACGTGGCTCGAGATTTATACAAGTGGCACCATTAAGACATGGCATATCGAGACATTCATTACGGTCTACGCAGCCTTTAGTATCCGCAGACATGACACGACCTTCACTGCAGCTGCGGAATGAATAGAAGAACAAAAGAAGAGAAATATTAAATTTATTAAATGAAATATTGGCCATAAATAATATGTTGGATGTGATGTCAGGGAATTTGTTAGATGTCATTATATTTTTTTAAATGTGAAAAGTACATGGTGATATTAATATTTATATTGTGGAATTATTTATGTTATTCCAGAAAAAAAGTAGCTATAATTTATGTACATTATTGAAATCCATAGCGTAGTAGTTTATTCAACTTTTTATACTACAAGAAGATTTGTTATGTTTGCAATTTGAATTCTATTTTTTTTTTTTTTTTTGCACAAATAGTGTAAAAACAGAAGCATTTTCAAGATCAATTGATTATCATAGCGTAAAATACATTTCTACCAAGTGTTATAGACTTCAATATTTTATCTCTTATATAGTGCTATGTTTACTTAATGATTCATTTCCATTTAACGTATTCGTATCTATAAACAAATAGTTTTCTTCTACTACTCTAATTCACAAGTCTTTTCAATTTCTAATGCATTTGAAGCTGTTGTTCTATATCATTTGTTGCATTTGGCATAACTAATGATGTGAAAAATGTTTTCCTTGCTTGACGTGAATTGTCTTATGTTGGATCTGCATTTACTTTTTTTTTTTTTTTGTTTAAAACTACTGTAAAATTGATGATGGTGAAACTCATGTGCTCAACGCTATGAAACAAGTATACATGGCTTTAGTAAATTATCTGCATTCGAAGTAGAGTTTGTCTATTTAACTACGATTGTTAGTAAAATGTTTTTGTTTTTGTATTTTAGCGTACATATATCATTTTCTGTAATGTATAAAGATTTGAAGGGAGTTAATTGGAAACTAACTTTATATTATGATAAAAAAAAATTTTGACTTAATAGAACGTTTACAAATCTCGAGGAAAAAGAGTTAATTTGCTAGTAGTTTACAGTATAAAATCCCATGGGAATTTAACGGATTTTTATGACTTGACAAGAAAAAACAAGTTGAAAGTTATAGTCGCCCTAGACCGACTATAAAATACCCTATACCAAGCGTTTTGATATGATCATGGATCCGACTTTTTTCAGAAAATAACTGGATATAGAAAATAAGCATATACCAAATTTTTGTGCTATTGTTATTAACTTGCAACATGCAGATGTGGAAGAGTTCATATCTGATATTATTTTTATATGTGGCCTACGGCACATTTGGAAGAAGACCAGCACAACTCAAAAAAAAGAGATACCGAGAATAATGCTTTTAAAGTTTTAAATTGTGCCTAACTGCTGATTAAAATACAAAATACTTTTGGTCACCACTCTATGTGAATAGGAGATATCAATACCATTTTTATACCCTATACCACTATGTGGTTTGGGTATAATGACTTTGTGCTGCTGTCTGTAACTACCAAAAATATTTAACCTAGACCCATCTTTTATTATACCGATCGAATCAGAATCACTAGCTGATTCGATTTAACGATGTCCGTCCGTCCGTCCGTCTGTGTGTCCATGTAAAGCTTGTAATCCAACTGCAGGTCGCAAATACGAATATAATTCGATGAAATTTGGTATACGAGCTTCCATCGGCTAGGATGAACGCTATTGAAATTGGTGAGAATCGGTCCATGTTAAGATCTAGCCCCCATACAAATGACCCCTATGAAGTCGACTTAAATTTCCATAAGATTCAAATTATCATATACATCTTAGTCAAATTGGGTTTGCATGTATATATTACATCCATTAATCAGTAGTCAAACAATAATACCTATTGGACAACTCTTAGTCACAGGCCCCATATAGAGTTGTTTCCCGATCTTCACTTAAATCTATCAAAAAACAAAAATATTGCACTGATTCTTCTCAAATTTTGTTTGTATATATTCTTGCAAAATACAAGAGACTTTACCGAACATAGTCAGGATCGGTCCATTTTTGGGCCTAGTGCCCATATAGATATAGCATCCGATATGAACTTTTTCATATTTGCAGCCAAAAAAATTAATAAAAATCCCTGTCAAATTTGGTTTATGCTTATTTTCTATGTTCAGTTAGTTGGGCCCATGAGATAGGATCTCTAAACGCATGGTATAGGGTATCATATAGTCGGTCTAGACCGACTATAATTTTCTTACTTGTTTGATATGTTTAAGATTACGGTGTAACCAATAATAATATAAAATTAAGGAAAAGCAATACTTATTACAAGTCGTAAGTGATTACATAAAACAATTTGATTCGCACTCGTTTTCGGTAATTTTTATTTAAAAATATCTTAAAATCCAAAGCTGGCCTCCGCAAATAATGGGTTAACGTTCTCAAATTTATCTCAAATTTTAGGAACGGAAGTTCTATATATTTGGTTTTTATATTTTAAGCGTCGCGTCTGAAAATGCAGCAGTACTTACAAAATATTTGAATTTTTTGAATAAATTGTCTTTTATTAGCTTGGGGTCATATGTGACCGCAATTCAAAAAGGGTTAATGGGGTCATATTATTTTTTTCGGAAACCCTATTAAGATAAAATATAACATTTAATAGTAGAAAAGTGATGAATTTTTGATACAAAGTATTTAGAAAGAGTACATTTACAGAATATTTTACAAAAATCCCATTTTTCTCGAAATCCGCAAAAATAAAATCCTTGTCAAAAAAATTCCGCGGAGGGATTTACTTAAAGTTCACATAGTTAATCTGAAATATGTTTTTCATAAAACCTTAAAGTAATAGATTCATTTTTTTGAATTTTGTTTAAGGAAATTTTTTCAAACTTGAAAAAGGAGTTTTAAAAATTTTATCAAAAAAATTTCCAATTTCGGTTTCAAAGCGCAATAGGTTAGCATCGTGGTAATAAAACAATACTTCGTATCTGATTACCTATAAGCACAGAGACAAAAAAAAATTGTGGCTTTAATCAATTTCTCAAAGTTAAAAAAATGCTATCAAATTTCATGACCTAGTTTTTTTTTATACAAAAGTGGTTTGGGGCATTTGCCATTTCTTGGCGAATTTTTATTAGATTTTGCATTTTTATGACTTTTTGGAAAGATAATTTAATATTGATCGCGATTCTTACAACAACTTGTCGGAAAAATTAAACTATATAATGATATTTTCAACAATATATAATTTTTCAATATATAATTTTTCAACATTTTCGTAAAATCTCAAATAAAATCATATATTCCCCATATTAACACACTTGAAATTTTCAATTGATTTCCGGCGCGACTTTTCTTTATCCGATTGTCCCCAAACTTCACATTTATGATTTTTATATTGAAAGGTTACAAACTGCACCCCGCCTATCCCCAAAATCGCAATATTATAAATATCCATATAACGTAGGACCACTCTAATGGACACAAAGATGGACGGGCTCGAAGAAGAAAGAGGTATTAAATCAGTATTTAACAGTAATAATCTCCTGGGAATTTAACGGATTTTTATAATTTTTATTAGTCTCATATGTATAAGGACAGGAAAAAAAAACTATAAAACTATTAGTAGTAATGCCGAAAATTATATGAAACAAATAAGAAAAATATAGTAGGTCTAGACCGGTTATACGATACCCTATAGCATACGTTCAAATACCATTTTTCTTTGTCGAACTGATTGTTTGTAGAAAATAAGCATGAGCCAAATTTTTTGCCTTCGGATATGAAAATGTTCCTTTCGGATGCTATATTTATATGCGGAATATATCGAAAAATGGAGAGCCTGGCTATATTTGGTAAAGTTACTTATTAAAAAAAAAAAAAAACAAAAACAAATTAGAGAAAAATCTGTGCAATAATTTTTTTTTTTTTTGAGGATCTACCTCACTAAGAATTGCCCACAGGGCTTGTTTTTGGAATGCTAATTAATATTTGTAATAGACACACACAAATCAAATTTGACCTAGATAAATATATAAAAATTTGGCCATTTGTATGGGGATTAGGTCTGAACATGCACCGATTATTACCACGTTTGAGCTGTGGTCGATGAAAGCTTACGTACCACATTTCTTCAAAATGTATTAATATTTGTGACCTGTAGTTTGATTAAAATGTTTAATCGGACGGGTGGACGGACATCAGTAATCCGACACAGAAAATAATGGGTCTAGTTAAAATAGTTTTGGTAGTTACAAAGATCAGCACCAACTCATTATGCCCTGACATATTCTCTTAAGGTCCGTTAAGTTATTTTTAAACTTTAGGATCTTTAAAAATGTTACAAAGAAAACAAAATATATTTCTTAAGTAAATGTTTAAAATTCGTGAACATTTTTATTAAGCCCTTAAATTATGTTTAGTTTTAACCAGAGTTCAGAAAAAAACACACACTGAATAAAAAACTCGTACATATATGTAAACAAACATAACTTAGACCAACACTCACATATTTTTATTTTCATATCAATTATGTTTGTTTTTAAATTTTCTTCGGTGCCCAACACAACCATGACTGTGTTCGTTTTAATATTTCGTTATTTACACGAACATTTTTGTATCACGTACTTTTTGTTTAAATCACACATAAAGCACACATTTTTGAGTGTTGCTTTATTTGAAGTTCATGTCCTGGTACGTGTAATGAAAAAATAAACAGAACATGTACAATAAACAGGTTCGAGTTCAGTTATATTTTAAGTCGTGTTGTGGATCGTGTAGTAAGAAAAAACAGAACATGTACAATAAACAGGTTCGAGTTCAGTTATATTTTAAGTCGTGTTTAAGTCGTGTTTAAAATATAACTGAACTCGAACCTATTTATTGTACATGTTCTGTTTTTTCTTACTACACGAGCCACAACACGACTTAAAATATAACTGAACTCGAACCTGTTTATTGTACATATTTTTTCAGCACACGTACCAGAACATGAACTTCAAATAAAGCAACACTCAAAAATGTGTGCTTTATGTGTGATTGAAACAAAAAGTACGTGATACAAAAATGTGCGTGTAAATAACGAAATATTAAAACGAACACAGTCATGGTTGTGTTGGGCACCGTAGAAAATTTAGAAACGCACATAATTGATATGAAAATAAAGATATGTGTTGGCTGCTTTTGAACAGAACATTGTGTGTTTCATGTGTGTATTTTCTGAACCTTGGTTTTAACTGAAGTATTAACTTAACAGATCTCAACAGAAGTTTTCAATAAATTATAAATAACCACATTAATGTTGTGAAATTTTATTACAGTTGTTTAAAAATATGTTACAATAATTTCAAAGTTATTAACAATATACGCTCGGCACTGACTCACTATTTCACTCATTCACTGAGACTATGATTCATTGACTGAAGGAAAAATGCTGAATGATCAAATGATTATCTTAGAGATCGGCTCAGAATCACTTTTGAGTCAATATAGCGATGTCCTTCCGTCCATCTGTCTGTCCATCTGTGAGTCTGTGTAAACTTTGTAACCAAACTACACGTCGCAAATATGAATATATTTTGTGGAGATATCGTACATAAGCTTTTACCAGCCATGCAACGAACGCTGTTGAAATTGGTGAAAATCGGTACATGTTCAGACGTAGTCCCTATAAAAATAACCCCTGTGAGATCGGCTTAAATTGCCACAGGGTTCGAAGTTATAATATAGATCTCCTTTAAATTAGGTTTGTGTGTTTTTTTGGTACATCCACTATTTAATAGTGCAAAAATTAACTGTGTAGGGTAATTCTTAGTCATAGGCCCATATAAATAGCTGTTTCCCGATCTTCGCTTAAAAATTAATTGATATCGAAAACAAGAAAATGCTTAGACTTCTCAAATTTGGTCTGCATATTTTTTTTTGTGCAAAAAATAAGTTCCTTCACCAAACATGATCAGAATCTGTGCATCTTTCTTCATAGTCTCCATATAAATATGGAATCCCGGTCTGTGGGCAAAAAAATTAATTAAAATTCCACTCAAATTTCTTTTAAGCTTGTTTTTTATATTCAATTAGTTTGAATTAAAACTAATTCTCTAAACGCATGGCACAGGGTATCGTGTATTTGGCTTGGGCTTTGTCATATATATATCAGTAAAGCTACTTTTGAAGCTGGTAACGAAATGAGAAAATCTAACGATACCGAAATAAACTCAAAAGGCAAATTATTTTTAGAAGTCTGCCAAGATTTTGGATTACACATTCTTAACGGATGCACAAAAGGTGATGAACTGGGTCAATTTACCTTTGTGAGTGGTGTCGGAGAATCGGTAAATGATATGTGTGCAGCAGCACATGATAACCTGAATATTGTAGATAATTTTATAGTAGAAAACAAAATATGGTCTGATCATATGCCAATAGTTTAAACGGTTAAAGTAAAAGGAAGAGACATTGATAAACCAATGAATATGCTACCAAAACTAATATGGGATGAAAGAAAACAAGGAGAATACCAGCAAAAACTGAATCAAGAAATAAGTTCATATAGGCGACGAAAAGATACTTTGGATTTAGAAGACTTTATAGAAGCCATAAATTCTGCCAACCCCTCAAAACTTAAAAGAAACGCTTACCAACAAATCTCAAAAGAAAACAAATGGTTTAATTTCAAGTGTTTTAACTCTGGGGAAAGGTCCTTTAAAGCATTACAAAAATTTAGACAAAATCCTACAGAAGAATATAGATTAAATTATATTGTTGTGAATAAAAAATTCAAGGAATTATGCGAATCTTGTAAAATTGAATACTACATGGTCATAGAAAACAAACTAAATCAAGTAAAAAATAATAAAGATTGGTGGAACCTAATCAAAGTTTTAACAAGTAAGAAAATTATAGTCGTTCAAGACCGACTATACGATACCCTATACCATGCGTTTAGAGACCCTCTCTCTCAGGCCCAAATAACAGGATATAGAAAATAAGCATAAACCAAATTTGAGTGGGATTTTTATTAATTTTTTCGGCTGCAGATATGAAAAAGTTCAAATCGGATGCTATATCTATATGGGGACTAGGCCCAAAAATGGACCTATCCTGACCATGTTTGGTAAAGTCTCTTGAATTTTGCAAAAATATATACAAACAAAATTTGGGAGGAATCAGTGCAATATTTTTGTTTCTTGATAGATTTAAGTGAAGGTCGGGAAGCAGTATATGGGGCCTATGACTAAGAGTTGTCCAATAGGGATCATTTTTGGACTACTGATTAATGGATGTAATATATACATACAAACCCAATTTGACTAAGATTTGTATGATAATTTGGATCTTATAGCAATATATGTTGATTTCATATGGGTCATTTGTATGGGGGCTAGGTCTGAACATGGACCGATTCTCTCCAGTTTCAATAGCGTGCATCACATGGCCGATAAAAGATTAAATACCAAATTTCATCAGTAGATATTCATATTTGCGACCTGCAGTTTGATTAAAAGCTTTACATGGACACACAGACGGACGGACGGACGGACGGACGGACGGACGGACGTACTTCGTTAAATCGAATCAGATAGTGATTCTGATTCGATCGGTATAATTAAAGAAGTGTGTAGGTCAAATATTTTTGGTTGTTACAAACAGCAGCACAAAGTCATTATACCCAAACCACATAGTGGTATAGGGTATAAAAAGCACAGAAAAACAGCAAATCCCTGAAATACCACTACATCAATTTAAACAGTACTTCCTAGAACTGCTAAACCCCCCACAAATTTCAAATAACATTGAATATGCACCAATGTTCTTTACGGACAATGATTTAGGTCGCCAATTCCAATGGCAGAAATAAAAATTTTATTAGCAAAAGCAAAAAACAATAAAGCACCTGGAAAAGATCGGGTTAGCTATGAATTTTTTAAAAATGCACCAGATATGGTACTCAAGGAACTTGCAAATTCTTATAATATAATTTATGAATCGGCCCAACTAGATGAAAAATTTACGAAAAGTATAATTTTTCCTATATATAAGAAAGGTGATAAGGGTACAACGAGTAACTATCGTGGGATAGCGTTCGCGTTCATGAATGTCATAGCAAAAATTTTTATGGGTATTTTAAACACAAGGATAAATTTATGGCTAAACAAACACAATATTATATGTGAGTACCAAGCAGGCTTCCGTGAAGGATATTCTACTGTAGATAATTTGTACAACTTAGCAGCAATTTCTCATCTAAAATATAATGCAGCTTTTGATAAAGTCTCTAGAAAAGCTCTGTTTAACAAACTCCAGAGCATTGGTTTATCAACAAAGATGGCTAGAATGACTCAGAGCATATACAGCCATACCAACTTTGCAGTTTGGAATGGAGAAATTTTATCGACAGATTTTGCAACATGTACTGGAGTAAAACAGGGGTGCCTGCTATCGCCAACGCTTTTCCAGATTTATTTAAATGACTTACACGAGTATTTAGAAGGCGGAGTTAATGTGGGATCACTAAATATCAGATTATTAATGTACGCTGATGATATAGTAATTTTAGCAGACGATATTCTTACCATGCAGACTATGATCAACAAGCTGCAGAGATATTGCGATATATGGAACCTAGAAGTCAATCTAACTAAATCGGAAATGATGATATTCAGAAAAGGAGGGAGACTCGCAGAAAGAGACAATTGAATTTTCAGTGGTGAATCAATTAGAATTTCAAATGAATACACATATCTTGGAGTTACACTAACGCCAAAAATGAATTTTAAAAACCATATCGAAAAGAGAAACATATCAACGAAAAAATAGCATAAATGCAACATGGAAAAATTTTTTATCTAAAAAAGAGATTGGATTAAACGCGAAGTGGATCCTTTTCAAATCAGTATGTCGAGCTATCCAGTCATATGGAGAACAAATATGGGGATTCTCATTATTCGAAGAAGTCGATAAACTCCAAAGGTTTTTCTTAAGAAATATTCTTAAATTATCACAATTCACACCTACATACGCGCTGATGCTAGAAACTGGCTGTAAAAATAATCATATATTTACTCTAGGCTTACATCTACGATACATACTAAAAACGCTTTTTGAATATAATATTTTCAAAGCCAGATGTGACCTTATCGAGCTCAAAGGTCTCGTATATGCTCTTTATGTAACTTGAACGAAATAGAAAATAATCTTCGCTTCATGGCCCATTGCCCCATTCTGCGTGAGATAAGATACAATCACTTTAAAAAGACAATCTTACGATAAATTGATTTAATTGATATTTTAAATAATACAAAAGAAAATTTTAAAGCCGTATATCATTATATGGTAGATGCGATTGGTTATAGAAATGAGTTAATCAATGAATACAATTATTAATTTAACTATTTTTCTCAAACATAAACATTCTCGATAAAATCATACATATGTACTATTTATATATTTTTTCCGACTGACGACAATAAGTCATAGTCGTAAGTTCTATTTATTTTCTTCTAACATATTTTTAATTATAATATTATAATATTTAAGTTTGTAAGTTAGTGAAATGAATTGAAAATAAAGAACAAGTAACTAACTAACTATATCTGAAAACACATTACAAATTTTTGTATTTATTGTGACTAAAGCAAGAATTGTGAATATTAATTGTATTTGGTTAAAAATACTCAAAAAATATTAGTTTATCTGAAAAAATATATAATTCAAATCATTTTGAAAAAAGCATTTAATATATATATATGGGGGGTTTCATGTCAAGTGCACCAACTTTTGAAACCGATGTCTTCCGATCGGAATGAAATTCGCAGCAAGGTTAGTCCTATTGGATAGCAGTTTAGACACAATTTTTCAGTAAGATCGGTCACGATCTCTCTGAGTTAGAGGGGATCAAAATTTGACATTTTGGCCAAACAGGTTTTTTTTCTCATCCATGAAACTTATTACCTATTGTACTTTGAACATTTTCACCCAAAGAGTTTAGATAGCTATTTCTTCAATATTTCGGAAAAAGAATACTTAAAAAAAAAAAAAAATTTTTGACTTTTTTTTTTGCTCAATTAAAACATTTTTTGCCTTTTTTTCAAAAAGGGCATTTTTTTCTTCTTTTTTCATAAGAAAGCTTAGGATTTTTCCTTTAAGAGCTTTTTGGTCGCTTAGTGGAATGGGAGTGGGATATCTATCAAAATAAATGTTTTGTAACTCAAGACAAAGGTTTTTCAATTTTTCACAAATGCGCTATTTTGAATTTTTCCTATTTGTGTGTAAAACCTTACAAATAAAACTTATACTGAAAAACTAGACAAACTAAACTTTCCGAAGGTATGTAACATACCTTCATAACATAACAGAAGAGAATGGTTATCTGTAACCTGAAAGAGTTATTTGCACCATTTCAATCTTAACACGAAGATGTTAGAATTGGCTTCACGAAATTAACCCAAATTAGGCCAAAACATTGCGTTTTGGCAGAAAGTAGCGGAACTCACACAGTATGCGTTTGCATTTACCATGAAAATGTTAAACTGATGTTGAAGGAAATCAATTTAAAGTATTTAATAGATGATTCGGCAGAAGATTTACACGATTACCGCGATTGCCTTAAATTGACTATGTGTCCTAATGCAACAACTTCTTGCCACTTAGGTGAATGTACCAATTGCCCGAAAACCACATTCATCAAAGAAAATTTAATCAACTCTTTAGATCGAGAATATATAGAGGAGGTCAAATTTGATTCTTGGATTCAGACTGACAGATGAAAAGCTGGAGCACAAAAGTATGGCCGTTGCAGTTTATGAATACCAGAAGATAATACTAAAATATCTAAAATCTAAATTTACAGTAAAGAAGGTATACTACGTTTCGGACGGAGCTCGTCAACATTTTAAAAACAAAAGTAGCTTGGCAAATCTTATGGCCCATGAAAAAGATTTTATAATGCCAGCTGAGTGGCATTTTCATCCTACTGCTCATGGTAAAGGAGCATGTGATGGTATTGGAGCAAACCTTAAAAGAAATGCAGCGAAGTATAGCCTCCAGTGCTCTCATCAAAATTGCATCTTAGATGCGACTGCTTTATTCCATTTGGCAAGGAATTATTGTAAAGAAACTAAAATAGTTTTTAGTAGCAAAGAGGATCATCAGGAAACATTGAAAACACTGAAGAGCAGATTCGATGCTGCGGTAACAATCGATGGCACCGCTCAATACCATGCTTTTATACCGCTTGTCGATGGAAGACTCAAGTTGAAAAAGTTTTCTGCCTCTATTCAATGCGATTTCTTTCCAAAGACAACAAATAACCCAGCAGCGAAATCAACAGCTGAACCTAGTAACGCCAAGAATGTATTGACAAAAAAACGCAGTAAATAAAGGGGACAAAAAAGCTGGATAAAAGACTGGGTATTTAAAAATTTACAAGACTTAAATACTTCATCAGCTACAATAAATTAAGTATAAAAATAGTTATGATATAAATGGATCTAATGCAATTAAGATTAAATTTTAATAAATTATTTATCTTTTTATTTTTAATATTATTATTATTATACATTAATTTAATTATTAATAAAAATAAATAAAAAATAATAAATTTTCAACATTTCTATAGAAAACAAGTTGGAAAATTATAGTCGGTCTAGACCATGCGTTTAGAAACCCTATCTCTTAGGCCCAACTAACTGGACATTGAAAATAAGCAAAAAACAAATTTGAGTGGGATTTTTATTAACTTTTTTGGCTGCAGATATGAAAAAGTTCATATCGGATGCTATATCTATAAAGGGACTAGGTCCAAAAATGGACCGATCCTGATCATGTTTGGGAAAGTCTCTTGTATTTTGCAAAAATATGTACAAACAAAATTTGAGAAGAATCAGTGCAATATTTTTGTTTTTTTATAGATTTAAGTGAAGATCGGGAAGCAGCTCTATATGGGGTCAAAGGGATCATTTTTGGACTACTAATTAGTGGATGTAATGAATGCATACAAACCCAATTTTAGTAAGATCTATATGACAATTTGGATCTTATGGCAATTTATGTCGATTTCATATGGGTAATTTGTATGGGGGCTAGGTCTGAACATGGTCCGATTCTCATCAATTTCAATAGCGTTCATCCCATGGCCGATAAAAGCTTATATACCAAATTGCATCAAAATATATTCATATGTGCGACCTGCGGTTTGATTACAAGCTTTACATGGACACACTGACGGACGGACATTGTTAAATCAACTCAGAAAGTGATTCTGATTCGATCGGTATAATTAAAGATGGGTCTAGATCAAATATTTTTGGTTGTTACAAACAGCAGTACAAAGTCATTATACCCAAACCACATAGTGGTATAGGGTATAAAAAGCGATTTTTTTCCTGAGGTTAACATATTCTGGGTATTACAGTATCGAGGGTATAAAATTTTAGTTAGGTATGTTATATACCTTCGGAAAGTTTAGTTTGTCTAGTTTCTCAGTATAAGTTTTATTCGTAAGGTTTTATTCACAAATAGGAAAAAATTCAAAATAGTGCATTTGTGAAAAATTGAAAAACATCCTAAGCTTTCTTATGAAAAAAAAAAAATGCCCTTTTTGAAAAAGAAGGCAAAAAATGCTTTAATTTAGCAAAAAAAAAGGTCTACAAATTTTTTATTTTTTTTAAGTATTTTTTTCCGAAATATTGAAGAAATAGCTATCTAAACTCTTTGGGTGAAAGTGTTCTAAGAACAATAGGTAATAAGTTACGTGGATGAGAAAAAAAACCTGTTTTGCCAAAATGTCAAATTTTGATCCCCTCTAACTCAGAGAGATCTGGACCGATCTTGTTGTGTCTAAACTACTATCCAATAGGACTAACCTTGGTGCAAATTTCATCCCGATCGGAAGACATCAGTTTCAAAAGTTGGTTCACTTGACATGAAATCCCCAATATATATATATTGAAAATTTGGACACTTTTTGATTACTTAAAAAAAATTTATATAAAGCACATATGTGACCCATATATTTGATAAAGGAATTCCATGTTTCTACAATCGTACTTTTGAAATAAATTATTCGTTCAATACGACCCTTCAATTTTATATATCCTTAAAAAAAAATTTCACCAAATATATATTATGTATATTTTTATATATCCTATTATTATATATCATATTTTTTTTCAAAAGTCTGACTTTATGTTGCTTACTTAAAAAAAATGTATATGTTTTATAAATTTCATAATATTTTTCACACATATAGCTAATTGGGTCATTTGGAGATTTCACTCCATTTTATTAATTTTTTGAATAGTTAATCGATGTGAATGGTTTGAAGAATATTTAACTTCTTCAGCTGTCTTCTGCAGTTGTAATATTAAATTGCATTTTTAGTTCCTATGCCTCTTAAATTTATTTTAATGGAATTAATAGTAGCAGTAACCAAGCACTGCCTACAAGAAAATCTTATAATCTCATCCAACGATTTCTGTAGATGTTGTATGGATGCATATCAAATTGAGATTATCGAATTTATCTCTTCTATTATTCTTCAGGTTTAGTTTATCTGCACTAAAAAGAACATTCTTATAATCTCCTGGATAGTAAAATCTCAGGTCTCACTGTTGGCAAATGTGGAATCATTTCCAATAGCACCACCTGCTGTAGCCACGGACATGCACATTGACACGGACATATATCAGTTGCTGAACTACACTCTTAAGTATATTTTGTAATGTTTTATAAACACATATTTGGATGCAATCTGTTATATACCCATTGCACAGTACAAAAGTTAAGAAAATGTGATAGATACAATGCAACTTGAGTCTAATATTGTAAATGTCATTAACTAAATTATTTGATTCTTCGTAATTTGGACATACATTTTGATAATCTCACTGTGGTTACCATTTGCATACTTGAATTTATATTTTGTGACTGTTATTAACATTGCCGATTGTGGGCTGCACTAAATACAATGTCAAAGTTATTGCTGTGGTTAGTTGGAACATAAGGAAATGTCAAAGAAGCTAACGATTTGATATTGTCTTGCATATTGTCATGTATTTTTCAATCTTGTCTTACTCAACTGCAGACAAATTCAAAACATATGTGCATATGTTATTGTTGTTAACATAACACTTTCATGATTGATTCTGTATCTTGAAATCTAACAATGAAATTGTGGAGTCCTCTTACATATATAATGTTTGTGGGTGTCCAAATTCCCATGTTATTGTTTGTATAATACAAAACCAGTGCTTGCTTACACATGTTGGCATTTACTATTATGTTGAAATGATTTTAATAATTCTAATGGCTCCAATATCAACACTTAATAATACTAATGCAGAATAGTTTGAAATAATTTATATAGAATTCATAATCGTAATGGATATCGACTAAAGTAGTTTGCCCATTACATACTAAATAGCATAAATTAATTACTATTGAAAATCGAAATGTGGAAATTGCAATATACTCAGAAGTTGGTATTGATTTTAAATAAGAAAATAATATCTTCCCCCTTAATGTAACAAGCTACAGGAATCTGAGAATTTTACATGAGATATCAAGTGGTGGTGACATGCGTATAAAATGGGTTTTAACTTATTATATTAATAGGCTAGGCGATTTCTTGTGACCGAAGTTTTGTTCCACCGTTTTATCTCGATTTTGACCAATCGTATACTATTTGAAAGGTATTTCATTTTAGCCGTTTTGCAGATTTACAGATTTTTAATTTTTTTCTTTATTTTGAGTAAATTACATTTAAAATTGATGTTAACGAGTTTGTTATCTTCATTCATAATAATAATAAACCATAAAAGTTTTGGTTTGTGAATTGGCTAAGTTGAAAAATAAAGCTGCCTAGAAATTGCACTCGAATTTCGAGTGCTGGAATCTGCTAGTTTATATTATTACGTGAAAGTTTTAAGAATGATACGAGAGGATATATAAAAGGAAATCTCTTGGAGGTGCCCCCTTTGTAAATTTACAATACTATGAAAACATATTTTTATAAATTGTTTCATTTTTCTGGAATGTGATCTTCTAATTAGGTACCATCCATCGAAATTGCTTGCAGAAATACAGATTTACTTTGATTTATGGTTCAAAGCGCATAATGATTTGTTTGGTTTCTAAAAGAATGTCTTAAAACGAGTTTGGTGTGAATTCTGTTTTTGCTTTGGATGGTTTTTATATTATTGAAGGGAGGTTTTTATAATGTACACTTTTTAATATCGTTCGAACTGTATTCTGAGGCATCTATACTCTACATACGGCAGCTTGATTTTTTTTTTGTTGTCTCATAAAACATCATTTTTAGACATAACAAGTAAGAAAATTATAGACGGTCGAGACCGACTATATGATACCCTATACCATGCGTTTAGCGACAATATCTCTTAGGCCCAACTAACTGGATATAGAAAATAAGCAAAAACCAAATTTGAGTGGGATTTTTATTAATTTTTTTGGCTGCAGATATGAAAAAGTTCATATCGGATGCTATATCTATATGGGGACTAGGCCCAAAAATGGAACGATCCTGACTATGTTTGGTAAAGTCTCTTGCAAAAATATATAAAAACAAAATTTGACAAGAATCAGTGCAATATTTTTGTTTTTTGATAGATTTAAGTGAAGATCGGTAAGCAGCTCTATATGGGGCCTATGACTAAGAGTTGTCCCAAGGATCATTTTTAGACTACTCATTAATGGATGTAATAAACGCATACAAACCCAATTTGAGTAAGATCTATGTGACAATTTGGATCTTATGGCAATTTATGTTGATTTCATAGGGGTCATTTGTATGGGGGCTAGGTCTGAACATGGACCGATTCTCACCAGTTTCAATAGTGTTCATTCTATGACCAATGAAAGCTCACATACCAAATCTCATCAAAATATATTCATATTTGCGACCTGCAGTTTGATTAAAAGCTTTACATGGACACAAAGACGGACGGACGGACGGACGGACGGACATCATTAAATCGAATCAGATAGTGATTCTGATTCGATCGGTATAATTAAAGATGGGTGTAGGTCAAATATTTTTGGTTGTTACAAACAGCAGCACAAAGTCATTATACACAAACCACATAGTGGTATAGGGTATAAAAATGGAATTAATATATCGCACCTGTACCTCTAAAATGAGTCAACTCAAAATTTACCAATTTTCAGTAGAGGCGAAAAACGGTGTTTTTTTAATATCTATATATATAAAATTCATTTTCTGTTTGTTTGTTTGTTTGTTTGACCACTATACAAATTTTTATTTTTCAACGGATTTTTCTGAAATTTTGTACACACGATCTCTATACCCCAGGAAAGGTCGCCATATACTTTTTACCGGTCACGCCTACTTTTTCGCCCACTTTTTATGTAAAATTAATTTTCTGTTTTATTCATATTTGTTCACTATACAAATTTTTATTTGTTATCAGATTTCTTTGAAATTCGGTACACACAATCGCTGTACTCCAACTAAGGTCACCATATACTTTTTACCGACCACGCCTACTTTTACGCCCACTTTTTATATACAATTCATTTTTTGCTTTTTGGTATATTTGTTCGCTATACAAATTTTTATTTTTCAACGTATTTCTCTGAATTTTGGTACACACGATCTCCGTACTCCAAGAAAGGTCGCCATATGATTCTTACCGGCCACGCCTACTTCACCGCCCACTTTTTATATACAATTAATTTTTTGCTTTTTGGTATATTTGTTCGCTATACAAATTTTTATTTTTCAACGTATTTCTCTGAATTTTGGTACACACGATCTCCGTACTCCAAGAAAGGTCACCATATGATTCTTGCCGGCCACGCCTACTTCACCGCCCACTTTTTGTATACAATTTATTTGCAGTTTTTCGGTATATTTGTTCGCTATACAAATTTTTATTTTTCAACGGATTTCTCTAAAATTTGGTAAACACGATCTCTGTACTCCAGGCCAGGTCACCGTGTGATTCTTGCGGCCACACCTACTTTAACGCCCATTTTTTGCATACAATTCATTTTCTGTTTTTTGGTATATTTGTTTGCTATGCAAATTTTTATTTTTCGACGGAATTCCCTGAAATTTGGTACACACGATCTATGTACTCCAGGAGAGGTCGTCATATGCTTCGTACCGGCCACGCCTGATTTAACGCCCACTTTTTTGTATACAATTCATTTTGTTTTTTGGTATATTTGTTCGCTATACAAATTTTTATTTTTCAATGATTTCTCTGAAATTTGATACAAACGATCTTTCTGCTCCAGGAAGGTCGACATATTCTTCATACCGATCAAGCATACTGTTACGCCCACTTTTTGTATACAATCCATATTCTGTTTTTTGGTACATTTGTTTGCCACACAATTTTTTTTTAAACGGATTTCTCTGAAATTCGCTACACACGATCTCTGTACTCCAGAGAGGTCGCCATATGATTCTTGCCGGCCACGCCTACTTCTACGCCCACTTTTTATACAGAATTAATTTTCTGTTTTTTGGTATATCTGTTCACTATAGAAGGGATGGTCAGATGACAGGGAAGGTCACCATATGCTTCTTACAGGCCATGCCTACTTTGCGCCAACTTCTATGTATATAAAACTTATTTTTTTCTTTTATTTGTTTCTTTATTTGATTGCTATACAAACTTTTATTTTTCAATGGCTTTCTCCGAAATTCCAGGGAAGGTCGCTATATGATTTTTACCGACCATTCAAAAAATTCATATTTTGTTGTGTTTCTTCCCTATACAAATTTGTACTTTTCAACGGATTTCTCTGAAATTTGGTTTACACGGAAATAACAATACGGTGAACAAATTCCCCAAACTTAAAAAAAGGTACCCAAAAGAAATGAACAAATTCCCCATTTTTTTTTTAATCGAAATAAAAAATGAACTTACTCCCCAAATTCATTCTTAAATTTTTACATATTTTTATTTAATGAATTTTGTTAAATATTTATTTTGGTGAACATTTGCATACTGGTCTCAATATATGTCCTACAATAGATGCATTTAAAATGAGTATTCTTTTCAATAGCATCATTTCGTCACGCGGAAGCTACGCCACGGGGAATACAGCTTAGCTAGAATATCGGAATGATCTGAAAAATATATTTTGACAATTAAAATAAGTTGGCAACAGCTGCGCGGCAGCACAGGTGTGGCTGCCAAATGGATGCGAAGCGCTCTCGGAACACAGCTCAGCTAAATTATCGCAATGCTCTAAAAAATATGTTTTAGGAATTAAAATAAGTTAACGAGAACTAAGCGGCAGCACGGGTAGTAGCTGCGAGGAAGCGGCGCGAGGCGCGCGGGGCGCGGACGCGGACGCGACGGATACGGACGCGACGCGCTCACGGAACACAGCTCAGCTAAAATATCGTAATGATCTGAAAAATATATTTTGGCGATTAAAATAAGTTGCCAAACGCGCGGAAGCGGACGCGACTCGCTGGCGGAACACAGCTTAGTGAAATGTCGCATGATAAATTTTATCTACGCATGTGAAACAATTACCTATTGATCAAAATAGGCCACACATATACTATAAGCAGTTGCTTAAAGAAACCTTGCGAAACAATATTAAACGTCGCATTAGTCTTTCATTTCTGAAACTTGAATTTGACGTCTCTGCTCAATGATGATCACTGATTGAATGAAGTAATTCAATTTTTAAAAGTTCTGGTTGCTTTAATTTGCGAACCAATCCGTTATATTTGATGTTTATAAATAAACTGAAAAAAGAACTTTAAGCGGTTTCGCAGCTTATTTTTGAAGCTTTGTTGCTTATAAAAATCTTCTAAATTAAAAAATCAAAAAATTTTTAATTGAAATAAAAAATGAATTTACTGCTCATAAAAATTTTTGAGGAGAAAGTTCATTATACTGGAGAATTTGTTAATTGGGAACTAAGTACTCAGCGCCTGGTAAGCATAGTGAACCATTTTTCAAGTCAAAGGCCTTTTTATCCCGGGCAAGACCGGGTAAAAATAGCTAGTTTACTATAAAATTTAAAAACAGTAAAGAATTGTAAAGAATTGCGAATAATAAGTATACAACAGTAGTTATTTCTGAGATTTTTTCAGTGATCATCAAAATTAACAAGTTTTTTTGGTGCAACACAAAATATGTTTTTTAGTGGATTTTAAGAAGCTACTCTTATAACACAAAGAGGGTTACAATTGTATTTTTTTTTTTTGCGAAACAATAGAAAAATCGATGTAAAATTTTTACAGTGGATAGATATGACCACTGTGTATCGTTTTCTGGCAAAAAGTGAAAATTGAAAAATTTTGAGTTGATTCACTTTAGAGGTACAGGTGCGATATATAAAATATTAACTACGTATTTATTTGCTTTATCCATTTTTGCAGAACTTAGGATATGAAGAGCTGAATTCACTTTTTACCAGTGACTTTGAGTTCCTTTTATATTTCTTCAATTAAAAATATATAATATTGCTTGTTAGCCGTTTTAACAAAATTGCCCAAAAAGCCCAATTTTCTAAATATTTTGGGGTATCGATTTTTTGCCTCTTTAGATTTCTAACTGTAACCGTATCGTAGTGTGTGGATGGGCGCTTAATTTAGCCAGAAAATTATATCTCGCCAATGTGTCATTTATTATAAATATCTGAAAAGCTGAAGCATATTTTTCACTAAAAATTTGCACACTTACAGCTAAGTTCCTTTGGAAAATACTGGATTACTGATACCCCATTCATTTATAGGCAATTACAATAAAACCATTTTTGGGAACTATGCCTTCAAACAAGTATTCTGAGTCGCACACATTGTCATTAAGGATAAAGTGAAACCCGAGATGCGTCATTTATTTTAACTGCGTGGTGGAGCAGAAATAATCTTTTGGAAAGTTGATCCATCCTGCAATTTTTTCTTGTAACTGGAGCAGTTTTTATACCCTATACCACTATGTGGTTTGGGTATAATGACTTTGTGCTGCTGTTTGTAACAACCAAAAATATTTGACCTAGACCCATCTTTAATTATACCGATCGAATCAGAATCACTTCCTGAGTTGATTTAACAATGTCCGTCCGTCCGTCCGTCCGTCCGTCCGTCCGTCCGTAAAGCTTGTAATCAAACTGCAGGTCGCAAATATGAATATATTTTGATGAAATTTGGTATATAAGCTTTTATCGGCCATGGGATGAACGCTATTGAAATTGGTGAGAATCAGTCCATGTTCAGACCTAGCCCCCATACAAATTACCCATATGAAATCGACATAAATTGCCATAAGATCCAAATTGTCATATAGATCTTACTCAAATTGGTTTGTATGCGTTCATTACATCCACTAATGAGTAGTCCAAAAATGATCCCTTTGACCCTATATAGAGCTGCTTCCCGATCTTCACTTAAATCTATTAAAAACAAAAATATTGCACTGATTCTTCTCAAATTTTGTTTGTACATATTTTTGCAAAATACAAGAGACTTTACCAAACATGATCAGGATCGGTCCATTTTTGGACCTAGGCCCTTTATAGATATAGCATCCGATATGAACTTTTTCATATCTGCAGCCAAAAAAATTAATAAAAATCCCACTCAAATTTGGTTTTTGCTTATTTTCAATGTCCAGTTAGTTGGGCCTAAGAGATAGGGTTTCTAAACTCATGGTATAGGGCATCGTATAGTCGGTCTAGACCGACTATAATTTTCTTACTTGTTTTTTTTTTGCTTTTTTCAGTGTTTATCATTTGAATTTTTCATGGGATTTTAATTTTCTTCCAAATCTGGAGTAAAATTTCTCATATGGTAAATGATTTTAGATTTTAATTTATAGTGAACTTTTGACCGGTATTTCCCAGAGAGAAATTTTTTGAATCCCATGTTTTAAATTTGGTGAACAATTCCAGTTTTAGTTTTGGTCAAATTTTCTTCAAAAAATTTATAAATTCTTTTGGAGTGTTCTAATTCATTTAGTGATATGTTAAATAATATTTATTCAAAAGCAATATGGTTTTTTGTAACTGACAACGAGATACTGTAGTTACATTTTCGCTACAAAAAAATAGTGTTGCTAACAACTTTTTATTTTATTGCGATTATAATATGTTTCGTATTCTATATATTTAATTTAAAGCAAATTCTAAGTAAGAAAAATTTTAAATGTAACGGAGATATATCAAATTATATAATGTTCTTGCTAATTATATATACCCAAATAGAGTTTATTTGTTCATTCGAGGAAGGGATACTACCCAGAAGTCTTTCTTGTAGGGTAGAGCAAATTACTATTATATAATGTAAAGTTGAGTTTTTTTTTTTTCAATGAGTGGAATTCGAAAGGAACCCCGAAACTCATAAAATATGCAATTTTTTTAAACTTTCGCATTTTTTTGAATATGATTTACTTTTTTCCTCCTTAAGGAATCTTATATATTAGAAGAATATATGAATAAACTTTGCATTCAAGATTTTTTTCAACATTTTTCTTCTCTCAAACCTCTATAACTAGAGTTCTAATTAATGTAGGCTAAGAACACTCAGTGGATCAAGCTCCTTCTTTTGAGCTATTAACTGCTTAAATTCGTTGGGTTTGAGGAAAGTTATGCGTGAAGAATCAACTTTACTTTTACTGTACGTTAACTTCTCTCGGCATATTTTGGCATTACTGTACGTTAATTTCTCTTGGCATATTTTGGCATTACTGTACGTTAACTTCTCTTGGCAAATTTTGGTATTATATTATAAAAATTAATATAATATAATATAATATAATGCTGCAGAGCAGCAGGGGTCCTCTAGTTTTTTTTTTGAATACGATTTACATTTTTCCTACTTAAGGAATATTCGTATAATATTTACAGCAGTTTACGGGTATTCAAATGCAATTTAGTATAACATAAATTAAAGGCTCTTATTATTTTGGATATACAATATTTTGCTTTAGTATGAAAAGTTTTAACTGAAAAGTAATAAGATACAATATAGTGTTTTTCAAGATCATATTAAGATCATAAACAAAACTCAAACTTTTCATGTAATGTTTTTCTTGTACTACGTAATTTCCGAGTGTCGTCTTACTTTAAACCAGTCGAAACTAAGTGTTAGCTTCTTGTTCTGTTAATACTCCCACTGATAACATATGCAGCTGATATATATGGTAAATTATATTCACAACTAACGCACCAATTTTAGGTGGCTTTTAGTAATGCTACGCTATATCCGGTTTGATAGGATATCATCCTGGCAAAAAATCATCCTTGGTTGTGATTTAGATTACTATCTTAGTATGCGTAACATAATATTTTTGCGCAAGTTTTTGCATCACAAAACTCCTGCCTATTTGTTCGAAAAACTTATATATACTAGATCAATAAAATCCATTTCCATTTCGTAATACCCAAATAAAATTTTCTTAGCACAAGTCGATTTTTTTCGTTAACTCAATTTAGTTATGGGATGCCCTTCCCATGAACATTAAACTTATATAGAATTAACAAGAATTAACAATTTCAGTTTTTGAATATATGACTTCCAACCACTAGCTCTCTTTTTTTTAACCTACTCGTATCTTTAGTTTTATTTTTTTAAATTTCTCTTTCATTCTTTCTCATTCTTAAAGCTATATAGCAAGCCCATTAATTAGTTTTATGGTTTTGTTAATTTATTGTTATTATCTTTTAGGTTTCTATTGATAAAATTATATTTTTATTAATTTATTCCTAATAATGACTTTACTTATGAAATTCCAAAATAAAAATAAAATTTTCTTTGTACATGAATGAGAAAATATACACATTAAACTAAAGATCACATAGGGTAAAACAGCGTTTGCTTTGTTTCCTTAAAATTATCAGAGAAATAAGGGTCTCCTACCCACCACCTGAACCCTTTAAGTTCAGGAAGAAGGATAAGACTAGTTGGCCTAAATTTTAAAGAAATCTGCAAGCCCGTCTAACTGCTCCACGCACAGACTTAAGGTATGTCGAAGAGGTTGACGAAGAAGTGGACAAATTAACGAGGAGCGTAACTGAGTCCTTCAAGGAATGTTGTCCACTCCGGGAAAGGATAAACCCTGGATAACAGGGGAATTAATAAATATTGGGAAGGACGTCCGAAGGCTATACAATAGGGCTCGTCGTAAAAACATGCAATATACTGGGACGACTACCACGTCAAACTAAGGGATTACAACAAAAAGATTCGAGTAACCAAACGCAACTCCTGGAAACACTTCTTTGGACAGGTTGAAAACCTGTCCCCCGGCGACTTGATTGGTAGTAGCCTGGCCGGAATATTCTCTGCTTGCCTTAAATTGGCGTACACCCGCAGGGCATGCCCGGAAAAAGAAAGCTACGCGAACCCAAAGGCCTATCGACCGATAAGTCTTACATCCTTCCTACTAAAAACCATGGAGTGAATAGTCGATAACATGGTTAAAACTCAAATCCAAAATGAGCTATTGAAGTTCAAACAACACGCTTATTTAAAGGGACGCTCAGTGGAAACTGCACTTCATGAAGTAGTTCGCCACATACTAAGATCTTTTGATCTAAAAATCTGCACCGTAGCTATATTCAATAATATAGAAGGAGCTTTCAACAATGCATCAACCAATACGCTACTTCAATCCCTAGAACGATTCGACATTGACCGGGATATCAAATCCTGGATCAGTCACATGCTAGGGAATAGATGGATAAGTTGCGAGGTTGGTGGCATTAATATAAGAGACAAGTTTTGTTGTGGGACACCTCAAGGGGGAATTTTATCCCCCCTTCTCTTGATGACGACTATAACCAGTTTTCTAAAGATTCTAGCCAATAAGGGTTTCCAACTTTTCTGCTACGCATTCGAAGCAGCGATACTGTTGAGGGGAAAAAACCTAGAAATTTATGTAGGAGGGCATTGAATGCACTGGAAATGGCATACGATTGGGCACAACCGAGGGGATTACATGGGAACCCGGAAAAGACTGAAATATGCCTCTTTCCTAGGAAGACGAGAATAGTTGATTTCGATGAATCCCGCTTCCAGGGCAAAACGATTAGCATCACACAAACGGTGAAATACCTTGTGGTGATTCTCGACAAAAAGCTCACTTGGAAGGATCATATTGAGAGCAGGGTCATAAAAGCTCACCGGATAGTGGCCACATGTAGAAGAACTATAGATTCAAAATGGCAATTGTACCAGAGAATGACGCATTGGCTATGCACAAAAAAAATTAACTGTTTGCTTTGTGTTTCTCCTGGTAAATCACTATTTAAAAACTATCCGTTTTTTCACTATTTTTCAACTTTGACGGAAAATAAAAAAAATCCATATTCATATTTGCAAAACATGTTCTTTGATTATTTCTTTACTTAATTCAAAAAGGTTTTATCTGCCCGTACGTGCCCGTTTGGCTTCTAGAGGTAAAAAAGGTTAAAAAAACATGGTTGCAGAAATTGTATGGCGTGCATCCCTTACATATTTTGACTGACAGTAGTTTGATCTAATAGTTTGAAAATTGCATTTTAAGTCGGTTGTCTACCTGTGAGCCTCTGCCAAAGTCTACTCCCAATATTCTGTTACAGACACAGGATGCACAAAAAACTACTCATTGAAATTCGCAGGTACACACCTCACTTAAAAATTACCTTGGAGTACAAATGGTCAAGGACAATATCGACTTATGGTCCCTCCAGGTAGGCACAAATCTTATTTAGACACGAGCATAATCTCAAAACTGCACAATTCAGCCTAAACCCATATGTATGCAGGGAACAGGTAAATTTTTAGGCATGGTAGCATATGCCTATATATTGCAAAATAAGCGTAATACCTGGATTAGTCTACGACTGAAAGTTGCCGCAACAAGTACTGAAACCATGGCGTTGAACAATTTAAAATTATTTGAACTGTTCAGAAGGTCAACCACACCAAAGTTTTTCACGGAAGCTGCTTTAGAAGAGCTTGATAGCTTATACGGAAATATTGAGAGAAGCGAAATTATAAAAAATATTTTTTATCTGATATATGCAAATATTAAGGCAAAATGGGTGAAATCTAATCGAACCATTCAGAACTTCAACTCCAAATACGAGGACTGGCTTATTGGAGACACCATCCTGGATATATTGGCAGTAGATAAACCCACCACATCAACCAGAGGAACAAAAGTAAGGCCAAAAAAAAGTATTGAGGAGTGTTCAATGTTCACAAGAAAGAAGAAACTTGCCGATGCCACCAATGACTTGACGACGAATCATTTATCGAACGCGCTGTCTATTAAATATACAAAGGATAATGAAAGACTTAGGTCGCAGATTACAAAATCTGTTGCTGATGCAAGCTCACTGCGACTAAAAAGGATTAAGGAAAGCATTCCCACGCCCACAAACGCACACATTTAAAAGTATGGTTCCGAAGAAGCCTTGGCCTTGTTTATGGACTTACAACTTTCCAAAGAAAAATATGAGTTACTACGGGCATCCATAATGCGACACGGGGCTGACGTTTTGCCAGGATACAAGCATATTACGCAAGCCAAAATAAATTCACGACCACTGTATACGGAGTTTACGAAAGTCTCTGTGAAAGCCAATCTGCAGGATCTCATGGGCCATACAGCAAAACGGTTGTTGGAGAGTCTTCCTGTAAATGAGGTGAAAATTCTTCCTGAGAAACTGACATTGATCAGCAAACGGGGCTGCGATGGATCACCCGGACAAAGCATTTATAAGCAAAGGATATCTTCTGATGACGCTACAATATCGGACGGAAATATGTTTATGGCATCTGTTGTTCCTTTGCGGCTAAAATCTGATGTTTCCCTACACTGGAAAAACCCACGTCCGTTATCAGTGCATTTTTGCCGACCAATAATGTTTCAGTTTGCAAGGGAATCGGCAGAACTCATAAGGACCACGGTGAAGGACATTGAAGAACAAATAAGAAAGATTAAGCCTACAAAGCTGCAAATTGGAGAAGGAAAATATATTGAATGCAATTACGAGTTCCACCTGACCATGGTTGACGGAAAGGTCGTAAACGAACTGACAGAAAAAACCTCAACATTGTCATGCCCGATTTGCAAAAAGAGTCAGAAGAACTTTGGTAATTTAAACGATTCTACAAACGAGGAGAATTACGAATATGGAATGTCACCATTGCACGCAAGAATAAGGTGTATGGAGTTCTTGCTAAAACTGGCGTATACCCTACCACAAGAGGAGGAAAACTTCGATGAAAATACATCAATAAAGGATAAGGAAAAGATCAGAAAGAAGCAAATACAGGATGCTTTTTTTAAACAAGTTGGACTAAAAGTAGACTGTCCCAAGCACGGATACGGTAACTCAAACGATGGAAACACTTCTAGGAGATTTTTTGAAAATGATGAGGCAGTAACTAGAATCACTGGAATTGACAATCAAATCGTGAAAAGATTGATCTTGAATGTTTTAAACTGCAAAGAAAAATGAAATGTATCCACAGAAGAAGTTGACCCCGACCGTCCATAAAATATTGGCGCATGGCAAAGATATAATTGAATACCAGTCTTTGCCAATTGGAGAGCTTTCTGAAGAAGCACAGGAGTGTCTTAACAAATTTTATAAAAAATATAGATTGCAGAACACATTCAAAGCATCAAGGGTACGGCAAAATGAGGACCTCTTCAACATGTTGGCAGCATCTTCCGATCCACTTATTTCTTCCCTGCGGCATGTGAAGTCACGAACAGAGTTAGAAAATAATTATAGTTTAGAAATGATTAGTCTTTTAGATATACCTTCTCTTACGAATTGTGATGAACATTTTACAGAAAATTGAAAAAATAGATTTAAAAAAGAAGTATTTTTTTTTTTAATTTGTTGGGTAATAATTTAAAACATAAAACCCTAAAGAAAAAAAATAAAAACAATCTAAAAATGTAAAAATAATTTTTTTAGTTACCATAAAATTGATTTTTCTACAAATTTTAACTTTGATAACCCATAAGTAGGCCCACACAAAGCGTAGCACCCTTTCCAAACACTCATTTCATAGGCCGAACAGTTATCAATCATATGCTGTTTAAACTGTTCATTTATGTTATTCGGTTCAAAAGATATGATTTTTGCAACGAAAAAACTCAACTGGCGCCACTGTGCGTCGTTAGACCAATTCAAACTTACGCATCCGTAGTCACATGAACATCAAGGAACAGGAAATGCTATATTAAACCATTCCAAAAGATGCAGCGCCTCTGTTCCATAGAAATTAGCGGTGCAATACGAACTACATCTGCGAGGGCTTTAGAGACGATTCTACCTATACACCCGGTCGAGATTAGAATTAAATATGAGGCAACTACACCAAATAATATTGGACCAGATACCGGAATTTAATACAGTGGATTTTAGCTGTAATAGAATCGTGAAAGTGTCGACAAACATACCCTGCAGTATAAGGATACCTGACAGGGAAATCTGGTTGAACGGAAATATTCTAAAAAACCTTCTAGGGTCATACTACTACACAGGCGGATCTAGTCCGCATGGTAGGGCTGGCATAGGTTTCTATGATGAAGACCGTTCCAATGGCATATACCTACGCGTTCCGGACCACAACTCTGTCTTTCAGGCCGAAGTAGTCGCGATAATGACATAAGATCTATTGACGCTCGGGCAATCCCAAGCCCCAGAGACGTGTAAATATTTTCGGACAGTCTAGCGGCTATCAGGGCGGTATCTTCTCAAAAATCTAGATCAAGGGCTGTCCTCAGATGTAAGGAGGAGATTGCAAACTTCACTACAAGGGGTAGACTTGAAATCGTTTGGATCCCAGGCCACAGTGGTATAATGGGAAACGAGATTGCAGACGAACTGGCCAGGAAAGGTTCTTTCCTTGAGGGAGTCAATTTGGAAAACCCAATACCTTTCCAGTCTCTCAAATTGAAACTCTCGGAATGGGCAACCAATTCACATATTCCAATTTGAGAGAAAACTAACCTGGGTAAGGCCACGAGGATATTATGGGGCTCTCCAAACACTTCGAAAACTAAGGAAATCCTTAGTCTAAATAGAAGGGAACTGAGTAGGATAATTGGCATCCTCACTGGGCACT
Organism: Cordilura impudica; assembly: GCA_963682025.1. Taxonomy (NCBI): domain Eukaryota; kingdom Metazoa; phylum Arthropoda; class Insecta; order Diptera; family Scathophagidae; genus Cordilura; species Cordilura impudica. The sequence goes on from OY821518.1 coordinate 96,014,318, forward strand.
CTGAACTGAGGGATAATCTATACCGTATAGGATGGGCGGATCGGCTACATGCAGAGTTGTGGAGAGGATGACGAGACCATAGAATACTACCTTTGTTACTGTCCTGCTTTTGCGTGAACATTTATCCAACGATATCATACCAGTCCTAGCGGCTCTTAGGGGGATACACTGAAAACACTTAGGAAATTTGCTGTCGAGACCGAGTTTCTAAGTTAAATAAGGGGTAGATAACTGGATGAACACGAGGATAAAGTTGGCACAACAAGCCAACTTTATGGCTTAAGTGTATATCCAGGTAAAACGGATATGAACTATGTGTATTCATATGATGTTTCTGAAACATATTACATAAGTTTTTGAATTTCCTCATACCTGGAGTATACCAAGGTAGCTTATAAGGTTTGGCTTTCTTTAAAGCAATATTTTTATTTTAAAAATTTCCAAAACAATACCTAAAAATTTTCTCATAGCACGATGATGCTGATTTGCATGAAAATATCTGTCCCCAAACATCACTAAGTAAAGCATTTATCAAATCTCAATTACATCGGTTAAGATTGAAATTAGAGGATGCTAGACAATGTAAATATTAAAAAAAAAACTACAAGATTCTATTTAAAATAATAAACCACATTACATTAGGAGGAGAAATTCCCAGAATACTCTCACATATTATCTTGAACAAAAACCAGATCGAAAAAACGGGTTAAGCGGTTAGAAACATGATTAATTTGAACCAAATTTAAACTTTACACACTACCAACGAAATTGATCTCCTTACATTTATTTGTATTGTCAGGTAAAAATTCCCTACTATCACAAATTTGTGACCATAAAATTTCTTTATAATTGAAATGTCCTAAAATGCAGATTCGAAAATTTTCTGTCAATTTCTGATGCAATGTTTGAAACATGTGCCTCATACATTTCATACATACTTACAGTTGGAATGTACGACACACAAACATAAAATAAACAAGTAAGAAATTATGGTCGGTCTAGAGCGACTACACGATACCCTATATCATGCGTTTAAAGACCCTATCTATTTGGTCCAACTATTTAGATATAGAAAATAAACATAAAACTAGGTCGAAAAATGGACTGATCCTGACCATATTTGGTATAGTGACTTATTTTTTGCAGAAACATATTTATTTATTTATTTATTTGGTCTCCTGCACAACAAGACTAAGAGTCTTATAATTAAAGTACAGGATCGGTATAATGTGATACAGTATTTAACCCTTTCATGCCCGAATTAATAGGGGTGTGGTTAAACATTTTTCAAGTTTATGTAGTTGCTAGTTCAGACCTAAATATAAATTGATGTCAATTTCAAAGTCATATGTATCCTGATTCAGCCGTTATGCCTATAGGCAACATTGTGTTTTAAGCATGACTGACCACCATCTAAAAGTATTTTTTATTTTTTTTTCTAATTTTCTTACCTTAAAACTTGAACCAAATTTAAACTTTTATGTATCTTTATAACTTTTTTTTTTGATTATATGTAAACTCACTTTTTGAAGAAAAAAAAATTTTATATGTGCGATCAAATAAGATTAGCTCTCAAATGATCTCTCTCAATACTTACAATAAAATATTTGCAATTAGACTTGCACAACATATCAAGCTACTTTGACAAAAAAACCATAGGAGAAAAAAATAAAAATTACGGGACTTATTAGCTAAAATGTACAATATTGCCTATATGCAACATCGGCCATTAAAGGGTTAATGAAAATGTAACATAGTTTATAATTTGTATAAAATAAGATAACAAAAATTATTTTACATACATATATTCAAAACAAAGCAATACTTAAATGGTATTGAAAAATTGGAAAACTTGTTTCCTAAAATGTCCTGCGTTGCTTAGATATTGTAATGTTGGCGGTAGCAAGTTCCAAAGACGTATGCAGTGTATATAGAACTGCCATTCAGAGACCAAACTTTTATGTCTTATTTGAATTATAGAATTATTTCTTCTTGAATTAGAAAAGGATATTCGATTAAAAAGATATGTAGGCTCACGTGTAAATATAATCCTATGTATCAGTATCAATGATCGTATATTCAAGAGATCGCAAAAATTCACACCGTAAAGTTTTCGTGCATACGGTGTTATGTGGGATGATCTTTTCAAATTGTAGACGTATCTCAATATAGAATAAAACGTAGTTGTTAATTTCCTAGAGCTAATAGAATCACAGCTAGTAAATAGTTCGCATCCGTACAACAAAGTTGGAATTAGATAGGTTTTTGCAAGTAGAACTCGTACATGGACTGGTGTAAGATGTTGAGTTTTCCACAATGATCGAAGCATTGAATACGTTTTTCCCGAAGCGACATTTATATGATCAGACCAGGTGAGAGTTTTATTGAAAATAATTCCAAGATTTTTGGTTTTTTGTGTAATTTCAATAATTTGACGGTTAAGCATAATATCTGGTATAACAAGGGAAGGCACTGATCTTCGAGTAATAACGATGCATTTAGACTTTGAAGGATTGAGACATAGCCCATTTGCCAGAGCCCATAAGTAAATTCGATTAAGATCCACATTTAGGTTCGCAACACAGTTATTTAGTTCATCGAAACGACTACAAACATAAAGTTGCACATCATCAGCATACATATGAACTTTACAATACGAAAGTTGCCTAGGCAAATCATTTATATATATAGTGAAAAGAAGTGGTCCTATAATCGAACCTTGCGGAACGCCCTTTTTTACTGGAAGCACATTTGATATTTTATTATTGGCGTTAACGTATTGTTGTCGATTTTCTAAATAAGACGATATAAGATGAGTTGCGGAAGGAGAGAAACCAAAAAAAGTTCTTAGCTTCATGCAGAGTATTTCATGATTCACAGTATCAAATGCCTTCGAATGATCTAAGAGCACTAGAAATGCAATGTTACCACTATCAATATACCCACGAATATCTTCAAACACATCAATGAGTGCAGTTATGCAGCTATGTTTAGGACGAAAGCCTGATTGTCTGTCTGAGAGTAGGCCCATATTCTTGACATGTTTTCCAATTTGCTGATGCAATAACCTTTCAAGCACTTTAGACAAGTATGGTAGGATAGCAAAATGGGACGATATTCTATATTTGATTTAGGAATAGGTAAAATTTTTAGCATTTTTGCAACTTTGAGGAAATACACTTTTTGTGATAATAGTGTTAAAAATATGGGTAATTTGAGGTAGCAGTTGAGGGATAATTTCCTTTAAGAATCTGGGATGTATGTTATCAGAACCAACAGCATTAGATTTCACAGCTTGGCATGTGGAAAGTACTTCCAGTTGGTTTACGCATTGAAAACAAAAAGCATTTTCCGATAAAGTTGAACTGATATCAGTATTGCGGGTATAATATCCATCGTTTATGGGGATGTCAGGGATATTTGTAAAAGATTCGTTAAGTGAATCAACATTTATGTCAGAATTGACAATTTCCTTACATTTGCCGACACCAATTTCTCGTATGAGTTTCCACGTTTTTTTAGAGTGTGCAGCAGAAATAGATAGGCTAGAGTAGTATGCAGATTTAGCAGTTTTTATAATTTTATTTACTTGTTTTCTAGCTTTGGAATATTCGTCATATAAATTATCTGTTTTAAACAGTTTCCAACTTTTAAAAGCTTTGTCCCTTTCACAGATTTCATCCTTAATCTGTTGATTGAACCATGGTTTATTTCTATAATTGTATTTTGTTGTTTTTAAAGGTACAGATTTGTGGAACACATGTGCCAAATTTTGTTCTAAAAAACTGACCTGATTGTCAACCGAAGGCATGTAGTAAATGGAGTCCCAATCGATTTTATATAATTCGAATAACATCGCGTTTCGATCCATTTGTTTAAAATCATAATAAGTAACAACGTCATCCACATATACAAACCAAATTTGAGAAAAATCTGTGCAATATTTTTGTTTTTTGATAGATTTAAGTGAAGACCGGGAACTAGCTTCATGTGGGAGTTATAACTTAGAATTGTCCTATAGGTTTTATTTTTGAACTACTGATAAATGGATACAATACACATACACAAAATAATTTGGCCAGTACCTATATGATAATTTTGATATTATGGCAATTTAAACCGATCTCATAGAGCTTATTTGTGAAGGGACTAGTTCTGAACATGAAGTTTACGTACAAAATTCCATCGAAATATGTTCATATTTGCGATCTGTAGTTTGAGGACAAGGTTTACATGGACACACAGGCGGATGGACGGACAACGCTAAATCGACTCAGAAAGTTATTCATAGTTGATCGGTATAATGAAAGATGGGTCTAGATCAAATATTTTTGGTAGTTACAAGCATTAGCAAAAAGTCATTATACCCTCACCATATAGTGGTGTAGGGCATAAAAAGCAGGGTTATAGACTGATACAAACATTTGTTTTAGTTATTAAACCATTCTTAATATCTATGGCAATTAAAGATGATTTATGTTCTGACCTGACTGCAACAAGTACTCCAGCACCTCTAGAATAGCCGGTGAGAATCTGATTTTTATCCTTCCGATAGATATTAAAAAGTTTAAGATAAAATAATTCAGCATCTAACCATGTTTCTACCAACAAAATTTGGACTTTGTACGCATTCCTAATAAATTTTGGTAGTACATTTTAAAGCCGGATTTTCCACTAACTAATTCTGCCTTTCCGGCATTGGTTTTCGTGGCAAATTTAAAAAAGGTCGCACTTTAGTATCGGCTGCCCATATTTCAGCATTCAGAATTTCATTAAAAAAGCATTTTGGTTTGAAAATTGTAAAATTACCAATCTACCAATTTAAAACCTTTCATATGTTGTTTACCTTGTTCCGTTGAAACAGTAGGTTTAAACGAAGATATATGAAACCAGTTTTTGGGTATAACAACGCCAACTACTACTTCAGGACCCTTCTTACGTCTACGCTTCTGCACATTCAGCCAGTCAGATGTTTTTTTTTTAAATGGTTGCATGTTGTCATCATTGTTCTCTCTAACATTATATGCAATTTTTGGAAAAGATGAAACAGACGAAGCAGCAGACGAAAATATAGTATTAACTGCATTTGATACAGCATTAACAGCTACAACACTTGTATTCTCGCCAGCAACAACAACAACAACATTATCAGATATGCATTTGCAATATGCAAATTAGTTATTTTTATTGTTTTTTAGTTTTCTGTTGAGTTTTTGACAGTTTAGCTATTTATTTGTATATTTTTCAAAGTCAAGGAAATGTTGTTTTAACTCTCGTAAATCTTGATTTAAAATTGTGCCAATAATATATTTAAGCTCTCTTATTGCATCGTGTAATGAATTGGTGTAATTTTATCTCTTCACGTTTTTCCTAGCAATCTGCTGTTATTGAGACCTTTTTTCCTGGATAAGTTACAAATGGAATAATAATCTCATATATACACCACTATGGTGCGGATTATAAAAAGAAAATCGATAAGCCACTTCAACAGAATTCTCTGCCGTCATTAAGTTTACAAGTGCAGAGAGAAAATTCAAAAATAATTAATATCGAATATGAAAATAAAAACTCCAGCAGCTGTTACGTTGGAATTTCAAAGGAAGGAATGTGGTAAGGATATGTATATATATGAGAACGAGTTAAACCAAAGATAACTGCTGTGTATTAATATGATAAAACAGATGTTGCTTTAGACAACAAACGATTTGCTTGGAAAATGGTGGATATATCAAGCTATGAATATTGGAACATTTTTACGGGATGTCGCAACTACATATGCATCGTCAGTAAAACCATTTGGGGCAGAGTATTCATAATACCAACTGATTCAACTATTTATAATATTGTAGCAAATGTTTGGGTTTCTATAATACTTTTATAGAGACCTTTTTCCTTGATAAGTTACAAATGGAATAATCATTTCATATATACGCTACTATGATACGGATTGTATAAAAAAATCGATAAGACACTTCATCAAAATTCTCTACCATCATAAAGTTTACAAATGGAGAGAGAAAATTCAAAAATAATTAATATCCAATAAAAATGGCAGAAAAATTTAAATAAAAACCCCAGCAGCTGTTACGTTGGAATTTCAAAAGAAGGAATGTGGTAAGGAAATATAAATGAGAACGAGTTAAGCCAAAGAAAAGTACTCAAAACAAACTTTATATTAATATGATAAAACAGATGTTGCTTTAGACAACAAACTATCTGCTTGGAAAATAGTGGATATATCAAGCTATGAACAATGGAATATTTTTACGGGATGTCGCAACCACATATGCATCACTAGTAAAAGCATTGGGCCAGAGCATTCACAATACCAGATGATATAACTATTTATAACATTGTAGCAAAATTTTTGATTTCTTATAATTTTCCTGGATAATTTACAAATGGAATAATAACTTCATGTATAATCTACTATGGTATGTATTATATATAGAAAAGAAACGATAAGCCACTACATCAGAATTCTCCGCCATCATTTAGTTTACAAGTAAAGACAGAAAATTCAAAAGTCATTAATATAGAATATGAATGCCAGATGAATGAAAATAAAAGCCCCAGTAGCTGTTACGTTGGAATTTCAAAAGAATGAATACGGTAAGGAAATATAAATCAAAACGAGTTAAACCAATGAAAATAACTCAAAAAAAATTTTATTAATATGAGAGAGCAGATGTTGCCTTAGACAACAAACTATGTTCTTAAAAATGGTAGATATATCTAGTTATGAACCATGGAATATTTTAACAGGATGCACAACCACATATGCGTCGTTTGTAAAGGCATTTGGTCAGTGTATTTATAGCGACAACAACTTCATATTTCAGCTTTTAAAAACGTGAAACTGTTTTTCTAAAATATTGTTTTATTTTTTCTGTACTTGTAATCATCTGACAGAACTCAGGCTTTCTATTCGTTCATCTACTCGTATTTCAATTTACAGTTCTAAATAATTTTTATATTATTTATTGAAATTCTTTTCTATTGTCATACAGTGTAAAAGTTAGTACTACTTACGTGCATTCATATTCATTCCACAAATCAACACAATCAAATGGATCCGGGCAGATAATATTCGAACATGGTCGATTTGAGGGACAGTTTCGTTCCAAGTTTCTTGCCATTGTTGCTTGTCCCCATTGTGTGCCATTCATTGATGGCGGCAGGGGCAAATGTTTTCCATCCAACCTGACAAAGAGTAAAAAAAATTAAAAATTCAATATTGAAGGCAAATATTTGTAATTTATTTAATTTATATAGTTATACCGCAGATTTTGTAACATATGCCACCATGAAAATGTAACACACTATAAGGGTTTATAAAACCAAAATAGAAAACTAAAACAAGTAAGAAAATTATAGTCAGTCTAGACCGACCATATGATAGCCTATACCATGGTTTAGAGACCCTATCTTTCGGTCCAACTAATTCGATATAGAAAATAAGCATAAATCAAATTTGAGTGGCATTGTTATTAATTTTTTTGCCGCAAATATGAAAAAGTTCATATCGGGTGCTATATTTATATGGGAACTAGGTCGAAAAATGGACCGACCTTGACCATATTTGGTAAAGTCACTTATATTTTGAAAAAATATGTACAAACCAAATTTGAGAAAAATCTGTGCAATATTTTTGTTTTTTGATAGATTTAAGTGAAGATCGAGAAGCAGCTTATATGGGACCTATGACTAAAAATTGTCCTATAGGGATTATTTTTGGACTACTGATTAACGGATATAATAAACACATACAAACCCAATTTGACTGAGATCTATATTATAATTTAGATCTTATGGCACTTCATGTCAGTTTCATAGGGGTCATTTGTATGGGGGCTAGGTCTGTACATGGACCGAATTTCACCAGTTTCAATAGTGTTCATTCCGTGGTCAGTGGAAGCTTATATACCAAAGTTCATCAAAATATAATAATATTTGCGACCTGTAGTTTGATTACTAACTTTACATGGACACACAGAGGGACGGACGGACGGACATTGCTAAATCGACTCAGAAAGTGATTCTGAGTCGATCGGTATAATAAAAGATGGGTCTAGGCCAAATATTTTTGGTAGTTGCAAACAGCAGCACAAAGTCGTTAAACCCAAACCACATAGTAGTATAGGGTATAAATATAACATGCTCTTGGCTAAATTTTTATACCCTATACCACTATGTGGTTTGGGTATAATGACTTTGTGCTGCTGTTTGTAACAACCAAAGATATTTGACCTACACTTATCTTTTATTATACCGATCGAATCAGAATCACTATCTGATTCGATTTAACGATGTCCGTCCGTCCGTCCGTCCGTCCGTCCTTCTGTGTGTCCATGTAAAGCTTGTAATCAAACTGCAGGTCGCAAATATGAATATATTTTGATGAAATTTGGCAGATAAGCTTCTATCGGCCATGGGATGAACGCTGTTGAAATTGGTGAGAATCGGTCCATGTTCAGACCTAGCCCCCATACAAATTACCCTTATGAAATCAACATAAATTGCCATAAGATCCAAATTATCATATAAATCTAAGCCAAATTGGGTTTGTATATGTTTATTACATCCATTAATGAGTAGTCCAAAAATGATCCCTATGGGACAACTCTTAGTCATAGGCCCCATATAGAGCTGCTTCCGGGCCTTCACTTAAATCTATCAAAAAACAAAAATATTGCATGGATTCTTTTCAAATTTTGTTTGTATATATTTTTGCAAAATACAAGAGACTTTACCAAACATGGTCAGGTTCGGTCCATTTTGGGGTCTAGTCCCCATATAGATAGAGCATCCGATATGAACTTTTTCATATCTGCAGCCGAAAAAATTAATAAAAATCCCACTCAAATTTGGTTTATGCTTATTTTCTATATCCAGCTAGTTGGGCCTGAGAGATAGGGTCTCTAAGCGCATGGTATAGGGTATCATATAGTCGGTCTAGACCGACTATAATTTTCTTACTTGTTTTTCCTACATCCTAATTTAAGTATGTTAAATTTTTTTGAAGGGCTTAGGGATTATTAACATTATGATTTATAATAACTATGTGACATTTTATTCACGTTCAGTATTATATTAAAAAAAAACAACAAGAAAATTATAGTCAGGCTAGACCGACTACTCAATGCCCTATACCATGCGTTTCGAAAGGATTATGGATCCAAATTAGCAATGACTGGATTTAAAAAATTTGCATACACCAGATTTTAGTTCTATTTTTTTTATTTTTTATTTAATTGTGACGTGAGAATTAAAAGTTCATACAGAATTTTATTTTTGTATGGGGGCTAGATAAAAAAAAAAACAAAAAAATGAACCGATCGGTAAAGTCTCTTACTTTCCTAAAAAATTTATATAAAGCCAATTTGAAAAAATTCTGTACAATACTTTTTTTTTTATCAATTAAAATGAACTTCGGGGATCAGCTTTATAACTGGACTATGATTTAAAATGTTCATAATAGGTTTATTTTTGGACTACTGACCTATATATATAAAATTCATTTTCTGTTTGTTTGTTTGTTTGTTTGTTTGACCTCTATACAAATTTTTATTTTTCAACGGATTTTCCTGAAATTTTGTACACACAATCTCTATGCCCCAGGAAGGGTCGCAATATACTTTTTGCCGGCCACGCCTACTTTTACGCCCACTTCTTATGTAAAATTCATTTTCTGTTTTATTCATATTTGTTCACTATACAAATTTTTATTTATTAACAGATTTCTCTGAAGTTCGGTACCCACGATCCCTGTACTCCACCTAAGGTCACCGTATACTTTTTATCGACCACGCCTACTTTTATGCCCACTTTTTATACACAATTCATTTTCTGCTTTTTGGTACATTTGTTCGCTATACAAATTATTATTTTTCAACGGATTTCTCAGAAATTTGCTACACACGATCTCTGTACTCCAGAGAGGTCGCCATATGATTCTTGCCGGCCACGCCTACTTCTACGCCCACTCTACAAAATTAATTTTCTGGTTTTTGGTATATTTGTTCACTATAGAAATTTTTATTTTTCAAGGGATGTCTAAAATTTGGTCACACGATCTCTATACTATAGGGAAGGTCACCATATGCTTCTTACAGGCCACGCCTACTTTGCGCCAACTTCTATATATATAAAACTTATTTTCTTCCTTTTATTTGTGTCTTTATTTGATTTCTATACAAACTTTTATTTTTCAATGGCTTTCTCCGAAATTTAGTACATATTCCAGGGAAGGTCGCCATATGTTTTTACCGACCACGCCTACTTTTACGCTTCATTTTCATACAAAATTCATATTTTGTTGTGTGGTATTTTTCCCTATACAAATTTGTACTTTTCAAATTTGAAATTTGGTTTACACGGAAATAACTACACGGTGAACAAATTCCCCAAACTTAAAAAAAGGTACCCAAAAGAAGTGAACAAATTCCCCATTTTTTTTTAATCGAAAGAAAAAATGAACTTACTCCCCAAATTCATTCTTAAATTTTTACGTATTTTTATTTGATGAATTTTGTTAAATATTTATTTTAGTAAACATTTGCATACTGCTCTCAATATATGTCCTACAATAAATGCATTTAAAATGAGTATTCTTTTCAATACCACGCGGACACGGACGCTACGGATGCGGATGCGACGCGCTCGCGGAACACAGCTCAGCTGAAACATCGCAATGATCTGAAAAATATACTTTGGCGATTAAAATAAGTTGACAACAACTGCGCGGCAGCACGGGCTGCCAAATGCGCGGAAGCAGACACGACTCGCTCGCGGAACACAGCTTAGTGAAATGTCGTATGATAAATTTTATCTACGTATGTGAAATAATTACCTGTTGATCAAAAGAGGCCACACATATAATAAAGCAGTTGCTTAAAGAAACCTTGCGACACAATATTAAACGTCGCATTAGTCTTTAATTTCTGAAACTTGAATTTGACGTCTCTGCTCAATGAAGATCACTTATTGAATGAAGTAATTCAATTTTTAAAAGTTTTGATTCATTTAATCAATTAATCTAATTAATTGAAATAAAAAATGAATTTACTGCCCATATAAATTTTTGGGGAGAAAGTTCATTTTATTGGGGAATTTGTTAATTGGGGACTAAGTACTCAGCGCCTGGTAAGTATAGTGAACCATTTTTCAAGTCAAAGGCCTTTTTAGCCCGGGCAAGACCGGGTAAAAACAGCTAGTCATATTATATAATAGACGCACATGCATCAAATTAAATCGATATGTATATTAGTCTGATAGAGGATACCTGTATCGAGTTTGGGTCGGAAAATGCACCAATTTTCATCAATTTCAATAGTTCGATCTATGGTCGATCATAGCTTATGTACTTATTATCATCACTCTATATTTCTATCTGCGACCTGTAGTTTGTTTAGAACTAGTGGTATAGAGTATAAAAAAAGTAAGAAAACTATAGTCTGCCTTGACCGACTATACGTTACTTGATAACACCAGTTTCGAGAAAGGCTCTTGGGGTAAACCATGCTGGTTGAGGTCCTAAGGGGATATAAACTATAAACATAAATCAACAATCAACATCTTGAAGTTCCTATTGAACGTAAATCTAATCTATAATATTAATACGCTAAGCGATTTCTTGTGACCGATGTTTTTTTCTACCGTTTTATCCCGATTTTGACTAAACGTATATTATTTGAAAGGTATTTGTTTTTAACCGTTTTGTAGATTTACAGATTTTAAAATTTTTTCGTTTATTTTGAGTAAATTAAAATTGCTACTATCACATACATAAAATTATACATTTATGCTAAGTTTGTTATAATAAATTTGTTAATATGTTTACTAATGGGTTTATTATCTTCATTCACAATAATATTTAACCATAAAAGTATTGATTTGTGAATTGGCTAAGTTGAAAAGTAAAGCTGCCTAGAAATTACACTTGAATTTCGAGCACCGTAATATTCTAGTATCATAAAATGGTCCAACAAAAACCATATATATGAATGTCACTCTTGTGTTCCAAAAACATATAAAGATCAAATTTGATTAAAAGGTGCGCACTTGTAACTATCTAGATAAATTTAAATGAATATCGAGAGGCTGCGTATGACTAAAATTGGTCCTACTCTGATTAGTTTCGAAGTAGTGATTTTTGGATATAATATATGGGGCGTTTCATGTCAAGTGATCCGACTTTTAAAACCGATGTCTTCCGATCGGGATGAAATTTGCACACAATTTTTCAACAAGATTGGTACAGAACTGTCTGAGTTAGAGGGGGGGTCAAAATTTGAAATTTTGACCAAACAGGTGTTTTTTCTCAACCAAGTAACTTTTTACCTATTGTACTTAGCAAAATTAGATAGCCATTTCTTCAGTCTTTCGGAAAAAAAATTAAAAAAAAAAAAAAATTTTTTTTTACGTTTTTTTTCAAAATCAAAAGTTTTTTTTTGACTTTTTTTCAAAAAAGGAAATTTTTTTTTCGGCTCAAAAGAAAGCTTAGGTTTTTTCCTTTAAGAGCTTTTTGGTCGCTAAGTGGGATATCTATAAAAAAAATGTTTTGTAACTCAAGACAACGGTTTTTCAATTTTTAGCATATGTACTAATTTGAATTTTTTTCCTATTAGTGTGTAAGTGTTCCAAAAGCTTAAAAATAAAGCATACACTGTAATATACTAACTAAAATTTCATAGGTAGTCACAAATATATCAGCACAAGTTCGCTAAGCACATAGTGGTATATGGTATAAAAAAAAAAAAAAAAATTCGTATATTTTTTACAACAAATTTATATACGCACATAACACACATTAAAACATATGAGTTTTACATGTCAAAACGAAAATTTGTTTGACGTAATTAATTTTGTTTGTTAAAAAATTATCTTCTTTGGAATATACTTAACACGTGTTTCCAGGAAGAACAAAAGAAAAATTTTAAAAGTCATTCTCATTTAAAAATGGTTGAAAACCTAAAAAAAAGGTTGAATTGATGTTGACGTTTTATAAAAAGTAGTGAATAGAATTTCAAGGTCAGTTATGAAGGGGAGCACCTAGTTTAGAACGCACAGTAGAGTAAACAAAATTAAATTTAATTATGTGTCACTTTGCCCTGTAACATGCTTCACTATCATAGTACTTTAGGTATATGTTATTAAACAATTGCTTTTTATGGGGAGTTCTACGCCGACTTGATTTATCCAAAAAAAATTTAAAGATTTTCTGTAGTCAAATTAAGACGCTGTGGATATTTCAAGCAGACCGGTCCGGTCAAATACACAGACTTTCACTTCTATATACATTAATTATTTCAGCAATGTTAGGTATAAACTGCTGTGTCCTCCTCCTACGAGAGTAATTTTCGTTTGATTTTCAACACAAACATTATAAATGAAATTTAAAAAAAATATTTGTTATTTATTTGTGTTTGAGTATATAAATATAATAACTCACACTGATAGTACATATGATGGTATATACATATGTACTATCAGAGTACACCGAATGAAGTAAAACTCCACTTATAGATTTTCATTTTCTGATCTTGTTTCCTCTTAAGAGGACTACAACGTTTTCTAAAACATATATAATTATATTCGATATATATTGGTGGTCCTATGAGTTTTCCGTTAATTTATCACTAGCAAATTCCACCCCTCGAAATTCGAGTCCAAATTCTAGGAAATTTTATTTTTTCATTTAATAAAGACCCTGAAATTAAGCAATCAATTTTAGCCAATTCAACACTTTTTAAGTATCGATTGCGATATTGTCATTATTGGTTTATGTCCAAAATTATTTTTCAATTCAACACAATTATTATTGTGAATGAAGAAAACAAACTCATTTTTTTTCCAAAAACAGTAAAAAAGTTAATAAGCACACACATAGCATTGTACCTATATAATTTCATGTATGTGTTAGTAGCAACTTTAAGTGAATTTTACTCAAAAAAATCTGTAAATCTGCTGGACAGCTAAAAAGAAATACCTTTTAAATAAGATACGTTTCAGTTTTGAAGTCCTTTTTAAAGGCAACAAGTTCACCAAATAAAAAGATATTTGGTGTCTAGTTTCAGACATACAGTGGGTGGCAATACATTGAAAACTTTTTAAAATTCAAAGTTTTCCAATTTTGTTTTTAAAAATTTCGCGTAAGTCTTAAATTTATGTACTTTTTTTTTTTACAAAATCACTCTCTGGTGTGTTCTCTATCGAAAGATACCAATTTATTTCACAAAATATATAATAATAATAAAAAAATAGACAATCGAAAAAAAGGTTTTTTTTTATTAATGCCAAAATAATGGAAACTTTTAAACCTCTGTATTAGATTCGATTAAAACAATAAAAATAGAAGATGTTATGAATGAAAATGTATAGAATCTTAACCGTTATTTAAATGTTTATAGTTTCTGGCGTTTTTTTGAACTGTTTTTTAAACACAATTGTGTTTTTAAATATTTTAATGTTATAAATAATTATTATTAAATAATGGCAAGAATTAAGTTTTGTAATGAGTTAAAAACCACAATAACGGATGGTTTTATTGGTGGTTTTAAGCAAAAGAAAATTTATGAGAAATATTCTATGAATAAATCCATAATTTAAAAACTTATCGTGCCAGAGCTACAGTGATGAATCAGCATTAAAAGGATTCAAAGACAGGATAATTTATTAGCAAGAGAGTTTAAAAATGCCTCAAAACGATCTAAAGAGGTCATTAGCAGTCTCAAGCTAAAAATATGTGCTCTAGTTGTTTCCGGACCAGCAATTGGGGCTGATCTTGGTTGTTATCGGCATGTGAAGAAAAAATTAATATCAGAGAAGAATTCGCCTGGCTCGCATTAATTTTTCTAAGGAAGACATGAACTGGTCAAGACGGCGCACAGTGGCGCCCGTAGAGCAAACGAGGTTGCAAAAATCAAAATTTTCGTGTGCGCCGACGAAGTTTTGAATAAATCCATGTTATAGGAAAATTTTCAACGATTTCAAATATGCTACTCTTAATAATATCGCATTTTTAGTTTAGAAGATATAACCGTTCAAAGTTGACCGACTTTCGGTTTTTAAAAAACACACAATTTTTAGTCAATTTGTTGCGATTTCAGGTGTAATATCACGAAAAATAGATAACGAATCTCCTTATTTTTTGTTTGTGTTGATTGATGTATTTATTGAATGTATAATGATAAAAAAAAATTAACTATTTGCTTTGCGTTTCTCCTGGTAAATCACTATTTAAAACTATCCGTTTTTTCACTATTTTTCAAATTTGACGGAAAATAAAAAAAATCCACATTTTTGTATATTTGCCATATTTGCAAAACATGTTTTTTGATTATTTCTTTACATAATTCAAAAGGTTTTATCTGCCCTTACGTGCCCGTTTGGCTTCTAGAGGAAAAAAAGTTTAAAAATACATGGTTGCAGAAATTGTATGGCGTGCATCCCTTACATGTTTTGACTGACATTAGTTTGATCTAATAGTTTGAAAATTGCATTTTAAGTCGGTTGTCTACCTGTGAGCCTCTGCCAAAGTCTACTCCCAATATTCTGTTACAGACACAGGATGCACAAAAAAATACGCAGGTACGCACCTCACTTAAAAATTACTTTGGAGTACAAATGGTCAAGAACAATATTGACTTATGGTCCCTCCAGGTAGGCACAGATCTTATTTAGACACGAGCATAATATCAAAATTGCATAGTTCAGCCTAAATCCATATGTATGCAGGGAACAGGTAAATTTTTAGGCATGGTAGCATAAGCCTATATATTGCAAAATAAGCATAATGACTGGATTAGTCTACGACTGAAAGTTGGCGCAACAAGTACTGAAACCATGGCGTTAAACAATTTAAAATTATTTGAACTGTTTAGAAGGTCAACTTGATAGCTTATACGGAAATATTGAGAGAAGCGAAATTATAAAAAATAATTTTTATCTGATATATTCAAATATTAAGGCAAAATGGGTGAAATCTAATCGAACCATTCAGAACTTCAACTCCAAATACGAGGACTGGCTTAATGAAGACACCATCGTGGATATATTGGTAGTAGATAAAACCACCACATCAACCAGAGGAGCAAAAGGAAGGCCAAGAAAAGTATTGAGGAGTGTTCAATTTTCACAAGAAAGAGGAAACTTGCCGATGCCATCAATGACTTGACCACGAAGCATTTATCGGACGCGCTGTCTATTAAATATACAAAGGAAAGAGTTAGGTCACAGATTACAAAATCTGTTGCTGATGCAAGCCCAGTGTGACTAAAAAGGATTAAGGAAAGCATTCCCACGATCACAAACGCACACATTAAAAAGTATGGTTCCGAAGAAGCCTTGTTCTTGTTTATGGACTTACAACTTTCCAAAGAAAAATATGAGATACTACGGGCATCCTTGATGCGACACGCGGCTGGCGTTTTACCAGGATACAAGCATTTTACGGAAGCCAAAATAAATTCACGACCAGTGCATACGGAGTTTACGGAAGTCTCTGTGAAAGCCAATCTGCAGGATCTCATGAGCCGTACAGCAAAACGGTTGTTGGAGAGTCTTCCTGAAAATGAGGTGAAAATTCTTCCTGAGAAACTGACATTGATCAGCAAATGGGGCTGCGATGGATCATCCGGACAAAGCGTTTATAAGCAAAGGATATCTTCCGATGACGCTACAATATCGGACGGAAATATGTTTATTGCATCTGTTGTTCTTTTTCGGCTAAAATCTGATGTTTCCCTACACTGGAAAAATCCTCGTCCGTCATCAGTGTATTATTGCCGACCAATAATGTTTCAGTTTGCAAGGGAATCGGCAGAACTCATAAGGACCACGGTGAAGGACATTGAAGAACAAATAAGCAAGATTAAGCCTAAAAAGCTGCAAATTGGAGAAGGAAAATATATTGAATGCAATTACGAGTTCCACCTGACCACGGTTGACGGAAAAGTCGTAAACGAACTGAAAGGAACAACCTCAAAATTGTCATGCCCGATTTGCAAAAAGAGTCAGAAGAACTTTGGTAATTTAAACGATTCTATTCTACGGGGAGAATTACGAATATGGAATGTCACCATTGCACGCCAGGATAAGGTGTATGGAGTTCTTGCTAAAACTGGCGTATACCCTACCACAAGCGGAGGAAAACTTCGATGAAAATACATCAATAAAGGATAAGGAAAAGATCAGATAGAAGCAAATACAGGATGCTTTTTTTAAATAAGTTGGACTAAAAGTAGACTGTCCCAAGCACGGATACGGTAACTCAAACGATGGAAACACTTCTAGGAGATTTTTTGAAAATAATGAGGCAGTAACTAGAATCACTGGAATTGGCAATCAAATCGTGAAAAGATTGGGAACGATCTTGAATGTTTTAAACTGCAAAGAAAATGTCAATTCTACAAAATATGGAGAATATGCATCGAAAACTGCATCTCTTTTAGCAGAAATGTATCCACAGAAGAAGTTGACCCCGACCGTCCATAAAATATTGGCGCTTGGCAAAGATATAATTGAGTACCAGTCTTTGCCAATTGGAGTGCTTTCTGAAGAAGCACAGGAGTCTCTTAACAAATTTTATAAAAAAATATAGATTGCAGAACACATTCAAAGCATCAAGGGTAAGGCAAAATGAGGACCTCTTCAACATGTTGGCAGCATCTTCCGATCCACTTATTTCTTCCCTGCGGCATGTGAAGTCACGAATAGAGTTAGAAAATAATTATAGTTTAGAAATGATTAGTCTTTTAGATATACCTTCTCTTACGAATTGTGATGAATATTTTACAGAAAATTGAAAAAATAAATTTCAAAAAGAAGTAGTTTTTTTTTAATTTGTTGGGTAATAATTTAAAACATAAAATCCTAAAGAAAAAAAAAATAAAAACGATCTAAAAATGTAAAAATAATTTTTTTTAGTTACCACAAAATTGATTTTTCTACAAATTTTAACTTTGATAGCCCATAAGTAGGCCCCTACAAAGCGTAGCACCCTTTCCTAACGCTCATTTCATAGGCTGAACAGTTATCTATCATATGCTGTTTAAACAGTTCAATTATGTTATTCGGTTCAAAAGATATGATTTTTGCAACGAAAAAACTCAAATGGTGCCACTGTGCGGCATTGGAATACTCTTCTCTTTTCAGATGAGTCCAAGTTTAATTTAAGAGGCCATGATGTAAGAACGTTTCGACGACGATAAAAGGGAAGAAGAAAATTCCCAAAAAATATAAAAGTTGGGTACAATCTAACGCAGTTAGTTTTTGGAATGTGAAGCCCAGCGTTAGATTTGAAGCTCTTAGAAAATCTGTGCAAAATTATAGATCGAAAAATGTGGACACGAAATTTCACAAACAAGACATATTTCATAGAGGCAGTGAATTCAGTGGCAAAAAGATTCAATGGATATCATGAACAATTTAATTGATTTCATGCCTTGGAATGGATAACCAACAAAATATTGAAACCAAAAATAGAGTCAAAGTCTTGCAACAGCATAAAATTGACTACACTTAATTATGTTTTTACACGGTAGAAACTTTCCAGACAAACCCGTGTAAGAAAGACATGGAAAAAAAGGATTAGTTCCATATAATCAACTTATAATATCTGAGAGTCTTTATTTTTATGTGGACTAATTAATGCTAATTTTATCGATTTCAACTGTTTTTATATCCAGCACACCACTGTGCAGAGGGCATAAATAGGTTGCTCATTCCGTCTTTCTGTTGAAATCATTTAATATTATATTTATAAAACTATCAAACTGTTGCTTTTTAAAATATTTTGTTTACATTTGTTCTAAATATTGCAGACATTAATGCAAACATAAAACCTATGATAAGGGTACCAAAGATTTTGCACAGCCGAATTTAACGCTGTTACTTGTTTTATGTTACTTAGTCAACAGCTTATATAAGAACACGTCAAATTTTATTACAACTAAACAAAATACTAAAATACATATTTAAGCCGCCATGACATAATTTGAAACCGGAAATCGTGAAAAACAGAATCAACTTTTCTTTAGACCGCGTAAAAACAAAATTGGGTATACTTTTAATTTTTGTTATTTTTTCAGAAGTTAAGCAATTTTGTGTTATTTTTTCTTTTTTTAAATAAATAAAGGATACAAATTTTTAAGCTTATAAAATTGTTTTTAATTTTATGATCCAATTTTTTGGTATTGACTGCTCAAGTCGCCAAAAATATATTTTGTGAAAAGCTTCCATTGTATTGTCACTCAATGTATATCGGTTGGTTCTTCTCTAGCGAAATTTAATTCCTTTTGAAAAAATAGTTTTTTTGTAAAAATAAAAATAAAATATTTGTTGAAAAACAGGTTGCCTTAAACAAGGATATGTGATTGCATTTACAACTGTTTCTTTAATTTTGCTTGGGTTTACTGAAAGTGTAAACTATAAATAAAAGTTAAAATTAAACCAAAATATTAAAAAACAAAATACACAATTTAAATTTCACAAATGTTAAGTAAATAAGAATAGTCTAACCATTTCAAATAAGTCCGTAATCATTAAACTTTATTATTTATTTTAAATGCAATTAATTAGGCATAAGTATCAGACTGTTTCATATTTGTAATAAAACTTTATTGCTGAAAAACGTGCATAACATAATAGAATTCTTCTACAGATTTTCAAGAAAAAAAAAAAAAAAAACAAAAATCATGATCATTAAGCCGCCTTTTTCATATGCCATTAAAAATCAAACACGAAATTATGAAATTTAAATGTAACATGTGCCGTTACGATTAATGACCACGGTTACGAAAAAAACCCTTTAAAAAAGAAACAAAAAAGAAATATCATCCATTTTACAATACTTGTATTCCTTAAGCATATAAAAACATCCACATAGACGGACGTGTTAACTGATATGTTTTTGTATATTAAGGATGATCACAGGTTCTCATGAAAAAAAAAACAATTTTAGTCTTAATAATATATATGTATGTATTGGTGCTTAAATTCCATTATTTTTAACATAATTGCGTTATATTTTATTTAAGTCATTATTATACTTTTGTTATATCTGTGATTACCCTTATTGAACATATGTGAGATATTTATTCCTAAAAGCATTGGCTAATGTTTGTTCATCTCAAAGCAAAAGTATGTATTTAGTTGTTCGAGAACTCAGATGCTGTTTATGTGTTACCTTTATAATGATTATGGGTATAATTATGAAATGTTTTGGTTTTTTGTTTTTTGTATGGGAAAATTAGCATGATTAGTTTTAAAGTGCAAATCGTTTGTAATGAAGGTGTAAAGCTTTTAGATACTTAATTTTAATATAAATCAAGTAAGAATATAAGATATGATCTTCTACTTGTACCATGAGTTTTGAAGAAAGAATTACCAGAACATAATAAAACATTAAAGAATTTTAAGTTCAAAACGGTTAGATTTAGACTATATTTATGTGTTCCAAATTCATGTACAAAGCAATATGTTATACTTGTAAGTCTTTAAATAGATTTAGTTGAATATCCCCACCTTATATTGGGAAAATGACTAAAATTTGTTCTTCCCCCTCCATTCTTTTCCCCTTAATCAATTTGTAGATTACCTTCACTTTTAATACATTTTTTTTTTGAATTGAAGTTTTATAAGTGTTCAATTAAAAATTCGTTTTCATGAAGTACGTATTTTTTTTGTAATACTAATTTCCTTTATATGCAGGGAAGCTATAAAAGATTAATAGACAAATAAATGGGCTTTTTCTGGCTAGCACGTAAATCATATGTTTTTTGAACTCCTTGTTTATTTGCCTATTTTCAAAATCACCATATTAAATACTATTTAACCGATTTCAAAGCCATTACATATTTTAAGCAGAATTAGCTACAGCTAATCGTAGTTAAGAAATTTAATACCATAATTTTCAATTTGGAATTTGGAGTGTCATTTATTAATTTTAGTTCTTGAAGATCATAATATTCGTACATATAGACATACGCTACTGACATTAAATATATGATTTAAAACAAAATTAAAACGCCATCACACAATTGAACTTACACCACTCAAGCTGTCGAGTGCGTTTTATCCCCGCAGAAAGGACGAACGATTTAACATGTCAAAAAAAAAAAAAAAAAAAAATGGTGAACTTCTTAACAGGTCAGTAAAATGAACACATATGAAGATATATTAATGGCATAATTAAACCACAAAAGAGATGCATGACTTAAGCCGACAACATACATGAATCACGCAAAGAGATTTGAACATAAAGGATGTATTTATATAAAATACAAGTATGCCCTGTCGTGCTTCGCTACGTCTTAACGAGACTTATTGACATGTATGTTTTGATAATAAATTTTTCCTACGAAGTTTGTATTGTTCAATAAAAAAATTTTATTTTACTCATTTTATATTTTTCTTAATTTATTCGGTGCAAAAATTATAAAATTTTTCGGTGCTCCTG
Source organism: Cordilura impudica (assembly GCA_963682025.1). Classification (NCBI taxonomy): domain Eukaryota; kingdom Metazoa; phylum Arthropoda; class Insecta; order Diptera; family Scathophagidae; genus Cordilura; species Cordilura impudica. The sequence continues at coordinate 96,035,778 of OY821518.1, forward strand.
CTCAGACAAACGTGGATTTTCCAAATTAAATCCAATATTAATCAAAATAATCAAAATAACACATGGAAATTGTTTATCTTAGCGATTTTTCATTTTGACGATTTTTGATATTTGCGATTTTTGCTTTTCGCGATTATCGTTTTTGGCGATTTCTGATTTTGGCGATTTTTCAATTTGGCGATTCCGCCCTTATTTTTCACGACTACCCACATTGGTAATTAATGTACTTGTCATTAGTTTCAAGACTGTCGTTTTCATAGTACTTCATAATTTTTGTATAGGAGGTGCCACGCCCACTAATACTCTCCTTCCCATTTGTTAGTGACTACTCCCATTAATATCTGATGGAGTCGTACAAAGTGTCAAAGCTTACCCTTCGATAGTACTCCAATTATGTGGTATTATATATCAACTTTTAAATGGGATGTGGCACGCCCAATGCTAGCATCATGCCCACTTTTGTTCGACTAATCACATGAATAACTTATGTGTTCACGCAAAGTCCTACGGCTCTGACAGCACTCCAGATATGTGGCATTTTGTATGGGGGCTGCCGCGCCCTTTGGTCCGATTGCGCCCGTTTTTTGTACGACTAATATTAATAGTATATAACCTTTGACATATTTACAAAGATGTCTCTGTCATAGTGCTCGAGATATATGAAATTGTATAATTATTTTGTATAGGTGGCACCACGTCCTCTTATCCGATTCTGCCCATATTCGGCATGGCTACTAAAATTAATAATTGGTGACCTCAAATAAATTTTATATATATATAGTATAGTATCCCGATGCGAAATATAAAACTGGGAATACATTTTGTAGAAAACTATTTTAATTATTTTTTACGATTTTTGATTTTTGTCGATGTTTCTTTTTTGCGATTTTTTATTTTAGCGATTTTTGACTTAGACGATTATTGTTTTTTTTTTTTTTTTTTTTGCTATTTCTGTTATTCAAAAATTTATAACTATATTGTATTCTTAAACGGACTGATTTATTGAACATTATAATAATTGTTATGTTATAATTGAATAGATTTTTTCTATATATTTTTTTTTTTTTTTTTTGGGATTTTTGGTTTTTACGATTCTTGATTTTGCAGATTTTTGGCTTTAGCGACTTTTCTTTTTTGCGATTTCTGATTTTGGCGTTTTTTCGCATGTTCTAATTATTGTCGTTTTTGATTTCTCGGTGATTTCTGCGATTTTTGTTATTCGCGATTTTCGGTTTTGGCAGTTTTTGATTTAGGCGATTTTTTATTCGCGATGTTCAGTTTTGGAGATGTTTGACTTTGGCGGTTTTTGTTTTTTTTTTGTGATTTTTGATTTTAGCGATTCTTGATTTTGTCGATTTTTGTTTTTGCGATTTTGGCGATTTTTGAAATAAACCGATTAAAAACCAATTTTCAGAAAATTCGAAAAATTTGTGTATTCGAAAAGAATTCAAATTAGAAGAAGGCATAAAAGTGTTAAACCTGGTTATAACCAAACACCCAGCCATTTCATAAAATCTATTAATTTTAAAACTTAATGAAATATCAGTTCTATGAGAAAACCGGTTGGCAGTAAGTTATCATGGTGTTATTGTCCTTATTGAGTCATGAGCATAGCGACCAGTAGAGTATCTAAAAAATGGCTTTTTGCAAAAACCGATTTGTTTAGAGAAATTATATAACAAACGGTCTTGTAAGAAACCCGGTTAATCGGTTTATATTCAGTTTTTGCAATACTTTTCATTTTGAATTTCGTTTTGCTTATACAAAATTAACAAGTAAGAAAATTATAGTCGGTCTAGACCGACTATACGATACCCTATACCATGCGTTTAGAGACCCTATCTCTTAGGCCCAACTAACTGGACATAGAAAATAACCAAAAACCAAATTTGAGTGGGATTTTTATTAATTTTTTTGGCTGCAGATATGAAAAAGTTCAGTTATCGGATGCTATATCTATATAGGGACTTGGTCCAAAAATGGACCGATCCTGATCATGTTTGGTAAAGTCTCTTGTATTTTGCAAAAATATATACAAACAAAATTTGAGAAGAATCAGTGCAATATTTTTGTTTTTTAATAGATTTAAGTGAAGATCGGGAAGCAGCTCTATATGGGGTCAAAGGGATCATTTTTAAACTACTCATTATTGGATGTAATGAACGCATACAAACCCAATTTGAGTAAGATCTATATGACAATTTGGATCTTATGGCAATTTATGTCGATTTCATATGGGTAATTTGTATGGGGGCTAGGTCTGAACATGGACCGATTCTCACCAATTTCAACAGCGTTCATCCCATGGCCGATAAAAGCTTATGTACCAAATTTCATCAAAATACATTCATAGTTGCGACCTGCAGTTTGATTACAAGCTTTACATGGACACACAGACGGACGGACGGACGGACGGACGGACGGACGGACGGACATTGTTAAATCAACTCAGAAAGTGATTCTAATTCGATCGGTATAATTAAAGATGGGTCTAGGTCAAATATTTTTGGTTGTTACAAACAGCAGCACAAAGTCATTATACCCAAACCACATAGTGGTATAGGGTATAAAAATCAATTTAAGAAACCGGTTCTAAAAGAGTACCAGTTAATTGATCTGAAGTCAGTTATCTTCCTGCAATTACTGTCATTACGACACGATGATAACACGAAAGTTCCAAAAAATTGTCATTTGATACAACCGGTTTGTTTTACAATTGTAGTAAAAATTATACAATTGTATAAACTTGAATTATACATGACACAACTTAAAATTAAAAGTCTTTATTTTTATTTTATTTTTCTATATAAGGCTAGTTCAAACAAAATTTCAAATCCTTTTTGACAACCGGTTAACTGACAAAAACTAAAACTGGCTTCCAAATATTTGAAAACTAAATCTAAAAAAACAAGTGTGAGTGTTAAATTCGGCTGGGCCGAATCTTTGATACCCTCCACCTTTTTCATTTTCAATTTTAATTTTTTTTTTATTTTCCATTTTTCACTTTTCATTTTTCATTTTCCATTTTCGATATTTCATTTTCCATTTTTCATTTTTCAATTTTCATTTTCCATTTTCCATTTTGCATTTTTAATTTTTCGTTTTCCATTTTTCATTTTTTATTTTCTATTTTTCATTTTTATATTTTAATTTTTCATTTTCCATTTTTCATTTTCCATTTTTAATTTTTATATTTTAAATTTTCATATTCCATTTTTCATTTTCCATATTCCACTTTGCATTTTTCGTATTTCAATTTTAATTTTTCATTTTCCATTTGCCATTTTTAATTTTAAATTTTTCATTTTCTATTTTTCATTTTCCATTTTTCATTTTTAATTTTTAATTTTTAATTTTTAATTTTTAATTTTTAATTTTTAATTTTTAATTTTTAATTTTTAATTTTTAATTTTTAATTTTTAATTTTTAATTTTTAATTTTTAATTTTTAATTTTTAATTTTTAATTTTTAATTTTTAATTTTTAATTTTTAATTTTTAATTTTTAATTTTTAATTTTTAATTTTTAATTTTTAATTTTTAATTTTTAATTTTTAATTTTTAATTTTTAATTTTTAATTTTTAATTTTTAATTTTTAATTTTTAATTTTTAATTTTTAATTTTTAATTTTTAATTTTTAATTTTTAATTTTTAATTTTTAATTTTTAATTTTTAATTTTTAATTTTTAATTTTTAATTTTTAATTTTTAATTTTTAATTTTTAATTTTTAATTTTTAATTTTTAATTTTTAATTTTTAATTTTTAATTTTTAATTTTTAATTTTTAATTTTTAATTTTTAATTTTTAATTTTTAATTTTTAATTTTTAATTTTTAATTTTTAATTTTTAATTTTTAATTTTTAATTTTTAATTTTTAATTTTTAATTTTTAATTTTTAATTTTTAATTTTTAATTTTTAATTTTTAATTTTTAATTTTTAATTTTTAATTTTTAATTTTTAATTTTTAATTTTTAATTTTTAATTTTTAATTTTTAATTTTTAATTTTTAATTTTTAATTTTTAATTTTTAATTTTTAATTTTTAATTTTTAATTTTTAATTTTTAATTTTTAATTTTTAATTTTTAATTTTTAATTTTTAATTTTTAATTTTTAATTTTTAATTTTTAATTTTTAATTTTTAATTTTTAATTTTTAATTTTTAATTTTTAATTTTTAATTTTTAATTTTTAATTTTTAATTTTTAATTTTTAATTTTTAATTTTTAATTTTTAATTTTTAATTTTTAATTTTTAATTTTTAATTTTTAATTTTTAATTTTTAATTTTTAATTTTTAATTTTTAATTTTTAATTTTTAATTTTTAATTTTTCATTTTTCATTTTTCATTTTCCATTTCTCATTTTCCCTTTTCCATTTTCGATTTTCAATTTTTAATTTTCCATTTTTCATTTTTCATTTTCCATTTTTCATTTTCCATATCTCATTTTTAATTTTTCAATTTCCATTTTTAATTTTTCAATTTTCAATTTTGAATTTTCATTTTTCTTTTTTCATTTTCCATTTTAAATTTTTCGTTTTCCGTTTTCCGTTTTCAATTTTTAATTTTTAATTTTCCATTTTTCAATTTTAATTTTTAATTTTCCATTTTTTATTTTTCATTTTTCATTTTCCAATTCCATTTTCCATTTTTAATTTTTCGTTTTCCATTTTTCAATTTTCATTTTTCATTTCTCATTTTTCATTTTTCATTTTCCATTTTCTACTTTTCATTTTTCATTTTCCATTTCTCATTTTCCATTTTCCCTTTTCCATTTTCGATTTTCAATTTTTCATTTTCCATTTTCCATTTTTCATTTTCAATTTTTCATTTTCCATATCTCGTTTTTAATTTTTCAATTTCCATTTTTAATTTTACAATTTTAAATTTTGATTTTTCATTTTCCATTTTCCATTTTTAATTTTTCGTTTTTCGTTTTCCGTTTTCAATTTTTAATTTTCCATTTTTCATTTTCCATTTTTCAATTTTATTTTTAATTTTCCATTTTTTATTTTTCATTTTTCATTTTCCAATTCCATTTTCCATTTTTAATTTTTCGTTTTCCGTTTTCCATTTTTCAATTTTCATTTTTCATTTTTCATTTTTCATTTTTCATTTTTAATTTTTCATTTTTCATTTTTCATTTTTCGTTTTTCATTTTTCATCTTTCATATTTCATTTTTAATTTTTCATGTTCCATTTTCCATTTCTCATTTTCCATTTTCAATTTTTCATTTTCCATTTTTAATTTTTCATTTTCCATTTTCCACTTTTCATTTTCCATTTTTCATATTCAATTTTTCATTTTTCATTTTTAATTTTTCATTTTTCATTTTCCATTTTCCATTTTTCATTTTTCATTTTTAATTTTTAATTTTTAAATTTTCAATTTTCATTTTCCATTTTCCATTTTTCATTTTCCATTTTCCATTTTTCATTTTTCATATTTCATTTTTCATTTTTAATTTTTTATTTTTATTAATTTTTAATTTTTAATATTTATTTTTAATGATAAAAAACACGTGCAGTATTAATATACACACAACTGTAATGACTTCAACATTACGAAGAATTACAACATATCAACATATCACACTGAAAAATTTTATTTTTTTAAGAGTTTTTTCAAAAATTCATTCATAGCTCGTGAACCCTTTGACCGATTTTGACGATTTTAAACAGCAACTCCTTTGGGATGCTAGTAAACGATTTTATATAAAAACGAGCTGTCTAACTTAGATATTGACGGCGTGATCGTGATTTCCACAGACAGACGGACAGACGGTCATCGGTAAATCAACTTCCCTTGTTATAAGGATCAAGAAAATATATATTTTTGGGGTCTCAGGAATGTATTTCGATGCGTTACAAACGGAATGAAAAACTTATATATACCCTCTGCCACTGAGGTGTGGAGGGTATAAAATAGATAACTAATCGATTGCGCTAACGTATTTGTATACTAAATAAGTGTTAGCCTACTAAATAAGTGTTGGCCTAATTTACTTGCGGTTACTCTTTTTAGTATACACATATCTGACAAGTAAATAAGGTTATCAACTAAACAAACACACTTTTAAATATACAAAATTGCTGTTGAAACTTAAAACATAATGTACATAAAATATCATCATATATCTTACTGACCTGATATCATCAAGACACGAGCGTTGAAAATCGCCCAAAACCTCAAATGTTTTAATGCCTGTATACTCGGCTTTGCCACCGGCATAGACACCCTCCTGCTTATCGATGGATAGCCATTGATGGCCGTAATAATTAAATGTTTCATTATAACGTCGGCCCTCGCCACCATCCAATTCTATGAGCGCAGCTGAACCATAGCGACTTACTCTCACCACATGCCATTGACCATCATTAACGGTTATGGCCGATAGGGATAGCTGATGTTCCTCAGCTCGCATAGAGTTGAGATTAAACCGAAATTGTAAGTGGCCGAGGCTCAATTCCAATATCGCGTATTCTCGCTGATGTTGATCTGAAACACGAAATATTTCACCTTTGAATTCACGCGTACGAAATCTTAATTGCAATTGAGTGCTGAAACGATCTGGTTCGAAGGATAAGGCAAATTTAACATAACTTTGTGGCTTAAAGGTAGTGGGTATGGTGGGTACATTACACATGGGACCCATCCAACCAGGTTGACAATGGCATTTGGCCTGCACTAAACTGGCAACACAATTCCCTTGTTCCCAGCAACGGGCCGTATGGTCTGTCTTAAGGCAAACTTCATCTGTTTGAGGACAACCAGGATAACTGTTGCGTGCCAGGGCCGGAAAGGCCAAATCGTAATGTTCGGAATTATGTACTACATTACGTATACAACCATCGAATCCCTTGGAGGTAAAAGCATATTGCCACCGGAATAATGTTTGGTCGAAATGTTGCCGATAGAGGCCACCCAACTGTAGGGGCGTATTTAAATTAAGAGCCTCATTGAAGGGTGGTATCGAACCCTGGGCCTGACAAGAACTGTCATCGAATTCGGGTGAGGAGCCATCTTCCATTTCATATACATCGGCTGATCTACAGAAATCAGCTACCAGGCGAATATTTTCCGAGTCCCAAAATACATCCAGCCGATGCCAGACACCATCATCTAAAGTCTTTTTAGTTTTTATTCTCAATTCCAAGGTACCAGAACCAAAATCTATTAACAGTCTGGGATAGCCCTGTTCCAATTCTATGGCTATGAAATCGGCTAGAACAATTTCATCCGCTTTCGGAGGCACTATGGGACCATTGTACAATATCAAACCATCCGCTTCTTTGGTTATAAATTCCAGGCTCAAGTGAGACTCTTCACACAGCTGCAGTGGCGGATACCAAGACCAGCCGTTGCCTTTAAAACTGCGGGTAGTTTGTTGACATCTGGGGCCATTGTAGCCAATAGGACAGGCCACACAGCGAGGACCGTTACGCGTTTCCACACAGCGACCACCATTAAAACAGTTCAGCGTTCTGCAGGAATGTTCTTTGCTGTAGTTGCGAGCTTGACACGTGCATTCGGCCGTTATATCGAGTCTCACTCCCACCAAGGCCGTTTTATTGACATTGACGGTATAGGGAAGTCTATGGATATCGACACGATTTGAGCATGATCCCTCACATTTTCTTTGCTCCAGCAAACACTCATCAATACCCACCATGGTGATATTTAAACCCAGTTCTCGTTCAATTTCCTCGCGCTGCATCAGCACGACACCATTTAGTCTGACAGCCTTAAAGTAGTGTTGTTGAGTGGCAGAACGGGCCGAAAAATGCACATCTGTTATCGCTTCGTCTTTGAGCTGGACACTGAAAACATCAACCATATCGCGTTCGGTATATAAAAGTTCTGCCAGTTTATCACGAAATCTTTCCAATTTCGATTTCACTTGTTTATGTTGCATAAAATCCCAGGTTCTTACAAACTCCTCATCGCTAATGCCCTGCAAACGCATAGAGCCGGCCTGTTCAACAGCCTCATGGGTGATATCTTTAACTAACACTGACATATTCGCCGGTACATCCACTTGACCCTGTTCCCGATCATACACTTTAAATCTTAAATTATATCGTCCTCTTCTCGTGCCAGCCTTCATCGTCACTATACCCGTGTCGGTGTCCAATTTAAAACGTTGATGTTCCTGTTGTTCCCAATAGTATTTCTTATCCACTACATCCCAATCGTCCAGATCATGTACATACACTCTACCGATGGGAGTATCATGTGATTGGCCTTGATAGTTGTACACCAAAATCTCCTTGTTGCCGGGCAACATTTTATTATCATTAACATCCCCTATAATTACAGTCAGTGTTGATGTGCCTGTCATGGCCGGTGAACCATTGTCCTTAATTTCCAATGGTATGAGGTAGGCTTTTTGTAGTTCACGGTCGAAGGGTCTTAAAGAAGAGATAATTGCAGCACCATTACCATTATCAGCTCCTAGTTACATTGCAATCAACCATTGAACCATTTATCATTTTGTTGGTATAGGATTTGATGGTCATTTATTGAGAGAAAATGTAAATTTTGTTGATTGCCAAATATATTTAAGTAGATGTTGATGTTGTTGCACCATATAATGGTTGATTAAATTGAGGCATATTGTATTTTGATATAGTTAGATTCATCGGTATACGGGTATTATCGTAATTTGGTCCATTGGTTAAGACATCAAATAATGAAAAAAAGAGAAAAGAAATAGAATAATTTTAATAGATAAATTAAATAAACGCTTAATATTTATATAAATTTTAAATTTTAAAATTAAAATTTATATAAATTTTAAAATTTAAATTTATATAAATTGGTCATTAAGCTGAAAACATAAAATTGCATATTTTCGAATAATAATTTACTTATGAAGTTAGCTTTCACACTTGCTTGTTCTATAAAATCAAACTCAAATAAATTTAGACAAATGACGAAATTTAAACCAAATTTTACTATTACCTATGCTATGTAATTTGAAAAAGGGTTTTAGGTCTAACTAACAAAAAAGTTTTTGATTTTGTTACTGTTGACTTTTTTTTTTGATGATGAAGATGAACATTCATAATCGTTTCAAAAGCTAATTTTATTAAGGTGGATTTTGCAAACTCTGAAGTGGGTGGGAAATAATTAACGACATTAGGTAATTGAAATTGAATACTAAGCATGTACTTTAGGATGACCTACCAAAAACATTTTTAAACCCTATGTCATTATGCCGTGAGGGTATAATTAGTTTGTGCTGATGCTTGAAACAAGCAGGTTTATGTGGAGAGACCGACGGACGGTTGATTGTTCAGTGTCGATCGCTATGATCAAAACGTCAACACAAATTCATTATGCCCTAACCAGAGTGTGGTCTTCCTTAAATTTGGTTTATATATGTTGAGTAAATTAAGTGAATATGGATCGGCCTATTTTTTAGTTGATCCCTTTTTAAAAAAAATCCGATGTGATCTTTTTTATATCTGCACAGGAAAAATTTATAAGAATGCTTTAAAAATTTTATTTATTTCTATTTTCTATATCCAATTATGAACTCAGCATATTTGGATCTAATGCGATTTCTCGAAACTCATGGTATGGCATATGGTATTGTCTTAGGTATAGCCCCCGATCTTCTCTCAAAGCTACCAAAAAACAAAAATAGTGCACAAATTTTTCTATAATTTGATTTATATATGTTTTAACAAATGATTATTGATTTTACCAAAGATGACCAGGATCGGTCAATATGAACTTATGAATTTTTATAGAATTATTAACAACGCCACTACAATTTGGTTTACGGTTACTTTCTATACAAAATTATGTGGACATATACGCATAATTTTTATTCCTGTTTTCAATTTTTTTGCATCACTTAAAGAAGCATATGAATTCAAAAGGTTTTTTTTTGTAATTTTTTCACATTTTTAAGAGTTCGCTACGGTGTGAATTCTGATGACCCTAAAACTAAAAATTCCATATTTCTCAGGCCCGACACACAATTTCTCGCAGAAAAGAAAGATTTTTTACCCCATTGCGTCCCTCTAAAATATGAAGTTAAAGACATTTCGAAGTTATAGCCAAATCAATAAATTTTCGCACAAATAATACCAATTTCTCGAGGGATTGAGGTATAACTTGGGAAGTACTTAATTTTTATTTCTGAGGTAATCAAAGTGCTTTTTCCACTATTAATTTTACCTGCACTTACTTTTCTTTAGTGATATCAATTATGGTATCGTGTAGTGACCTCCAAAAAATTTGAAGAAATTCTAAAAAATCCTTTTCCGCCAGTTCTATTGGGTGTGCTTTGAAAAGGCTTATGGGCATATAACATTTAAAGCCAATTTATTCGCACCACTCATAAAATACATTACAGCCATTCATTTGGCGGATTAATTATGTACCTACGTACAGTCGTTGGCGCAACTATTTCCAAAAATTATTCTCTTAACCTTCAGTGTCTTTTCATTAAATTGTGTAAGATACCGGTAGCTTAACTATGCTCAAAACAAATTGCGTATCAACAACAACAGTTGCGCAAAATATTTTGTCCATTACTTGTTGCACTCTACTTCTGCTGACAAGATGATAAGAATGATAGCAGGCGGCGTACAGCGGTGCCCGTAGAGCAACCGAGGTTGCAAAAATGAAAATTTTCATGTGCGCCGACGAAGTTTTGAATAAACCCATGTTATAGGAAACTTTTCAGGGATTTTAAATATGCTACTCTTAATAATATCACATTTTTAGTTTAGAAGATATAACCGTGCAAAGTTGACCGACTTTCGGTTTTCAAAAAAACACACAATTTTTAGTCAATTTGTTGCGATTTCAGGTGTAATATCACGAAAAATAGGTAACGTATCGCATTATTTTTTTTTTGTGTTGATTGATGTATTTATTAGATGTATAATGATAAAAAAAAAATTAACTGTTTGCTTTTTGTTTCTCCTGGTAAATCGCTATTTAAAAACTATCCGTTTTTTCACTATTTTTCAACCTTGACGGAAAATAAAAAATATATATTTTTCTATATTTGCCATATTTGCAAAACATGTTCTTTGATTATTTCTTTACATAATTCAAAAGGTTTTATCTGCCCGTACGTGCCCGTTCGGCTTCTAGAGGTAAAAAAGGTTAAAAAGACATGGTTGCAGAAATTGTATAGCGTGTTCCCTTACATGTTTTGACTGACAGCCTCTGCCAAAGTCTACTCTCAATATTCTGTTACAGACACAGGATGCACAAAAAACTACTCATTGAAATTCGCAGGTAGGCACCTCACTTAAAAATTACCTTGGAGTACAAATGGTCAAGAACAATATTGACTTATGGTCCCTCCAGGTAGGCACAAATCTTATTTAGACACGAGCATAATATCAAAATTGCATAATTCAGCCTAAATCCATATGTATGCAGGGAACAGGTAAATTTTTAGGCATGGTAGCATAAGCCTATATATTGCAAAATAAGCATAATGCCTGGATTAGTCTACGACTGAAAGTTGGCGCAACAAGTACTGAAACCATAGCGCTAAACAAATTAGAATTATTTGAACTGCTTAGAAGGTCAACCACACCAAAGTTTTTCACGGAAGCTGCTTTAGAAGAACTTGATAGCTTATACTGAAATATTGAGAGAAGCGAAATTATAAAAAATAATTTTTATCTTATAAATGCAAATATTAAGGCAAAATGGGTGAAATCTAATCGAACCATTCAGAACTTCAACTCCAAATACGAGGACTGGCTTAATGAAGACACCATCTGGATATATTGGCAGTAGATAAACCCATCACATCAACCAGAGGAGCAAAAGGAAGGCCAAAAAAAAGTATTGATGAGTATTCAATTTTCACAAGAAAGACGAAACTTGCCGATGCCTCCAATGACTTGACCACGAAGCATTTATCGGACGAGCTGTCTATTAAATATACAAAGGATAGTAAAAGAGTTAGGTCGCAGATTACAAAATCTGTTGCTGATGCAAGCCCACTGCGATTAAAAAGGATTAAGGAAAGCATTCCCACGCCCACAAACGCACACATTAAAAAGTATGGTTCCGAAGAAGCCTTGGCCTTGTTTATGGCCAAAGAAAAATATGAGATACTACGGGCATCCTTGATGCGACACGGGGCTGACGTTTTACCAGGATACAAGCATATTACGCAAGCCAAAATAAATTCACGACCACTGCATACGGAGTTTACGGAAGTCTCTGTGAAAGCCAATCTGCAGGATCTCATGGGCCATACAGCAAAACGGTTGTGGGAGAGTCTTTCTGAAAATGAGGAGAAAATTCTTCCTGAGAAACTGACATTGATCAGCAAATGGGGCTACGATGGATCATCCGGACAAAGCGTTTATAAGCAAAGGATATCTTCCGATGACGCTACAATATCGGACGGAAATATGTTTATGGCATCTGTTGTTCCTTTGCGGCTAAATTCTGATGCTTCCCTATACTGGAAAAATCCACGTCCGTCATCAGTGCATTATTGCCGACCAATAATGTTTCACTTTGCAAGGGAATCGGCAGAACTCATAAGGACCACGGTGAAGGACATTGAAGAACAAATAACCAAGATTAAGCCTACAAAGCTGCAAATTGGAGAAGGAAAATATATTGAATGCAGTTAAGAGTTCCACCTGACCATTGTTGACGGAAAAGTCGTAAACGAACTGACAGGAACAGCCTCAACATTGTCATGCCCGATTTGCAGAAAGAGCCAGAAGAACTTTGGTAATTTAAACGATTCTACAAACGAGGAGAATTACGAATATGGAATGTCACCATTGCACGCAATGATAAGGTGTATGGAGATCTTACTAAAACTGGCGTAGACCCTACCACAAGAGGAGGAAAACTTCGATGAAAATACATAAACAAAGGATAAGGAAAAGATCAGAAAGAAGCAAATACAGGATGCTTTTTTTAAACAAGTTGGACTAAAAGTAGACTGTCCCAAGCACGGATACGGTAACTCTAACGATGGAAACACTTCTAGGAGATTTTTTGAAAATGATGAGGCAGTAACTAGAATCAGTGGAATTGACAATCAAATCGTGAAAAGATTGGGAACCATCTTGAATGTTTTAAACTGCAAAGAAAATGTCAATTCTACAAAATATGGAGAATATGCATCGAAAACTGCATCTCTTTAGCAGAAATGTATCCACAGAAGAAGTTGACCCCGACCATCCATAAAATATTGGCGCATGGCAAAGATATAATTGAGTACCAGTCTTTGCCAATTGGAGAGCTTTCTGAAGAAGCACAGGAGTCTCTTAACAAATTTTATAAAAAATATAGATTGCAGAACACATTCAAAGCATCAAGGGTAAGGCAAAATGAGGACCTCTTCAGCATGTTGGCAGCATCTTCCGATCCACTTATTTCTTCCCTGCGGTATGTGAAGTCACGAATAGAGTTAGAAAATAATTATAGTTTAGAAATGATTAGTCTTTTAGATATACATTCTCTTACGAATTGTGATGAATATTTTACAGAAAATTGAAAAAATAAATTTAAAAAAGAAGTAATTTTTTTTTAATTTGTTGGGTAATAATTTAAAACATAAAACCCTAAAAAACAAAAACAATCTAAAAATGTAAAAATAATTTTTTTTAGTTACCATAAAATTGATTTTTCTACAAATTTTAACTTTGATAACCCATAAGTAGGCCCCTATAAAGCGTAGCAACGCTCATTTCATAGGCGGAACAGTTATCTATCATATGCTGTTTAAACTGTTCAATTATGTTATTCGGTTCAAAAGATATTATTTTTGCAACGAAAAAACTCAAATGGCGCCACTGTGCGGCGACTACTTCTAAAGCATAAATATTTTGACATGCTCTTCATTCGTTTTCGCGTGTTCTTTATAAGTGAGGGTCAACCAAACTTGTTGTAATTAATTTCTATGACTTTACTTTGATAGCTAAAAGATTCACCAGTGATTTGAAAGCATGGGGAAAATGGCTGAGTCAACTGACATTGCAGCAAAGTTCAATGCCTGTGAGCGGATGATTCGGAGACGTTTGAGAAAAGCAAATTTTTAGACTTTTGCAGCAAGTGAGATTCCATACATATCAAAACTAAACAAGGTCAAACGTTTAGCTTTTCCTAATGCACATGCCCAAACGCCAGAATAATTTTGGAGAACATATATTTGGAGTGATCAAAACTCATTCGAATACAGTTCATCAAAAAGATAGCTAGTTTGATTCAAAGACAAAAAATACGCCAGTTTGTAAAAAAGTTAACCAGGGGAGGGGGCGCTCTGTTATGTCCTGGGGATGCATTACTCGCAATGGCTTGGGCGATTTAGTACCTACTGGTACTGGTTCCATGAATCATAAGTAATATTTGAGGATTCTAAATGATCACGCATTCCCCTCAGGCTCCATGCCATACGAGCATATTAACTAAGAACGTCCTACGTAATATTAGACTCGATATGTGGGATTGGCGACCTGAAAGTCCGGACTTGAACGGTAAGGAAAACGTGTGGTCATATAAATAAATGAACATATATACAGAAATATCTCATTAAATAAAATCAGAGAAGAAACCATTTCTGAGATCACTACTCTTTGGAACGAAGTCCCTACTGAATTTCTTCAATCTTTGGTAGGTACACGTCGTTAACCCTAGAACACTAACAGTTTTTTTTTATACGTTTACACTAATCATTAGTCGAATCGACTAACATATATCTTAAACTGAATCCATATTTGCACCATTTGCAAATCTTTTATAATTTAATATACTGTTTTATTTTAAATGTAAAAATTTAAATTTTTATTAGAAAAACCATTTATTTGTTAAATTTATTAAAAATAATATTTTAAGGAACATGTTTTGAGAACAATTGTTGTAAATAACTAAAAAAAAAATACGTAACAAAAATCGCAAAACTCAATAAAAACAAAAGAAATTTAATGAAATAAAAACTTAATGGCAAAAAAATATTTTTTTATTATTTTAGAAATAGGTTAGTGCAAGCTTCTAGTTTATGTTCATTTCCAACTAACATTTTTACCATATTTTTCGCACATGGACTTCGCCATTCGGGGCTTCTAGTAAAGATAAAAATATAAAATTTTTCTTTTATTCGTGATTCTTATTTCATTTACTTCTGGTCCCCACAGTACTTTTTTGATGTTGCTTGAGTCACTTAAATTTTCAAATCCTATTCACCAAGGAACTGACATAGCATCCATCTATTTCATGAATTACTTTCGATTCATGGGTCTTTTGCTCTCTTCATGTAACATACATACTTACATACATAGCAATAAAGTACATAGCTGTTAATATATACCATATTCATTATTGCCTAAAGTATGAACTTAGGCCATCTTTTTGCTTTTTACTACATGGCATAGACCTACACATTTGATCAAAGGTATTGACAGTGCCTTTGGATTATTTGTTTGACCATTAACTGTTGCTTCCTCTCTGAAGGAGGATATCGTATAAACCATATGAAACCGATTGACCATAAATCAGTCTATCATCAAGTTTTGCAGCCTATACCGCTCTGTAGTCCGGTTGCAATTTTACCCCCATCCATCATTCAGAATCACTTAACTCCATTTCAAAATCGACATGTTTTGCGAAATATCGAAACACATAATTAGGTTAAATTTCGAGGGGATACATCTAACATATTATTATCTTTTATTAATATATATTGAGGTGCTCTTGTTCCAAAACCACATGCAAAGAACCGAATAAAAAAAGACATCTGAGTGCGTTGTAGGTTCAGAAAATACAGAAAATACTCATATTAAACACACAATGTTCTGCTCTTAAACTTTATACTTGGCCGAATACAATGATGAATGTGTTTCATTTTAATACTTGATTGTGCACACGAACATGTTTCTGTCATGTATTGTTTTTTTCGAACATACATAAACTACACAGTTTCTAGTGTAGCCATATTTTAAGACCGTGTTCTGTTCGTGCTCTCAAAAAACATGACCATGAACAATACACATGTTCGAGTGTAGCTTTATTTTAAGTACATTTCTGGCACGTGTAATGCGGAAAAACAAAACATGAATAATAAACAGGTTCGAGTTCAGTGAATAATAACAGTTTAACTTTAACCACACAGAGAAATGTTTATATTTCGTTTATGAAGTATTTTCGTTTTTTTTTATTAGTTTTTTATTTTTATTTTATTTTTTTAATTTTTATTATTATTTTTTTATACGTGCCAATGAATTATTTTAGATTTTTAAAATAAATTTTTTTTAAATAATTTTTTTTTCGATCGCGAGTGGTTAATGTTTTAGTTTTTAGCTCTACGCGTTCAGGAACACGAACTGAAAATAAAGCTACACTCCAGCTTGTGTATTGTTTTTTTTATCTTTTGTGAGAACACGAGCAGAACATGAACTTAAAATATAGCTACACTCGAATCTGTATGGTTTTTGTGTGTTCGAATAAAATAATACGTGATAGATACATGTTTGTATTCAAAATCAAGTATTAAAACGAAACACATTCATGATTGTGTTCGGCAATGTACAAAATTTAGAAGCACACATAATTGATATGAAGGTAAAAATATGTGTTTGTTGGTCTGAGCTGCGTTTGTTTACATATATGTACGAGTTTTATATTCAGTGTGTGCTTTTTTCTGAACTCTGATTAATATACGATTTTTTTTTCTAAAATAACGCAAACATTTAATGACAATCACATATACATTTTATGGTATTGTAGAGACCTTTGCACCTATCTTTCAACTGAAATCAAATTTGATTATGTTTTCCTTTGATCAAATGTATAATATCTACATATAACAAATGTAACTTCCTTATCTCCTAAAAAAATATAAGTAACTTGTTGTTTCGTTTTTTTAATATATGAATGTTTAATCAAGATCTACGTGTGCCGCAAGGAGACATTTTTTTTTTTAAAGAAAATTAACTAAATATATATTATATAACCATTGTTGCTTCATATTAATTAAAATTAAAAACAAAAGATTACCGAAAGCTTACTTATTAAATCAAAACAATTGTATTCAATTAAACTAAAGCCTTGCAATTAAGTTATTACAAATAACCATCATCTTCTATTTATGTCTTAATTTGGCTTTTTATGCCATTTATAGCTTACTAGAAAATCATTCACATTGTATTCTTAACTAATAAATTTCTAACAACCTTATAAGAAGTTCTTTGTAATATTCTACAATTAGCTATCATAAGCCATTACACGTTTTATTCGCATTGCAAAATTATAATTTTAATTAATCGAAAAAGTTTTAATTTTTATTTCTTTGTAATAACTTTCCTACCAAGTGTTTTCTCGAACATATTGCTTAACTACCCTAAGAGGTTTTCCACCAACCACTTATTTCTAATTAATGTTAATGGTTGTTTAGTTTACATAAAAATCATTTGTTGGCTTTTAAAACGTCAATTACAACATTGCTTGTTGTTGAACATTTGTATTAATTGTAACTTCCTGACGTGGAAGATTTTTAAATTATTCTATGGTTGCCTTACATCCTGTTGCGATTGGTTTTGTTTATACAAATGTGATGTAATTCGATTTTGATTATTAAATTCCATCAATTACTATGAAAAGGATTATTTAGCGAAAGAACTTGGGGTTTCTGTTACCTTTTAATGGCAACAAGTTAAGAAAGGGTTGTTAAGAATTGTTTGAGAAGAGAATAACAAATAAAAATAATTTGAAAGGTGTAAATAAATTAATGATGCCGACAAAGTGTCTTTAATCTACTATATATTTAGCACAAAAAGTTATCAAATATATCTATTACGTTTTCGTTATATCTTACTAACTGACAAATAATTCCGTTACCAAACGATAACAAGTTGTAAAAATCTTGACAATTTAATTTTAGGTGTCAAATATCAGCATGTGTTGGGAATGACAAAACATTACAATCCATTTTCATACAACTGACAAATATTGACGTTAAAAATAATATAGTGAAAACCGGGCACGACTTCTGTATGATGAGATTCGTTAAGAGTCCCATGCAAAGGGACACATTTTTTACGTGAAATACCATAGCGTATATTTTAATACAGAATTAACACAGGAACTATTAAAATTACTTTTTGATATAATTCATATAGTGTTGGCAAAAATAAAATAAAATAAAATAAAATAAAATAAAATAAAATACAATAAAATAAAATAAAATAAAATAAAATAAAATAAAATAAAATAAAATAAAATAAAATAAAATAAAATAAAATAAAATAAAATAAAATGACCTAAAATACAACTTGAGCCAGGCAGCACCTATTTTTTGTGGGGATTTAACCGAGAAAACATTTAACGCAAGAATCAACCACCGCCCAACATAAACTGAACCTTGTCGTAATCTATCAATATCCTTATACGTAAATAGTTTCGTTCATCACTCATTCTATAATGCCGTATGATTAATATTTTGTTTCATAAAATCATATATTTAACATCATACCTCTAAGTCCGAATAACCAGCATTCCTTAAAAGACTGCATTTTCTTGAAATAGTGTCTTTTATTTAAAATGTATTGCGAAAAAACTTGTTCTCGAAAAGAGTTTTCTCTAAAAAAGCGAATTTACTAAAAAACGTACATTCTGCTTAAAAAATATATACTTCCATAAGAAATGAATTTTATAAAAATGAATTTTCCTAAAACAGTACATTTTCTTAAAAGAGTATGTTCTCTTAAAAAGTTCCTTTTTATTAGAAACATGTTTTTTCTTAAAAAACTATCTTTTAGTAAATATATGTTTTCTCAACAGGCAATTTTTATTAAAAATTCACTTTGCTAAAAAGCACCTTGCCAAAAAAGTTCCTTTTCGCAACAAGTACCTTTAGTAACAAGTACCGTTATTAAGAAACACCTTTATAAAGAAGTACATTTTCTTAAAAAGTACATTCTCATCAAGGGTACCGTTTCTTGAAAAGCGCCTTTTGTGAAGAAATATATATTCTTAAAAAGTAAATTTTCTTAAAAGTTGCCTTTATTAAAAGTTAAGGGTACCATCTCTTAAAAAGTACAGTTTCTTAAAAAGTGTCTTCTCTTAATAAGTACTTTTACTTAAAATATTTAAGTTTTCTTAAAAAAAGAAATTTTTCCAAAATTAAAATTTTCTAAAATAGAACTTTCTGCTTAAAAATTATTTCTTCTTAAAAGTACTTTTATTTAAAAAGAACGTTTCTTTAAAAGTGTAAATTTACTTAAATATTATTAAAAAGTACCTTTTTATAGAAATAACCTTTTCATAAAATACACTTTCTTAAAAGTTTCTTTTGCAAAAAAAAAAAAAACTATATTTTCATAAAAAGTATCTTCTCTCCAAAAGTACCTTTTTTAAAAAAATGGAAATTTTTTAAAGAAAAGGATGTATTTTTAAACAGTAAATTTTCGAAAATAGATCAACTTTTAAATATATCTTTTTAAAATTACTTTTTCTTGAAAATATCTTTTCTTTAAAAAGGTACATTTTCCTAAGTAAATATCTCTTCTTAAAAAGTTCCATTTCATAAAAGGTAACTTTTCATATATAGTATAATTTGATAAAAAGTGTATTTTATTAATAAGTACCTTTTGCAAAAAGTATCATTTCTTAAAAGTATCTTCTCGCAAAAACTAAATTTTCTTAAAAGTACATTAAAAAAAAAAATGTTTAAAAATTATCTCCTCTTAAAAGTATTTTTCTTAGAAAGATCTTTTCTTTAAAAAGGTAATTTTCTTAAATAAGTATCTCTTCTAAATAGTACCTTTTTATAAAAAGAACATTTTCGTAAAATGTAACTTTTCATAAAAAGTATATTTTCTTAAAAATGCCTTCTGCAAAAAAGTACATTTTCATAAAAAAAATATATTCTGTCAAAAAGTACCTTTTGTTAATAAATATAAATTCTCTTAAAGAAAATGATATTTTCTTATCAAGTAAATTTTCTATAATAGAGCCTTGTGTTTAAAAGTTATCTCTTGTTAAAATTAATTTTTCTTCTAAAAAGAACCTGTTTATAAAAAGTAATTTTTCATAAATGTATATCTTGCTAAAAAGTACCTTTTCTTAAAAAGTATATTCTTTTAAAGTGTACATGTTCTTAAAAAAATTTAAATTTATTTAAAGAAAAGGACATTTTCTTAACCCTCTCACGACCAAACCTAAACTGCTGCAAAATTTTTATTTTTTTTGTGGATTCGTACTTAACGGCCCAACATTTCTAAACAAAAGTGCCATCAAAAATATTTTTTTTTTAATTCCTTCAAGGAAAAAACCCATGGGCCATATATATTGGTCGTCAACGGTTAAAATTAATTTATTCCGCTCAATGCAAGTCAGTGAATTGTGTTGTGTTTGTTGTAAATTTTTAAATATAGAACACAGAGAACCAACTACCACTTTTTCAGTTTGTAAAAAACCTTTTTGTAAAAAACCTTTTTGTTTCACAAAAAACAGTAATTGCTTCGAAGATTACCATATTTGATTTTATATTTTTGAGATATTTAGAATTAATCTTTTTCTAAGTCTTTTTATTCATAGTTTAATTAATTGTTGATTTAATATTTTGAATTTTATTAATTTAATAAAAATATAAAACTATAAAACATTTTTTTTACCCGTACTGAATTTTGCTAACTAATAAACCGATTCCAAATATTGTGGTGTTTTTGTAAACCATAAACACTGGTTCACGTTATGTGGAATTAATAACATCCAAATATCATTAAAAAAAAAACATTTTTCAGTCTTCTAGGCCACCGTCTTTGGTCCTGAGATTACATGTGCCATTTTTTTGTAGGGTCTGAAATTTAAAACTATCTTCTGTCGACTCAAGTCAACTTTAAAAAAATCGGTTGGAAAATGTGGAAAATATAAGAAAAAATAAAAATGGGACATATGTGTCCCATTGGTCGTGAAAGGGTTAGAAAGTAAATTTTCTAAAATAGAACCTGATTTCTAAAAATTATCTCTTCTTAAAAGTACATTTTCATGAAAAGTTCTTTCCTTTAAAATAGTAAATTTTCTTAAATAAGAACCTCTTCTTTAAAAGTACCTTTTCATAAGAAGAACCTTTTCATAAAAAGTAGCTTTTGATAAAAAGTTTTTTAAAAAGTACCTTTTTTAAAAAAGTTCCCTTTATTAAAAAGTATATTTTCTTGAAAACGTGAATTTTCTGTAAAAAACTAGCTTTTCTCAAAAATTTATTTTTATAAATTGTTACAGGCAACTTGTCAACTAACGAACTTATAATAAAATTATTTCCTTAAATTAGATATTTCTACTCACTTCTATCATATTCAACTTTAAAACTCGATTTTATCGCATCGCTCGCCACGGGATCCAGGCGATATGTAAATGGTCCACCGTTCCCTCTACCACGATCATCCGCATCTTTGGCAGCAACCTCAATAATTTTACGCGGGCTTACATTTTCAGGTAATACTGGACGAAAATCCTCTTTGAATACAGGAGCATTGTCATTGACATCTTTTACTATCACAGTTAAAGTGGCCGTAGCCGTACGAGGTATAATACCATCATCGATAGCCAAGATCTCCAGATGATGTCGCTCATTTGTTTCACGATCCAATGACCTTTGTATGCTAATCGCACCCTTATCGCTTATGGCAAATTGTCGCTTGCGATTCGTGGCCTTAACTAACTTATACGTTACTTTACTTTTGCCGCCCCGATCGGCATCGGTGGCCTTAAACTGTTCGAGTATTGTGCCGACCTTAGTATCCTCGTACACGTACAATTCAATATTATCACGCTCAAAGTGCGGTGAATTATCGTTAATGTCACGCAATTTAACCACAACCCATGAGTATGCTAGATGGTATTTATCACTATCATTGTCGCCTTTATCATTGACTTGTATGCGAAAGCGAAAACCACCACTTTGCATGGGATCTTCATAGTCCAGGGGTTCTATGATTTTCAAGGAACCCGTACCATCACTATTCCGTACCATAGCGAATTTATCCGAACCCAAGCCACTGTTGGGCACCACTTTGTATTGAAATGAATTTGTTTCATCCTCATCTTGCACCGTCACCGTAAGAATGGGCGTTTCTGGTATGGGGCTACCATTTGTTTCATCTACTTCCGTAAACCATTCATCTTTGGTAAACATAGGCGGCATATCGTTTAAATCTTTAACTTTTATGGAAGCGGTACCTGTACCTTTTAGGCCACCACCATCCATAGCCACCACTTGTATTGAATAATCGGGAGTCCTTTCCCGATCTAAACAGCATACGGCTGTCTTTATCACTCCTGTTTCGGGTTCAATTTCGAAAATAGGTGCTCCCGTCTCTTCCTCTATGACATTTTTTTCTATCGAATATATTAGTTTGGCATGTGTACCCTCATTGGGATCGTCATAGTCAATGGCTGACATTGTCATTACAACCATATCGGCTGTACCGTTCTCTGTGATATTACCATAGTAAGTACCCTGAGGAAATTGCGGTGTATTGTCGTTGATATCTTTTAAATTAACTTGTATATCCGCATAGCCAACGAGGCCTTCGCCGCCCTCATCTTGTGCGAATACGGTAAAACGCCATTGTGGTCGTCCGTTGGGTTGGTCACGGTCCAAAGGCTGTAAGATAGAAGAGAGAAATATAATTTAGAATTGAAAAACTTAACTGTATTTATTTTAGGACCGAAGATTACTAGTTGTTTCTAGTTAATTTCAGTTTGGCCTACTTTATCAACGAAAAATCAAAAATTTACCATATAAGTTTTGGAAAAGCTTTGTAAAGTATGTATAATTTAAATATTTTTTTGTAAAAATCGATATCAAGTTACTAAAAATTTTATCCTTATGTAGAAATATTAAATACATTCTTGAAAGTTTAAAGTATTTCCTATGATTTTTTAAATGCAATTTAAAGTTAACTCCAGCTTGTTAATGTATTTTGTGTATTTTTAATTTTTTTCAATGGAAAATTTAATAAATTAAATTTAATAGATTAAATCTATGACTATAACTACTAATTTGTAGTTATTTAATACAAGTTTTCATTCTTCTTAATTTTTTTTTCTTTGCTTTGTCTGCTTAGTTCATGTTCGTGTTTTAAGTACAGTTTCTTGTTTTATTACTACATCAACAAAAAAAGTTGTTCATGTTAACAGGATTTTTGTCTGGCTTTTTTTTTACATATTAGAAACAGTGCTTACAACAACTAATAGGAACATTCAAAGTTTTGAGTTTAATTTAGATGACCTAAATTATTAAAATTTTTACTCACTATATCCAACAAAAACGTTAAATATAATATCAGTCACATATTTGGATGTTATCTCAATATGGGGACTTCACAACAGATAGTTTTTTTTTTTAGGTCAGTATACTCTGGCAAATCAAACAAATTCAGCCTGCATAGCACTTCCAAATAAACCAAATGAAAATCACTAATCGATTCGAGCAATCTATCGACGATGTTTTATAACAAAATTGTGTTCAGAGAGGAGGTTCATTTTTGGCTTAAGGTTCCTGTTAATAAACACAATTGCCACATATAGAGTGAGGCCAGTTCACAGCAGGCTCTACAGTGTACATACGCTGGTGACACCATCGTAACTTATTTCTTCAGAAATGAAGACGGAGCTCGCGTTACGGGTAATGGAGATCGTTGCCGCACTATGTTCAATAACGTTTTTTTTTTTAATATGGATGACATTTATTCAATCGAGATGTTTCAATTGGATGGCATTATGGGCCATAGGGCGACCGCAACTATCGACTTATTGAAATCAAAATTTGGCGATAAGTGATTTTCGAGAAATGGGCTTTTCAATTTGCCTCCAAGGTCATGCTATTTGTCACGCCTCGATTATTTCCTGTAGAGCTGTTTGTACTCCCTGGTTTGTGCTGATAAACCTGCAATAATTGACGCCTTGGAGGCCAACATTATTCGTGATGTTCGTGACATACGGTCAGCAATGCTGGAAAAAGTGACTTAAAATTTGACGTCCAGAATGTGCTTCGCCAAGAACAGCCACATTTTCAAAATATCATGTCACGTATTGATATTTCAAATAAAGTAACGATTTTGACTAAAATTTAATTGTGTTATTTTTTACAATATCATGTTCGATCGGGCTTAAAAAATACCCTTTACTTCCGACAACATTGGGAGTGAATTAAATTTAATAAATATTAAATTCCATTTAAATCAGACATTATTATGAGGTATTATTCACAGCAGAGCATTGATTGAATTATATTTATCTGTATAAGATGTGTAACGATATTTAGTGTATAAAAATTGTCATAAACTGGAGGACCAATCACAACGTGATAAATTTGGTAGATTCGATATCCGCATATAATAGTATTTGGATATACTGTAGTGCAATTTATAATTATTATTATTATTGGTATTATTATGGTGCATTTTATGAGAAAGCTATAAATTAGAAAAAAAGCACAAAGCTTAATTAATTGTCTATATTATTGTCCTAACAATAATATATATCAAAATTATGAGCCGTTTTAAATTAGGTAATTCGTTAATTTTTTAATAAAAAAAGATCTTTGACTTTTTAATTAATGGCAATCCAGTTCAGTTAAGAAGAAAATATTTGTCATGCAGAAGCTATTTTGATTAGCCGTTCAATACTGGATATTTTGTTAATATCTTGTCAGTAGTACATAAGATTAGGCGGATATACTTTGCCACTTTTGTATTAGAAGCCGCCATTGAAAAGTAACATTTCGACATATTCCCCATATACATAAATATAGCACCCGATATGAACTTTTTATATCTGCAGCCAAAAAAAAAAAAACATTATAATAACAATGCCACACATGCTTATTTTCTATATCCATTTAGTTGGACCGAAGAGATAAGGTCTCTATACCATGGTATAGGGTATCGTATAGTCGGTCTAGGCCGACTCTAATTTTCTTACTTGTTGATTATGGAAAATAGCCTATAAAATTATATAATACATTTGATTTGCTTATGAATAATTAGTATACAGTTTCAAATATTTCATATATTTGGGCCATTTTTCATATTTTTTGACAATATTTTATTATTATAATTATAATTTTTTTACGATTCTTAATTTGTTTTTTTTTTTGCCATTTTTCATATTTTTTTGGGTAAAATTTCATATTTTTTTTCTGGGAGATTTTTAATATTTTTCGGGTCATTTTTCATTGGACCATTATTTTTTTTTTTTTGCGATTTTTCATTGAGCGATATTTCTAGTGCCTAAATTTTTCTATGGGCCGAGGTGAAAAAAATTGGCCGATCTGTACCATATTAAGTAAAGTTACTTCTTTTACTTAAAAACATATACACACCAGATTTGAGAAGTGTCTGTGCAATATTTTTGTTTTTTTATGGTACTTAGTTTGGATTTAAAGGATTTAATTTTGCACTACTTGTACATGTGTGTAATAAACTCAAATTTACCAAAGTTGAGCGATATCTATATGATAAACAGTACCTTGCCCCTATTTGAGTCGAGCTCAGAGCTATTAGGGCTAGAGATGAACGATTTTAATAGATGATACTCAAAACATGACACTGACTACTAAATACTCAAGTAAGATACCTACAGTTTTCTGTGGTACAAAGTTTTATGAGTTTGTTTGACAGTATATACTAAAAAATATTAACCTTAAAACATACCGATTGACTCTTACTACTTGACAATGTAAACCTTCAAATCCTCTTAACTTCTTTTAAATATTTGAATAAAATTTTATAAAAAAGTTATATCCGTTCAAGGTAGAATATATATACAGAAAAATATTGCTTCTTAATTGTAGAATAATTATTAAATTACCTGAGGATCTCTCCATTTAATTATATAGCATATTATCAAAAAAAAAATATATTTAACAATAACAAGTAAGAAAATTATAGTCGGTCTAGACCGACCATACGATACCCTATACCATGGTTTAGAGACCTTATCTTTCGATCCAACTATTTGGATAAAGAAAATAACCATAAGGGGGATTTCATGTCAAGTGCACCAACTTTTGAAACCGATGTCTTCCGATCGGAAATTTGCACCACGGTTAGTCCTGTTGGATAGTAGTTCAGATACAATTTTTCAAGAAGATCGGTCCAGATCTCTCTGAGTTAGAGGGGATCAAAATTTGACATTTTGGCCAAACAGGTGTTTTTTCTCATCCATGTAACTTATTACCTATTGTTCTTAGAAAATTTTCTCCCAAAGAGTTTAGATAGCTATTTGCTCAATATTTCGGAAAAAAATACTTAAAAAAAAAAAAAAAAATTTGGTAGACTTTTTTTTTGCTAAATTAAAGCATTTTTTGCCTTTTTTTCCAAAAAGGGCATTTTTTTATTTTTTTATTTTTTCATAAGAAAGCCTAGGATTTTTCATTTAAGAGCTTTTTGGTCGCTTAGTGGGATGGGAGTGGGATATCTATCAAAATAAATGTTTTGTAACTCAAGACAACGGTTTTTCAATTTTTCACAAATGCACTATTTTGAATTTTTTTCTATTTGTGTCTAAAGCCTTACAAATAAAACTTATACTGAGAAACTAGACAAACTAAACTTTCTGAAGGTATATAACATACCTAACTAAAATTTTATACCCTCGATACTGTAATACCCAGAAAATCGCTTTTTTTCTTTAGAAATGTTGAAAAATTATTATATTTTATTTATTTTTAATAATAATTAAATTAATGTATAATAATAATAACATTAACAATAAAAAGATATTAAAATTTAATCTTAATTACATTAGATCCATTGATATCATAACTATTTTTATTCTTAATTTATTGTAGCGGATGAAGTATTAAAGTGTTGTAAATTTTTAAATACCCAGTCTTTCATCCAGCTTTTTTGTCGCCTTTATTTATTGCGTTTTTTTGTCAATCCTTTCTTGGCGTTACTAGGTTCAGCTGTTGATTTCGCTGCTGGTTTATTTGTTGTCTTTGGAAAGAAATCGCATTGAATAGAGGCAGAAAACTTTTTCAACTTGGGTCTTCCATCGACAAGCGGTATAAAAGCATGGTATTGAGCGGTGCCATCGATTGTTACCGCAGCATCGAATCTGCTCTTCAGTGTTTTCAATGTTTCCTGATGATCCTCTTTGCTACTAAAAACTATTTTAGTTTCTTTACAATAATTCTTTGCCAAATGGAATAAAGCAGTCGCATCTAAGATGCGATCTTGATGAGAGCACTGGAGGCTATACTTCGCTGCATTTCTTTTAAGGTTTGCTCCAATACCATCACATGCTCCTTTACCATGAGCAGTAGAATGAAAATGCCACTCAGCTGGCATTCCAAAATCTTTTTCATGGGCCATAAGCTTTGCCAAGCTACCTTTGTTTTTAAAATGTTGACGAGCTCCGTCCGAAACGTTGTATACCTTCTTTACTGTAAATTTAGATTTTAGAAATTTTAGCATTCTCTTCTGGTACTCATAAACTGCAACGGTATCATGTTTTAAATGGTCGGATATGATAGCCATACTTTTGTGTTCCAGCTTTTCATCTTTCATGTAGTAAATAACTATTGTGAATATAGTTGCTTGGTCGTTATGGAAGTGGAATGCTTGTATGGCATCCTGAAGAACATATTTATAGTTTTCTGCGAAATCATATGAAATAACGAATTCACCAGACTTCAAATGTATCTTCAAATCCTTGAAGAATGACCATTGCTCTTTTACTAAAAAGTCATGGTTTCTCAAGTTTAGCAATCCTGTACACATTTCTTCCACAAAATCATCCACATTTAAAATGATTGTTTTCAATGTGCATCTGTCAGTCTGAATCCAAGAATTAAATTTGACCTCCGCTATATATTCTCGATCTAAAGAGTTGATTAAATTTTGTTTGATGAATGTGGTTTTCGGGCAATTGGTACATTCACCTAAGTGGCAAGAAGTTGTTGCATTAGGACACATAGTCAATTTAAGGCAATCGCGGTAATCATGTAAATCTTCTGCCGAATTATCTGTTAAATACTTTAAGTTGATTTCCTTCAACATCAGTTTAACATTTTCATGGTAAATGCAAACGCATAATGTGTGAGTTCCGCTGCTTTCTGCCAAAACGCAAGGTTGTGGCCTCATTTGGGTTAATTTCGTTAAGCCAATTCTAACATCCTCGTGTTCAGATTGAAATGTGGCAAATAACTCTTTCAGGTTACAGATAACCATTCTCTTCTGTTATGTTATGAAGGTATGTTACATACCTTCGGAAAGTTTAGTTTGTCTAGTTTCTCAGTATAAGTTTTATTTGTAAGGTTTTAGACATAAATAGAAAAAAATTCAAAATATTGCATTTGTGAAAAATTGAAAAACCGTTGTTATGAGTTAGAAAACATTTATTTTGATAGATATCCCACTCCCATCCCACTAAGCGACCAAAAACCTCTTAAAGTAAAAATCCTAAGCTTTCTTATGAAAAAAAAAAAATAAATAAATGCCCTTTTTGAAAAAAAGGCAAAAAATGCTTTAATTTAGCAAAAAAAAAGTCTACAAATTTTTTTTTTTTTAAGTATTTCTTTCCGAAATATTGAAGAAATAGCTATCTAAGTTCTTTGGGAGAAAATTTTCTAGGAACAATAGGTAATAAGTTACATGGATGAGAAAAAACACCTGTTTGGCCAAAATGTCAAATTTTGATCCCCTCTAACTCAGAGAGATCTGGACCGATCTTGTGTCTGGACTACTATCTAATAGGACTAACCTTGGTGCAAATTTCATCCCGAACGGAAGACATCGGTTTCAAAAGTTGGTGCACTTGACATGAAATCCCCCATAAACCAAATTTGGGTGGCACTGTTATTAATTTTTTCGGCTGCAGATATGAAAAAGGTTTTTTCTATATATATTTATATGGGGCCTAGGTCGGAAAATAGACGGATTCTTACTATATTTGGTAAAGTCACATATATTTTGAAAAAATATATACAAACCAAATCAGAGAAGAATCTGTGCTATATTTTCGCTTTTTTATAGATTTAAGTGAAGATCGGGGGCCTAAGAAGTATCATATAGAGATTATTTTTGGACTACTGATTAGTAGATAATACAAACACATACAAACCCAATTTGACTGAAATCTATATGATAATTTTGACCCCTTGGCAATTTAAGTCAATTTCATAGGGGTCATTTGTATGGGGACTAAGTCTGAACATAGACCGAATTTCACTAATTTCAATAGCGTTCATCCTATGGCCGATGAGAGGTTATGTACCAAATTTCATCAAAATATATTCTTATTTGCGACCTGTAGTTTGATTAAAATGTTTACGTGGACACACAGACGGACGGACGGACGGACCGAAGGACATCGCTAAATCGATTTAGAAAGTGATTCTGAGTCGGTCGGTATAATAAAAGATGGGTCTAGGTCAAATATTTTTGGTGGTTACAAACAGCAGCACAAAGTCATTATACCCAAACCACATAGTGGTATAGGGTATAAAAATAGTTGCTATTGTATTGTTCTTGATGAAATCAAGTGTTTCTATTTAAATGTCTATTTTGAAGTTTTGATGGTTCGTCATGCCAATATAAGTCAAACCCAAATAATTATGTAGAATTTACGTTTTAAATCATTTTAAGTGACTTAATTCTGATACTTTGGCCTACTAAGCTCGGCAGTCACTATGAAAAATTGTTCTGCAGTAGTTTGAATAGTTGGACCCATGGCTCGAGTTGACAATAGTAAATCTAGTTACTGAAGCTATCAATAGGAAGATAAATAAGACCAAAAAATTTTTTTTAGCATAATTCAAGCTTCAAATATATGAAAAAGTCGGGAAAAACCGAAATCAAGAAGAACCAACTATGTAGCCTGATCTTTCGTAAATCAAAATAAATATTATAGAATAAAATCTATGGATATATACTGAAGTTATTTAAAATTCTACAAATATGCTAAAATGTAACTTCAACTTAAAATTGTTTATTTATTTAATATTTTCTGAAATTTTATATTTACATTTTTGCCTTCTTTTTCACATGCATTTATTAATGTTAAATGTTAATAATTAAACAACTTTTGTCCAGTTACAAATGTGTACTTATTCACTTGAAATTTATTTTGACCTAATACAAATCGTTATCATTACCATTATCATTATAGCGTTTTAAATTAAATTCATAAATAAATACACTTACCTTTAAAACAAAAATATCACCTGTCGTCCGATTTATATCAAATTTACTATTTGCTGTATTATCAGGATCAATGCCCTGACCTGTAAGAAAATATACAATATTTGTTGGTCTATCTACATCGCCATCGGTGGCCGTAACCTAAAAGAGAGACAAAAACAAAAGAAGCAACTATAATAAAAACATTAACTCGATGATAAATTAAAAATTAATAAATTTTACATAAATCACATGCAAAACGAGGCAATGAATTATGCAGCTATTGTTGGGCTCATGCTGCCAATAATTTCTTCTTCTTTTTATTTTTTAAAATGTCTGCGGATATATTTATGACCATATGTGTGTATGTATATTCTGGTAGTAATTACCACAAGATTTCGTTGGCTTAAACAACGGAAATATACAAAAGAAATTACCATTACATGAAATAATGTGGATAGTAAAAATAACCCACTAATAACAGGGTAGGACAAAAGTGGGATATTTATCCCCAGTACCAAAATGATATAATGAATATGTGATAATGTTTGCAAGTACCAAAACTAATTGACCTAAACCAACTTTTTATTATACCAATCGCCTTAGAATCTACTTAAAGCTGTCCATTCCACAGTGTGTCAGTTCATTATTCTACCGAAATCGGTAGTCCCAATTATATATATTCATTAGGGTTGCCCTTAATAAAAAAAGAGTTGAAACTCTCGGTCTAACCTCCTAGAAATATGAGAATAGCAGAAAAACTGAGAAATTCAAAGGTTTGGGTCAATCAAAACGACTGAAGACGACTGAAAATTTCAAGTGTGCTTATATGGGGAAAATATGACATTTATTCAGATTTTACGAAAATTTCGCTTTTAAGTTTTATTTTTCGATAAGCTTTTAAATGAATCGATATCAGTACTAAATTAGCTCTCTAAAACGCTATACAGCTTCAAAATCGAATAAAAACTCGCCAAGAAGTAGCAAATGGCCCAGACCACTTTTGTGCCAACAAAACTAGGTCGTGAAATTTGACTGAAACTTTTTCAACTTTAAGAAAATAATTAAAGCCATCAATTTTTTTTTCAGTCTCAACGCCTATGGGCACTCACACGTGAAGTATTGTTTTACTACCGCCTTTTGAACCTATTGTGCAATGAGACCAAAAATGGAAAATTTTTTTAATAAAATTTTGAAAACTCTTTTTTAAGCTTCACAAAATTTTTTTAAAGAAAAATTCAAAACATGGATATTTAAAGCATTGTTAAATATATGTTAAAAATTATTTGTGTGAATCTTAAGTGAATTCCTCTGCCAGAATTTTTTTTACAACGAATAATTTTTGCGGATTTCGAGAAAAAGAGTTTTTTCTGAAATATTCAGTAAATTTACTCTTTCTAAATACTTTGTATAAAAATTTATCAGTTGTCTACTTTTAAATATTATATTTTATCTTAATAGCCTAGGGTTTCGAAAAAAAATTATATGCCACAATTATCCCTTTTGGACTTGGGGTCACATATGACCACAAGCTAATAAAAGACAATTTATTACAAAAATTAGATGTGACGCTCAAAATATGATAACCAAATGCAAAAGTCTTCCATGCTATAAATTTGGAATAAGTCGAACAATGTTAACCCATTCCTTGCCGAGGCCAAACTTTGAATTTTGACATATAAAAAAAATTTACTCTTCTAGTAAACTAGATGTACTACCTAGATGTAAAATTGTACTATGTTTTACCGATTTTTATGATTTGATGATTATGATGATTTTTTAATTTGACGCCATTAACCCATTTGGACTTGGCGCCACATATGTGCCCAGCTAGTATATGATGATGAAGTTTAAAAATTCAAATATTTTGCAAATACTGCTGAATTTTGGATCATTTTAACCATACCCTTAACCGCGTAAGGGTAAGTTTTCGTAAAATATAGCACATTGTTATTTCCCAACCCATAATAAGGGTTTCATATCCGGAACGGGGTTCTTTGTATGTCACTGTGCAAGTGTTCTTAAATGTTTACCTCGTCTTTCATTTCTTTAGGATTTTTGATTTTCAAGCAGGTGTGTCTGATGGCGCCATGAAATTCGGTTTTTACATTTAAAGAGCAGCAAAAGTTGTTTCAACCAATCGACTGTTTAATAAAGAGAAACGTGATTGATTTTCCAGTCGGCTTTTTCAACTTTTTAAAAACTTATATTATTTAAATTCTTAGTGCTTCTTATATAACTTGTAAAGGCTTATTAACTTTCAAATTTTATGAGTGAGATCGAAAAAATATCCACGCATATAACGTGTAATAATAAGGAAGTTATTCAACTTAGAGTTTTGATTTTTAATAGGAAAATATAATTTTTATAGTTCTAATCAGTACTTATGAACTCATAAGTCTTTTCCACAAACCTTCCAATAAGGCATTTCATAGTAAGTTCTGTGACTTTTTCGAACAGGTAGTGAGTGTTTCCACATTTTGTAAATTTTATTTTGTGTTCTTCGACTCCCTTTTCACAACAGCCCAATATCTCTCCACTGCCTTAACTCCGGATAGTTTGGAGAATTTGACTCCCTTGGTACAAAATACAAGTTACTGTTATCGTATCACTCAAGATCTTTCTTACCGTGGTGATAAAGTACCAAATCGGGCCAGAGATATGTGGACACATAGTGTTGATTTATGAAACGAAGGAGTCTTTATCGCAAACATTGCCTATTAAAAATTTCGGTGTTTATAGAGCTAGTTTTAATAAACGACAAAAACAAACACACCAGGAACCGTTTTTGGAAATGTTTTCGGCTTTTGGATCTTTAACTTCTCTTTAGCATTTCCTCGGCAATTAGCAATGAACAAAATTTGATAGGGAAGTTGGCAAAACTATAAGAAGTTGTATTTTTTAAATATGATTTAAATTTCCGGGCTCTGCATTTGGCCTCTAAAATCATTACAGTGTTCCTGTCTGGAACATTTTAGACTTACTACGTTTACAGATCTGCATTGGCTTTCATTTTTCGCAACAAATAGTACGAGTACTGGGTAAGGAGTCTCTTTCTTAAACATTGCCTATTAAAAATGTCGGTGTTTATAGAGCCAGTTTTAATAAACGACAAAAACAAACACACCAGGAACCATTTCTAGAAATGTTTTCGGCTTTTGGATCTTAAATTTCTCTTCAACATTTCCTCGACAATTAGCAATGAACAAAACTTGATAGGAAAGTTGACAAAACTATAAGAATTTGATTTTTTGTAAACATGATTTTAATTTCCGTGCTCTGCATTTGGCCTCTAAAATTATTACACCTGTCTGGAACATTTTAGACTTACAACGTTTACAGATCTGCATTGGCTTTCATTTTTCGCAACAAATAGTACGAGTACTGGGTAAGACGGGCTGCTCTTCTGCCGGAAATATTGGGAGCTCGTGTTTATATTTTTTCTTCCCGAACCAGGTTTCCCATCAGTGGTCAAGTTCTACTGATATTTTCTGATAAAATTGAAGGCAGAGCTTTGATTCTTGGAAGAAATTTTTATAGGACCACGCTGGGTTTTGTTGAAAATATTTATTATTTTATTTTAATGGTGCGTGGTATAGAAGAAGAAAGCATATATTTCAAAAATTCATAACTACGCTGTATTCTTAATTGGACCAGTTTCTGGCATTTCAGCCTTCATCAGCGATGTATTGAACATTGTGATAATATTTATTAATTTTATTTCAAAACTCATTTTAATTAAAGTAATAAAAAACAAGTAAGAAAATTATAGTCGGTCTCGACCGACTATACGATACCCTATACCATGCTTTTAAAGACCCTATCTCTCAGGCCCAACTAACTGGATATAGAAAATAAGCATAAACAAAATTTGAGTGGGATTTTTATTAATTTTTTTGATTGCAGATATGAAAAAGTTCATAACGGATGCTATATCTATATGGAGACTTGGCCCAAAAATGGACCGATCCTGACCATGTTTGGTAAAGTCTCTTGTATTTTGCAAAAATATATACGAACAAAATTTGAAAAGAATCCGTGCAATATTTTTGTTTTTTGATAGATACAAGTGAAGATCGAGAAGCAGCTCTATATTTGGCCTATGACTAAGAGTTGTCCCATAGGAATCATTTTTGGACTACTTATTAATGGATGTAATAAACACATACAGACCCAATTTGACTAAGATTTATATTATAATTTGGATATTATGGCAATTTATGTTCATTTCATAGGGGGGTCATTTGTATGGGGGCTAGGTCTGAATATGGACCGATTCTCGCCAATTTCAATAGCGTTCATCCTATAGGCGGTAGAAGCTTACATACCTAACTCCAGCAAAATATATTTATATTTGCGGACGGACGGACATCGTTAAATCGAATCAAATATTGATTCTGATTCGATCGAAGATGGGTCTAGCTCAAATATTTATGGTAGTTACAAACAGCAGCACAAATTCATTATACCCAAACCACATAATGGTATAGGGTATAATGAACAGGGTTGTCATTAAACATAATTACTGACATATTTTTATACCCTCCACTCCAGTGTGCAGAGGGTATATATAAGTTTGTCATTCCGTTTGTATTAATTAGAAAAAAAAATTTGGACCCCATAAAATACATATATTTGTGATCCTTATAACAAGCGGAGTTGATATAGCGATGTCCGTCTGTCCGTCTGTGGAAATCACGATGACGGCATCAATCGGGCAGCTAGGGTGCTCGTTGATATAAAAAATGATTCATTGACATCCTGGGAAGTTTGCTGTTTGAAATCGTCCAAGCCGGTCAATTGGGGCCCGAGATTTGAATAAAGAACTAAAAAAGTCTTGAAAAAATATAATTTTCTATGTTGTTCTTGTCACGATCACGCCCTCAACAGGATATCTAAGGTGATCGTTTTTAGTGAGAATGATTCAACAAATTGATAGGAAGATTTATGTTTCAAAAATCATTAAAATCGGTGGAACACGTCCAGACAGACACTACGAGTTAATATAAAGGAGTAAAAATGCACCAGCATCTAAAGCAAATAATGCTAAAATATGTACCTAGTTGTTAATAAAAAAAACAATGTAAATTTAGCAAAAAAAATTTTTATGTATTAATTTATTTAAAGAGAAAAACACAAAAATAACATTTCATGTTGTATTTTTTGTGTGTAATATTTACATATACATATGGGGGGTTTCATGTCAAGTACACCAACTTTTTAAACCGATGTCTTCCGATCGGGATGAAATTTGCACCAAGGTTAGTCCTATTAGATAGTAGTTTAGACACAATTTTTCAACAAGATCGGTCCAGATCTCTCTGAGTTAGAGGGGATAAAAATTTAACATTTTGGCCAAACAGGTGATTTTTCTCATCCATGTAACTTATTACCTATTCTTCTTAGAAAATTTTCTCCCAAAGAGTTTAGATAGCTTTTTCTGCAATATTTCGGAAAAAAATACTTAATTTTTTTTTTTTCATAAGAAAGCTTAGGATTTTTCCTTTAAGATATTTTTGGTCGCTTAGTGGGACGGGAGTGGGATATCTATCAAAATAAATATTTTGTAACTCAAGACAACGGTTTTTCAATTTTTCACAAATGCACTATTTTGAATTTTTTCCTATTTGTGTCTAAAACCTTACATAAGTTTTTATACTGAGAAACTAGATAAACTAAACTTTCCGAAGGTATATAACATACCTAACTAAAATTTTATACCCTCGATACTGTAATATCCAGAATATGTTAGCCTCAGGAAAAAAATCGCTTTTTTTCTATAGAAATGTTGAAAAATTATTATTTTTTATTTATTTTTAATAATAATTAAATTAATGTATAATAATAATAATATTAAAAATAAAAAGATAAATAATTTATTAAAATTTAATCTTAATTGCATTAGATCCATTTATATCATAACTATTTTTATAATTAATTTATTGTAGCTGATGAAGTATTTAAGTCTTGTAAATTTTTAAATACCCAGCTGTTGTTCAGCTGTTGATTTCGCTGCTGGTTTATTTGTTGTCTTTGGAAAGAAATCGCATTGAATAGAGGCAGTAAACTTTTTCAACTTGAGTCTTCCATCGACAAGCTGTATAAAAGCATGGTATTGAGCGGTGCCATCGATTGTTACCCCAGCATCGAATCTGCTCTTCATTGTTTTCAATGTTTGCTAATAAAAACTATTTTAGATTCCTTACAATAATTCTTTGCCCAATGGAATAAAGCAGTCGCATCTAAGATGCAATCTTGATGAGAGCACTGGAGGCTATACTTCGCTGCATTTCTTTTAAGGTTTGCTCCAATATTATCACATGCTCCTTTACGATGAGCAGTGGGATGATAATGCCACTCAGCTGGCATTCCAAAATCTTTTCATGAGCCATAAGATTTGCGAAGCTACTTTTGTTTTTAAAATGTTGACGAGCTCCGTCCGAAACGTAGTATACCTTATTTACTGTAAATTTAGAATTTAGATAGTTTAGTATTATCTTCTGGTACTTATAAACTGCAACGCTATCATGTTTTAAATCGTCGGATATGATTGCCATACTTTTGTGTTCCAGTTTTTCAGCTTTCATGTAGTAAATAACTATTGTGAATATAGTTGCTTGGTCGTTATTGAAGTGGAATGCTTGTATGGCATCCTGAAGAACATATTTATAGTTTTCTGCGAAATCATATGAAATAACGAATTCACCAGACTTAAAATGTATCTTCAAATCCTTGAAGAATGACCATTGCTCTTTGACTAAAAAGTCATGGGTTGTCAAGTTTAGCAATCCTGTACACATTTCTTCCACAAAATCATCCACATTTAAAATGATTGTTTTCAATGTGCATCTGTCAGTCTGAATCCAAGAATCAAATTTGACCTCCTCTATATATTCTCGATCTAAAGAGTTTATTAAATTTTCTTTGATGAATGTGGTTTTCGGGCAATTGGTACATTCACCTAAGTGGCACGAAGTTGTTGCATTAGGACACATAGTCAATTTAAGGCAATCGCGGTAATCGTGTAAATCTTATGCCGAATCATCTTTTAAATAATTTAAGTTGATTTCCTTCAACATCAGTTTAACATTTTCATGGTAAATGCAAACGCATACTGTGTGAGTTCCGCTGCTTTCTGCCAAAACGCAATGTTTTGGCCTCATTTGGGTTAATTTCGTGAAGCCAATTCTAACATCCTCGTGATCAGATTGAAATGTTGCAAATAACTCTTTCAGGTTACAGATAACCATTCTCTTCTGTTATGTTATGAAGGTATGTTACATACCTTCAGAAAGGTTAATTTGTCTAGTTTCTCGGTATAAGTTTTATTTGTAAGGTTTTAGACACAAATAGGAAAAAATTAAAAATAGTGCATTTGTGAAAAATTGAAAAACGGTTGTCTTAAGTTACAAAACATTTATTTTGATAGATATCCCACTCCCATCCCACTAAGCGACCAAAAAGCTCTTAAAGGAAAAACCCTAAGCTTTCTTATGAAAAAATAAAAAAAAAATGCCCTTTTTGAAAAAAAAGGCAAAAATGCTTTAATTTAGCAAAAAAAAAAGTCTAAAAATTTTTTTTTTTTTTTAAAGTATTTTTTTCCGAAATATTGGAGAAATAGCTACGTAAACTCTTTGGGAGAAAATTTTCTAAGAACAATAGGTAATAAGTTACATGGATGAGAAAAAACACCTGTTTGGCCAAAATGTCAAATTTTGATCCCCTCTAACTCAGACAGATCTGGACCGATCTTGTTGAAAAATTGTGTCTAAACTACTATTCAATAGGACTAACCTTGTCGGAAGACATCGGTTGCAAAAGTTGGTGCACTTGACATGAAATCCCCCATATATATTCTACTAGATGTAACCCGGTGTGCTTCGCTACACCCTCTCCCTTCCCCCCCCACCACACGAGTCGTTATGAAAGGGCTCACGCAAAATCCCAAGGCTCTCACTAATACAGTAATTCAGATATATCACATTTAATATAAAGTTTGTGTAGGGGTGCCACGCGCATTTGTCCAATCCCGCCCATTTTTTTGTCTGACTACTCACGTTAATAACGGATGACCTGAGACAAATTTGCAAAGCTTTCTCTATCTATTAATATACTGTGAGCGTCAAAATAAAGTAAACACCTTAGTTCCTCATATTAAAACTTTTATTAAAATGAAGTAATTAACACAAAATCAAAAATAAATATAAGGAATTCAAGAATTATTTAATTATAGCTGAACTCAATAAAAAAAATTAAACAGAAGCATTACAAAATAGGAATAAATGGACTTTATTTAGACAATGACCAAATTTTACGCGTCAAAAAAAATTAAACAGCAAAGAAAAGGCCAGCAGAACTTCAATACAAAAAGCAAACTTTTAAAATATTTTAATATTTGGTGTATTTTCATTTGGCCTTAAGCCCCTTATGTAGTCTTCTAAGCTGCGACTCGACAATTTTTTTTGTTTTTTTTTTTGTTCCTACCCACAATTTCGCCAATTTCACGCAAAGATTTACATTTTTCTTTTTAATCTAAAATATTTTCCGAGTATAAACCGATATTTTCTTTCCCATAGTAGGAATATTTGCTTTTACATGTTTTTAGCTATTATTAATTAGTACAAATCAGCTCTAAATAATTTTTAGTAAAGTAGAACACGTGCTCAGTTCACATTTGTCACAAAAAGATTAGGTTCTTCCCCGAAATATAAAAAAGCATAAGTAAGTGTTACCACTATTTACTTTTTTTTGACGCGTAAAATCTGATGCATTTTCACTTTCGAGAGATTTGTCTAATATTCCCAATTGATTTGAGTTCATGTTTTATAGTAGTCAATCTCTAAATGGGTATAGTATTAAACTCTGTAATATTACTTTTTATCGTAAGTCAATAATAATTTTGTTATAAGACAATTTAAAGACTAAAATTTGCTGTTTACTTTATTTTGACGCTCACAGTATATGGTATTAAAAATTTACTTTGTATGGAAGGTGCCACGCCCGCTAAAAATATTTAAAAAAAATTATAGCCTGTAGCACTCCCGTATCCGCAGTAAGACTCTGTGAAAATTTCAGAAAGGTCAGATGAGTAGTTACGGAGATTACCTCCTACAAACAAACAAACAAACACATATTACCTCTTCATTATGTTAGTATAGATTATTAGTATGGATTTTTTTATTTCGATACTTGCTGATGCTGATATACTGTTTTTTCATTCGGTACAAAAATTGTCAGCTTTTTCGGCGATCCTACCCTGGAGCAAGGTATATATAGCTGCGCATGAGAAGAAGATGGATTTTCAAAATTAGATCTGGCAACACTTAAATATTGGCCTTGAACTTAGAATATCATTTGGCAATTTTTCTTTTTAGCGATTTTTGATTTTGCCCAGTTTTGATTTTGAAGATTTTTTTTGGGCGATTTTTATTTTTCACAATTTTCGGTTTTGGCGACACGACAAATCACGTTGACCCGCCAAATTTTTATTGGACTACTCACATTAATATCTGATGGACTCATGCAAAATATCGAGTCTTTCCCTTTTATAGAACAGCAATTATATGATATTAGATATCTACTTTGCATGGGCGGTGCTACGCCCACTGCTACGATCACGCCCATTTTTTTGTTCGACTAATCATGCAAAGAATCTATGGGCTCATGCAAAGCCAGAAAGCCCTCTCTTTTACAGTACTCCAGATATATGACATTAAATAGTTACTTTGCATGGGGAGTGCCACGCCCATTGGTGTGAACCCGCCAATTTTTTGTCGGACTACTCGTACTAAGATCTGATGGTGTCGTACAAAACAAAGTGTTAAAGCTTCCCTTTTTTAGTACACCAGTTATATGATATCGTATATTTACTTTGTAGGGCAGTGCCACGCCCACTGCTCCAATCACGCCAATTTTTTGTCTAACTAATCACATGAATAACTTATGGCCTAACACAAAGTGCCAAGACTCTCACTATAACAGTACTCCAGATGTATGGCATTTTATATTTAATTTGTATCTCAGGTGCCACGCCTATTGGTCCGACACTGCACATTAATAATAGTGATATCAGATAAATTTGAAAAGCTCTCTCTATCACAGTACTCGATATATATAATATTGAATTATTATTTGTATGGAAGGTACCACGCCCACTTATCCGATCCCGTCCATTTCCGGCGCAGCTACTAATATTAACAATAGGTGACCTCACACATATTTGCAAAGCTTTCCCTATCATAATACTCAATATGTGTTTATGATATTAAAAATTTACTTTGTGTGGGAGGTGCCACGCCCACTAAAAATATTTAAAAAAATATAGCCTATAGCACTTCCCATCTCCGCAGTAAGACTCTGTGAAAATTTCAGGAATATCAGATGAGTAGTTACGGAGATTACCTCCTACAAACAAACAAACAAACAAACAAACAAACAAACAAACAAACAAACAAACACACATTACCTCTTTATAATATTAGTATAGATATATGTATATCCATAATAACTGCATGTTAGAATTAAATCGGTATATTATTTTATAAACATAAAATTCTGCAATATTTTGTTGTGGGGAAAATACATTTTTTTGGATTAATAGAGTGTCACTTCATTTTGCTCAGCGTGACTATGCCACAGTAGATGGCGCCACAATTTTTGTTCTAATTAGCTTTGCAATAGTTATTTCTATTTTAACATGAATGTCAATATTTTCAAATAGATATTATACATTACAATGTTAAGAGTATACACGGGCTGGTCTTTTATTTCATACGTATTTTCATTATTCTTTTACAAATATGAATATAAGTTTGGCATACTAACTTTTTGTTGTCTTTACAAAATAGAGTTACCGAGTTCATCAATGAGTTTTTTGCTTTCAAAACAGTTCTACATAGTTATATAGAATTATTATTCTGCTTTACCTACAAAATATCTGATTGCGATTACATCTAATTTTTAAAAAATGCTTATAATTACTAAAGCAGTATTATTCACATAAATACAAAATTGCACTTTTTAAATTTTCCATTCAAATTTTAGAAAATATCAATTCTAAAAACTTGAATTAAAATTTCCAACTATAAATTATAAAATATTAATTGAATTTCAGAAAATCATATCAAAACGTCGGAAATAATAATTTTAAATTTAGAAGACATCAATTGCATCAAATTCCAAAAAAAAAAGAAACCACCAAATATGTTTACATTTAAAAAATGTTTACATTAAAAAAAAATATTGGCATTCAGGAGAAATTAATAGCTTTTTAGTAATTTCTTTTAACGATACTCGAATCGTTAAAAAAAGAAAATTGCAAAATTATCAGTAAAATTCTTAAACGATATTCGCTATTGTTATAGTCAGCTGTTGTTGTTATCTAAACGACAACCATTTTTGTGTTGTTTATTCAATCGATAAAAACTTAAATTTTTAGGTTGAAATGTCGTCATACATAAATAAAAATCATAAAATACTGAAAATATTTTGCTTCTATTAAAAAACTTTTTTATATAAATAAAAAAATTAAATAGCATATTCAATTCATTATTTCATTTTCAAATAAATAAACAGAAATATTAGTAAAAAAATAAAGATATTAAACATAAACATAAAATCATCCTGTCAAACACGAACTAATTTGTTTTTTCTATTCTTCTTTATGTTTTTCGCTTATTTTGACAGAGATGCCACTCCTTTACAATTTAAATAAATAGAAAAATAGATTTGTCGACTGTCGTTAAGATGTATGTACTTAGTGAATCACTTAATCCGTAGTGTAAACAACAATAGCTGTCGATATATTTTGCCATTGTCGGATCGTTGAAATTTACAGAATCGGACTACATATAACATTTATTTAAATTCAATGAGTTTTATAAAACCTCAAATGATATTTAAGAATTGCGAAAATAAAAATTGTTATACAAATAAACGCAATTTGATGAGAATGTTATTTATGTATAAATTTTTTTTGGATGAATATTTGAAGTTCTTCAGAAAATAAAGATAACAAATTATTTTATTAAAAATTTTTGCGATATTTGGTTTTTTGCGTTTGGCATCCCTAATTTAATTATTTATTATTATAAATTTATTCTCTATGTTTTGTACATATGGCAAAATTTTTTTGAAAAAAAGTTGGGAGAGCTTTTTTCGGTTATTATTTTGTTACTCCATCCGACCTATATGGCCGCAATAAAAAAATATTTGGC
Organism: Cordilura impudica; assembly: GCA_963682025.1. Taxonomy (NCBI): domain Eukaryota; kingdom Metazoa; phylum Arthropoda; class Insecta; order Diptera; family Scathophagidae; genus Cordilura; species Cordilura impudica. Next base: position 96,078,130 of record OY821518.1, read on the forward strand.
CAGTTAAAAGCCAAAAAAGCACGATTTAATGCACATAGCCACCCTACACAACCATTACCTTTGCAAGAGGTTAGGGCGAGCTATTTAATTAGCAAAAACTAAATTAAACGAGAAGTTATGTCATATAACCGGAAACGCATGCATGTAGGAAATACATGCATATTTTTCCAATATTTTGTTTACATTTATCATCAATACTCAAACCGAGGTGGAGGGTATCAAAGATTCGGCACAGCCGAATTTAACACTCTTACCTGTTCAAAGATAACTTGATCAAAAAATATTTTAAATAATAATTGCCACAAACTTTAGGAGGGGAAATGTGTGTTTTTTCGTTCTCACCCCTTACAACGGATATAAATCTTTTTTAAATTTGCTATCAAGACATACTTGATAATCTCACACAAATTTGCATAAGCCCAAGCCCAAGGAATGATTAAGATCGGAAGTGGAAAAGTTGTAGTTCAACTAGGTCGACAACATAAAAGGGAAGGGATTTCAGAACCTAAAATCTTTAGATATCAAACATTTTATGTGAAGTCGTCCTTAGTCCTTCATATTCATGTGTGAACCTCTGAATTGGCTCTTGACGTTTTCATATCATTACGATCACTCGGATAGACTTTTCGCTTATTAATTCGCTTTTAAACAGTTAATTCGAGAGTAATAATAAATTTATATATGACATTTACTACTTCAACTCTACAATAGCAGGACATGAACACACACTTACTTACCAAATATTATAATTGATGTATGTGTGACTATGCGTGTGTGTGTGTGTGTGTCCTGTCCTTTTATAGCATATAAATCTTAACATTGTTTTAACAAAAGACTTAAAAAAAACTGATGATGTTGTGCAATTTTATATATATATTTTTTTTCATATATAATTTTAAACAACATAGCTGGCGTCCTCTTGAAATATATTTTTATACTTATTAAAGCCTGAGAATAAAATCTATATATATAAAATTCATTTTCTGTTTGTTTGTTTGTTTGTTTGTTTGTTTATTTGTTTGTTTGTTTGTTTGTTTGACCGCTATACAAATTTTTATTTTTCAACGGATTTTCCTGAAATTTTGTACACACGATCTCTATGCCCCAGGAAAGGTCGCCATATACTTTTTACCGGCCACGCCTACTTTTGCGCCCACTTTTTATGTAAAATTCATTTTCTGTTTTATTCATATTTGTTCACTATACAAATTTTTATTTGTTAACAGATTTCTCTGAAATTCGGTGCACACGATCCCTGTACCCCAGCTAAGGTCACCATATACTTTTTATCGACCATGCATACTTTTACGCCCACTTTTTATATACAATTCATTTTCTGCTTTTTGGTATATTTGTTCTCTATACAAATTATTATTTTTCAACGGATTTCTCTGAATTTTGCTACACACGATGTCAGTGCTCCAGGAAAGGTCGCCATATGATTCTTACCGGCCACGCCTACTTCTGCGCCCACTTTTTGTATACAATTCCTTTACTGTTTTTTGTTATATTTGTTCGCTATACAAATTTTTATTTTTCAACGCATTTCTCTGAAATTTGGTACACCCGATCTTTGTACCCAGGCCAGGTCACCGTGTGATTCTTGCGGCCACACCTACTTTTATGCCCACTTTTTGTATACAATTCGTTTTCTGTTTTTTGGTATATTTGTTTGCTATAAAAATTTTTATTTTTCAACGTAATTCTCTGAAATTTGGTACACACGATCTCTGTGCTCCAGGATAGGTCGCCATATGCTTCGTACCGGCCACGCCTACTTTATCTCCCACTTTTTGTCACAATTCATATTCTGTTTTTTGGTACATTTGTTCGCTACACAATTTTTTTTAAACGGATTTCTCTGAAATTTGCTACACACGATCTCTGTACTCCAGAGAGGTCGCCATATGATTCTTGCCGGCCACGCCTACTTATACGCCCATTTTTTATACAAAATTAATTTTCTGTTTTTTGTGCACTATAGAAATTTTAATTTTTCAAGGGATGTCTAAAATTTGGTCACACGATCTCTATATTACAGGGAAGGTCACCATATGCTTCTTACAGGTCACGCATCCTTTGCGCCAACTTCTATGTATATAAAACTTATTTTTTCCTTTTATTTGTTTCTTTATTTGATCTTTTATTTTTCAATGGCTTTCTCCGAAATTTAGTACATATTCCAGGGAAGGTCGCCATATTATTTTTACCGACCACGCCTACTTTTACGCCAAATTTTCTTATAAAATTCATATTTTGTTGTGTGGTATATTTCTTCCCTATACAAATTTGTACTTTTCAACGGATTTCTCTGCAATTTGGTTTACACGGAAACAACTACACGGCGAACAAATTCCCCAAACTAAAAAAAAGGTACCCAAAAGAAATGAACAAATTCCCCATTTTTTTTTTTAATCGAAAGAAAAAATGAACTTACTCCCCAAATTCATTCTTAAATTTTTACATATTTTTATTTAATGAATTTTGCTAAATATTTATTCTAGTGAAAACTTGCATACTGCTCTCAATATATGTCCTACAATAAATGCATTCAAAATGAGTATTCTTTTCAATAGCATTATTCCGTTGCGCGGAAGCTAAGCGCACGAGGAATACAGCTTAGCTAGAATATCCGAATGATCTGAAAAATATATTTTGACAATTAAAATAAGTTGGCAGCAGCTGCGCGGCAGCACAGGTGTGGTTGCCAAACGCGCGGAAGCGGCGCTCTTGGAACACAGCTCAGCTAAAATATCGCAATGCTCTAAAAAATAAGTTAGCGAGTACTAAGCGGAGGCACGGGTAGGAGCTGCGAAGTGGCGGCGCGAGGCGCGCGGACGCGAACGCGACGAATGCGGACGCGATGCGCTCGCGGAAGACAGCTCAGCTAAAATATCGCAATGATCTGAAAAATATATTTTGGCGATTAAAATAAGTTGACAACAAGTGCGCGGCAGCACGGGTGTGGCTGCCAAACGCGCGGCGCGCGGCGCGTTATCGCGGACTCAGACGCGACGGATGCGGACGCGACGCGCTCTCGGAATACAGCTCAGCTAAAATATCGCAATGCTCTAAAAAATATGTTTTAGGAATTAAAACTAGTTAGCGAGAACTAAGCGGCAGCACGGGTAGTAGCTGCGAGGAAGCGGAGCGCGGACGCAACGGATTCGGACGCGACGCGCTCGCAGAACACAGCTCAGCTAAAATATCGCAATGATCTGAAGAATATATTTTGGCGATTATAATAAGTTGACAACAATTGCGCGACAGCACGGGTGTGACTGCCAAACGCGCGGAAGCGGACGCGACTCGTTCGCGGAATAGAGCTTTGTGAAATGTCGTATGATAAATTTTATCTACGTATGTGAAACAATTACCTGTTGATCAAAATAGGCCACACATATACTATAAGCAGTTGCTTAAAGAAACCTTGCGACACAATATTAAACGTCGCATTAGTCTTTCGTTTCTTAAATTTGAATTTGACGTCTCTGCGCAATGATGATCACTTATTGAATGAAGGAATTCAATTTTTAAAAGTTCCGATTCCTTTAATTTGCGAACCATTCCGTTATATTTGATGTTTATAAATAAACTGAAAAAAAAAACTTAAAGCGGTTTTGCAGCTTATTTTTGAAGCATTTTTGCTGCAGCATCTTATAAAAAACTTCTAAATTAAAAAATAAAATTTACTGCCCATAGAAATTTTTGGGCAGAAAGTTCATTTTATTGGAGAATTTGTTAATTGGGACTAAGTACTCAGCACCTGGTAAGCATAGTGAACCATTTTTCAAGTCAAAGGCCTTTTTATCCCGGGCAAGACCGGGTAAAAACAGCTAGTAATATATAAAATAAATTAAATGAATTATATTAAACGAATAAAATTTTCTTATGATTGTAGATTTTTTAATCGAAATTGCTTTAGCTCTGTAAAGTACACAAGTTTTTGAGTGTTGAGTGTGGTAGTTAGTGGTAGTCCCTTGTTAAATACAGTAAAAACTTTCATTGATAGACTTTCACTGAGGCATAGATTTTTATTTAACTTTGACCTTTAATTTGTTGTGTAATCTTTTTTTGGATCAACATGGGTATACCCAAACAACATACCAATTTTTGCCTTTAAATGCAGTCAATTGTTTAGTGAATGCTACTGTGTATACAAGTAAATTTTTTTTTTGTCTATCTACAATGGTCATGAAATTTCCTTTATAAAATTCATAACAATTCGGGCATTAAAAATCATATAAATTTTATTTCAACAGTAGTTTCGGGCTCTTTTCTGTTTGGGATGACTTAAATACATATGAAAGTTGATATATATTGTGCATATAGTACATACAAGTATTTTATTTTTTTATTGAAAAAAAAAAAATTGCTTTTCTATAGAAATCCAACATGTTGTTTAAACACCATCAAAGCCCGCTAACACAAAAAGTTATTGAAGCGAGTTTATTCTATGGGGAAATTTGTGAATTCATATTCAAATTGTTAATACTTTTCAATAATTAATTATATGGGAAAATTGTTTGCAGCGTTTACAGATTTTTAATATAGGGTACCAATTACTTATTTTATAGCTAGCAAAAATTTGGAATTATTAATAGAGACCATTTATTATAAACAAAAATTTTGTTTGTATGATTTTAGAAATATCGATTGTATGTCTACTTTGCAGTGCTTTAAAAGCCATTCATTTATTAATGGGTAAATTGTGTCTTCTCACTGAATTGTTTTTTTTTTTTATAAAAAAACCAAAATCTTAAATGTTTTTAAAAACTTTGAGTGTTAACGTTAGAATATACTGGATATGAGTATGGTTTTAAAATTCAGTGAATTTTTGAATAAAAGATATTTTTTCGGCAAATATATATTTGATTTCTCAACAAAATTTACTTTTAACTCGATAGATTTAATCCAAAGCTTCTCTAATAACACGATTTCTCAAGGTCTTTAATTTGAGCAATTGTTCAATTAATGATTACATTGTTAGAGTTGAATTCCTTTATGCCGGACGGCTTAGCAATTCATAGCCGGTCTACTCGCATGGCGATAAAGTACTTTTTCTTCGCTAATTTGGTCGTTTTACCAGCAAATTAATGTCGCAGCTGTCATAGATCTGTGAGTAATCATGATACAAGACATTCAGGTACAAGAACTTCTTGAAATTTGAATTGGCACTTAGGAGAAGAAGCTATTGAAATTGTTAATTGCTACAAGTATCTTGGTGCTGACATCTCGTATAACTTAAAAAACAACCTAGCTGCATCCAAATTGGTAATTAATTCAACCTGGTCAAAATACATAAAGTATCCGCATATATCCAAAAACAATAAACTTAAAATTTTCGATACAGATCCATTATGTATTATTTGGGGATACCAGAAATATGATGAAGTGGAGAAATTAAAAAAGATGTTATATACAACAAAAAAATTACCCAATTACATGATTTACTTGGAAACTGGCCTCGATGTGTTGTTCCCTTCGACAGTTAAACTGCACTTTTCTTATATAAACAAAGTCCTGAATGTGAATAAAAATTCTTGCAAATAAAAGTCCACTCTCTGTAAAGTTGTTCAGTTCACTACTGATGCGTCCAGCCCATTGCGCACACATTGGAAACCAATATTAATTTTAAGTGAAAACTAAAGAACGAGAAGATACTATAGTATGAGCAACAAATTCTCAGTTTCATGATTTTTATTCGCAAACAAATTTCTACTCTGAACCTGTACTGGCACGTTTATCATCGCGTATCACTGGTTTATTGTTTAGGGCATGAGGTGGATTGCTTAATATCAATGCAAGATGTTTCAAAAATAACGCAACTGGTATCTGCTCAATCTGAAATTTAGATGCTACTAAAAACACACTTCATTTCATCGGCATTTGTCCAATTTATAAAGAATTTAGATTGAAATATTTTGGTTAAAATCAACTAGTACTCAATATATACTAACTGTACACGCTTGTTACTACTTTTTTAAAGAGTTTTTTGTTATACATTTTGTCAACAGTCATTTTCGTTTTTGGAATTTTTGTAATTTTCTTTGCAATTTGCTTGACATTAATTAGTGCCAAATTGAAGTTAACAACAAATTAAACACGTTTAAATATTAAAAAAAAATATATATATATAAGAAAATTATAAGGAAATTGTGAAAAGTATTTTTGTATTTAAAGTTAGCTTAGTGCAGCAACTTTTGAATCTATATTGTACCATTGCACACTTTTCCAAAAACTTTTTTTAATTTTTTTTTCAGTTTATTATTTGTGTCCTACTGAGATAAATATTATAAAAAGAAATCCGATTTTTTTGTTGTAAAGATGGTTGAGATCTAGTGGGTTAAACTAAACTAAATAGTGCCAGTCTGGCTCACAACAATAATATTAAGCCACAAATTGATAAAATATTAAAATAAACTTAAGTAACTAAAAATATACATACATATATTTATATATCTTAATAAATCTATATATATAAATAAAATTCATTTTCTGTTTGTTTGTTTGTTTGACCCCTATACAAATTTTTATTTTTCAACGGATTTTCCTGAAATTTTGCACACGATCTATATACCCCAGGAAAGGTCGCCATATACTTTTTACCGGCCACGCCTACTTTTACGCCCTCTTTTTATGTAAAATTCATTTTCTGTTTTATTCATATTTGTTCACTATACAAATTTTTATTTGTTAACAGATTTCTCTAAAATTCGGTATACACGATCCCTGTAAGCCAAGGTCATCATATACTTTTTATCGACCACGCCTACTTTTTCGCCCACTTTTTATATACAATTCATTTTCTGCTTTTTGGTATATTTGTTCGCTATAAAAATTATTATTTTTCAACGGATTTCTCTGAATTTTGCTACACACGATCTACGTACTCCAGGAAGGTCGCCATATGTTACGCCCACTTTTTGTATACAATTCATATTCTGTTTTTGGTACATTTGTTCGCTACACAATTTTTTTTTAAACGGATTTCTCTGAAATTTGCAACACACGATCTCTGTACTCCAGAGAGGTCGCCATATGATTCTCAACGGCCACGCCTACTTCTACGCTCACTTTTTATACAAAATTAATTTTCTGTATTTTGGTATATTTGTTCACTATAGAAATTTTTATTTTTCAAGGGATGTCTAAAATTTGGTCACACGATCTCTATACTACAGGGAAGGTCACCATATGCTTCTTACAGGCCACGCCTACTTTACGCCAACTTCTATTTATATAAAACTTATTTTTTTCCTTTTATTTGTTTCTTTATTTGATTGCTATACAAACTTTTATTTTTCAATGGCTTTCTCCGAAATTGAGTACATATTCCAGGGAAGGTCGCCATATGATTTTTACCGACCACGCCTACTTTACGCCCAATTTTCATATAAAATTCATATTTATATGTTGTATGGTATATTTCTTTCCTATACAAATTTGTACTTTTCAACGGATTTCTCGTGAAATAACTACACGGTGAACAAATTCCCCAAACTTAAAAAAAGGTACCCAAAATAAATGAACAAATTCCCCATTTATTTTTTAATCGAAATAAAAAATGAACTTACTCCCCAAATTCAGTCTTAAATTTTTACATATTTGTATTTAATGAATTTTGTTAAATATTTATTTTAGTGCACATTTGCAAACTGCTCTCAATATATGTCCTACAATAAATGCATTTAAAATTAGTATTCTTTTCAATAGCATCATTTCGTTGCACGGAAGCTACGCGCACGGGGAATACAGCTTAGCTAGAATATCGGAATGATCTGAAAAATATATTTTGACAATTAAAATAAGTTGGCAACAGCTGCGCGGCAGCACAGGTGTGGTTGCCAAACGCGCGGAAACGGCGCGCGGCGCGCGAACGCGGACGCGACTGATGCGGACGCGACGCGCTCTCGGAACACAGCTCAGCTAAAATATCGCAATGATCTGAAAAATATATTTTGGCGATTAAAATAAGTTGACAACAACTGCGCGGCAGCACGGGTGTGGGTGCCAAACGCGCGAAAGCGGACGCGACTCGCTCGTGGGACACAGCTTAGTGAAATGTAGTATGATAAATTTTATCTACGTATGTGATATAATTACCAGTTGATCAAAAGAGGCCACACATATACTATAAACAGTTGCTTAAAGAAACCTTGCGACACAATATTAAACGTTGCATTAGACTTTCATTTCTGAAACTTGAATTTGACGTCTCTGCACAATGATGATCACTTATTGAATGAAATAATTTAATTTTTAAAAGATCTGATTCCTTTAATTGCGAACCATTCCGTTATATTTGATGTTTATAAATAAACTGAATAAAAAACTTAAAGTGGTCTCGCAGCTTATTTCTAAAGCATTTTAACTTCAGCATCTTATAAAAAACTTCTAAATTAAAAAATCAAAAAATTTTTAATTGAAATAAAAAATGAGTTTACTGCCCATACAAATTTTTGGGGAGAAAGTTCATTTTGTTGGGGTATTTGTTAATTAAGGACTACGTACTCAGTGCCTGGTAAGCATAGTGAACCATTTTTCAAGTCAAAGGCCTTTTTATCCCGGGCAAGACCGGCTAAAAACAGCTCGTAATAAATAAAATAATAAATAAATAAATAAATACTTCTCTCCATTTTTCCAAAAATACTGGAAGTTGTCTGCTTCTATTGGCTGTCAAACACAAACAAAGCTTGCTCTAAATTTTATAGTAGTTTATTAAGAGGTGTTAATTAATTGGATAGAGTGATGTACGGAGACATATATGGCAAATTATTATTAGTTCCCGTCATTCCTATAAGGAGCACGGGGGCTGTAACTGATCTGTCCCATTCAATTCTGTCTAACGCTGGTTCCAGTTACTGGTGACTCTGGCAACTTATATTTCAATTTGGAAGCGCCATGTGTGTTGGGGTCTGCCGCTTCTTTGGCTACCTCGGGAATTCCGTTCAAAAGCGTCTTTAGAAATGGCCTTCTCAAGGCATACCTAATTCAGCGCCATTTTATTCTAAGAATTTCTTTATTTATGGGGGTTTGTTTTATTTTGCTTCACATAACTTCGTTTACAAATAGACTCTTTTTTCATCAACATTTGATGATAGATAGATTTCCTTATGTATTTTCTCTCGCTGAGTTCCAAAATCAAGGTTAATTTTTTTTTATGGAACAGTTTTTGGGTCGTTCTGCGTAACCAAATGCAAGGTATTGAGATGGCGAACAAACATATATAATCAGGTCTTTAATTGGCAAAGCGGTTCAAAATATATCGATAAAAATGGGGCACATTAAAAAAATCATATTTTATAGTGATCCCTTGCCGACGGAAAATTAAAAATCGTTAAAAAAACGTCTAGTTTCTCTTACTGAACGTAAATATGATATCCTTACGTAAGAACTTACACCAACCAGAAGAAAATCGACCGAAGAATGACAAAGTTATAAGCAATTGAGTGAGTAAATCTAAATCCCATATTTTCCGAATATTTTATTTTTTTCAACAATTTATTGGGTTTAAACGCTTGCAATACATTCTTGACATTTTTGTGTGTTAGAAATAGTTGCGGCTCTTGCTTTTTCTACGGTTGTTTTTGGGATCCATTTCTCTAGTGAGAAACCATACATAGTCTCCCAACATTGCTTCATCCCAAAATCCTTGATAGCGCTGCTCAGTGGTCTTAATTTGTTGGCGAAATCTCTCGCCGTGTGGTCACTTACGTCACCAAGATTCTCCGGAAAGAATTTCAAATGCAAATGCAAGAAACGGATTTTTAGAGACATATCTACACCTGTAAGAAATAAATAAAATGGTAAAAACAATACAATAGAAAACAACCAGAAATGAAATTAAATAATGGCATTCCGTACCCATCTTGTTGTAGTTCTTCAGCAAATTGGCAATAATTCCCTCGTAATTAGGTCTTTTATTGTTCCCAAAAAAAATTGGTAACAACCCAATGAAATCAATTCCAGGCCTCGTTTTCAACGGGTATTAAATATTTTGCAAAATTTCGGTATGTGTTTACCACGGAAGACGCCTTTCTTGATTTTTGCTAAAGAAAGCTGCGGGAAAAGGGTTTTCAAATAGGAAAACACTTGGCCTTCCTTGCCTAAGGCCTTCAAAAAATTTTTAATGAGGCCAAGTTTAATGTGCAACGTTGGAAGGATTATATTTTCTTTTTTGACAAGAGGCACGTATTTAATATTGTCTTTGCCCACTGTGACGTTCACCCTTTCTGGCCAGTGTTTTCTTTTATAATGATGTTCACGAGCACGACTATCCCAGGGACAAAGAAAGCACCAGTATTTTGTATATCCACCCTGCATTCCACACAACATGCCGACGGGTTTGAGATCGGAACGTATTTGCCAGTTGTGATGCTCATTTTGAATGTATTTTAACCAAGGTTCAGAAAATACACACATGAATGAAACACAATGTTCTGTTCAAAAGCAGCCAACACATATCTTTATTTTCATATCAATTATGTGCGTTTCTAAATTTTCTACGGTGCCCAACACAACCGTGACTGTGTTCGTTTTAATATTTCGTTTTAAATTTTCAGTACACGTACCAGAACATGAACTTCAAATAAAGCAACACTCAAAAATGTGTGGTTTATGTGTGATTGAAACAAAAAGTACGTGATACAAAAATGTTCTTTAAATAACGAAATATTGAAACGAACACAGTCATGATTGTGTTGGGCACCGAAGAAAATTTAAAACCAAACATAATTGATATGAAAATAAAAATATGTGTGTGTTGGTCTAAGTTATGTTTGTTTACATATATGTACGAGTTTTTTATTCAGTGTGTGTTTTTTTTCTGAACTCTGATTTTAACAAACTGACCATTGTGGCGTATGATTCTTTAGTGTTGGTGGCATGAGCGATGGGGATAGAAGGTTTTTCACATCCAATATGCAGTAGGATTGCTTTCAAACAATGAACAAGCGCCACTCATTTGGATCATAAGGCTCTCCGAGTTGCTCAAACAATGCAGGAATATCGTTGCAGTAGCATATGTAGTTTTCCTTCTTAAACTGTTGTGCGTAAGGTTTATCGATCACGGTTTCTGTAAAATGTTTCATTTACTCCCGGAGCCAAACAGTTCATTGCTTCAGGTGAGATGCAAGTAACTCCGCTTTTTCCTTTGACAGCTCGAGATCTCTCACCAAATTGTTCAGTTCGGGCTGCGTAAAATGTTGCAATTGCGACTCCTGTTGAAATTCATTATCACTGCTTGTGTCTGTCTCTTGTGATGATTCGAAAGACTCAATCGTTGAATCCGGGCACTTGGGATGAAGAACTTCACTTGAATGTGGAACTGGAAGCAAAACAGATGCTACTGTCGCATAAACCCATTTGCCAACAGATGCTACTGTCGCATAAACCAATTTGCCACTCTTTCCAAAACCAGTGGATTTGCTCAGGCAAAAGTAACAATCAACCGAATGGCAGAGCGCCTCTCTCCATATCATCCGTACACCGAATTTCATGCATCGTCTAATTTGGAATAAAAATTCACTTTATTATTAATTCAATTATAAATTTAATCTTACTGTGATGAACCAGAAGCCCACGCGGCAGGAGTTATATGGCACGATAAACTAACATTATTTGGTCCATTGCTCATGAAAAGTTGCAGGTGCTATTGCAAAATTGCCACACGCGTAACAGAAATTATTTGGATTGTTTACGCACTTAAATTTCTTTTTTTCTTTTAGGCATTTTGGTGAACACAATGAAATATAATTTCAATAAAATTTGTGAGTTGCTATAGTAAATATATACAAACAACCGCCACTACGTTTTATAAAAACAAAATATACACTAGTGATGCATGCCGCCGATTTTCAGCCGGTTAACCGCCGCCGCCAACAGGTTTTTTTTGTAGCCGACGCTGATGGATCCCGAATGCAACCGAAGACAACGCAAGAGCCACAACTATTTCTAACACACAAAAATGTCAAGAATGTATTGCAAGCGTTTAAACCCAATAAATTGTTGAAAAAAAAAATATTCGGAAAATATGGGATTTGGATTTACTCACTCAATTGCTTATAACTTTGTCTTTTGGTTAGTATTAGTTCTTACGTAAAGGTATCATAGTTACGTACATGTATAGATACCAGACGTTTTTTTTTTTTTTAACGAATTGTACTTTTCCGTCGGCACAGAATCACTGTAAAATATGATTTTTTTGAAAATGTGCCCCATTTGTAACGATGTATTTTGAACCGCTTTACCAATTAAAGATCCGATTATATAGAGTATATGTTTGTTCACCATCTCAATACCTTGCATTTGGGTACCAAGAACGATCCAATTGGACATTTCTAGCTCGAGATATGATTTGTCAAGTCAAAAAGGTCGAAATAATGAAAAAAATGACAATATCTCAAAAACTGTTCCATAAAAAATGTAACCTTGATTTTCGAATTCAGCTGGAGAAAATACATATGGAAAATCACTTCTCATCAAATGTGCATTTTCGGTGTAAACTAGTTTATTTTTTGAAGCCAGAATAATCTTAGAACTATTTGAGAACATCGGTTTACAAACTCTGATCTGTTTAAAGATTATCTGAGAAATTTGATGATCTTTATAATTTCAAGTTTTAAATACTATTGTAATTTTTATATATTTATATTATAAAGTCTGAAAAGATTTAATCCATAGACTAAATAAATTGAAAAAGAAATGTTCTTTACTTTAAAGAAATATGTTGTATTGAGAAAATAAATAGTTGGCATTTTTTTGTTTTCATCGGCGATTAAGGTCTATAATGCAACATTCCGTTTTCTGTCATAGATCGCAGTGCCATACATTTCAAATGCATTTGTTATTTTTATTTAACAACAAAAATATTCACTAAAAATAAGTTACATGGCAAGACAACGTTAGCCGGGTCAGCTAGTGTGTTTGATTAGAAGGTTTACATGGACACACACACACACTGATGGACATCGCAAAATCGACTCAGAAACTGATTCTGAGTCGATCAGTAGAATAGAAGATGCGTCTAGGTAAAATATTTTTGGTTGTTACAAACATCATCACAAGGTCACTATACCCTGGCCACCTAGTGCTGATTACGGTCATATGGCTTCGGTAGCTGTTCTTGAAGTAGTGCGATCTGGACGTCCAATTTTCGGGAACTATTTCGAGCATTGCTGACCAAATGCCACGAATAACACGAAAAATGTCAGCCTCCAAGGCCTCATTATGTGATTTATCAGCGTAAAGCCCTAAACACATAACTGCGAGTTGCGAGTGCGAGTAAAAACTAAGCTTTTTGCATGCGAGAATTTCTGTTTTTGTGCTTTGACAAAATCATCAATATGCTTTCGAGCAGCTGATTGTCCTACTGTCAAACATAATTCAATTGTCAATTGTATACAAAGCTGTTCATATAACAAACAAAATGAATAAAATAGAAATTATTAACGTGCTTAATAAAGTAGTTACTATAGTAGGCATCGCGTTTAATGCCTATCAGCTGATTCTCCTGTCATCTGATTTTTCTCGCACAGAAAATGGCATCGATTCTATTTCCCTTGCGAGCGTTTTTACAACCTAAGTTGGCAACGCCACACAAAAAAGCTTTACTATCGATCTCGCTCCACATATAGAAAAAATCATGCTGCCTCATTCTCTTTTTTTTTTTTCGTACTCGCAACTCGCAGTTATGTGTTTAGGGCTTAAACCAGAGTAAGTCGATACTTGCTACCGGTTTATTGCAGCTAGTGCCATCCCGTTGAAACCACATCTCAATGTCATTCTTATTTTCAAACAAAAAATCAATCATCATGTTGCGGTAATGACCATCGTTGACCATAACGCGTGCTTTGACCTAAAGTTTGATGAAATAAGGTCCGGTGATGCCACCAGCGTATAAACCGCACCAAACGATGGATTTTTTTTTGCATGAAATGGAGGCTGTAGGGTCTGTTGTGTATTGGTCTCACTCCATAAGCGTCAATTTTATTTATTATAAAAACCGTAAAGCTTACAAGTAAGAAAATTATAGTCGGTCTAGACCGACTATACGATACCCTATACCATGCGTTTAGAAACCCTATCTCTTAGGCCCAACTAACTGGACATTGAAAATAAGCAAAAACCAAATTTGAGTGGGATTTTTATTAATTTTTTTGGCTGCAGATATGAAAAAGTTCATATCGGATGCTATATCTATAAAGGGACTATGTCCAAAAATGGACCGATCCTGATCATGTTTGGTAAAGGCTCTTGTATTTTGCAAAAATATGTACAAACAAAATTTGAGAAGAATCAGTGCAATATTTTTGTTTTTTAATAGATTTAAGTGAAGATCGGGAAGCAGCTCTATATGGGGTCAAAGGGATCATTTTTGGACTACTCATTAGTGGATGTAATGAACGCATACAAACCCAATTTGAGTAAGATCTATATGACAATTTGGATCTTATAGCAATTTATGTCGATTTCATATGGGTAATTTGTATGGGGGCTAGGTCTGAACATGGACCGATTCTCACTAATTTCAACACCGTTCATCCCATGGCCGATAAAAGCTTATATACCAAATCTCATCAAAACATATTCATATTTGCGACCTGCAGTTTGATTACAAGCTTTACATGGACACACAGACGGACGGACGGACGGACATCGTTAAATCAACTCAAAAAGTGATTCTGATTCGATCGGTATAATTAAAGATGGGTCTAGGTCAAATATTTTTGGTTGTTACAAACAGCAGCACAAAGTCATTATACCCAAACCACATAGTGATATAGGGTATAAAAATGAGCCTCATCGCTAAACACAGTCTTGCGATAAAACATAAATCATAAGTTGTGTATATCGATGACTGACTTTCGAAATAAATTAGGATAAGTTTACAGCATTGTTCAAGTATGAATCTATTTATGATGATTTGCTAAATTATTTTAATCATAAATGTCAAAAAGTGAGCGGAATTTGACAATTTGTTTATCAGCTAACCCTTTCGTAAATTCTACAGCTACTCACACACAAAGTGGGACATAAAGAAAAAGTCTTATGTTGCCATGTTTGGAACGCAAAATAAAAGTCTCGGTTGAATTTAAAAATTTTTATTTAAAGTACTTCTTTTAATTAAAGATATATATAGACAAAACAAAAAAAAATTCTTTCAATTTCTTAATAACATTCTAAAATTTGCCATTTTTTATTCCAACTGCTTAAAGCTCAACTCACACTTAAAGAGGGACACTACAATTTTCAATTTTATATATCCCTTTAAAAACCTTTTTAATTCTTGGTTGAGTTCCCATTATTTGCAATCACAGCTTGAAACGTCGTGGTATGCTTTCAATCAAGTTTTTGCAAAATTCGGGTTCAATATTATACCACTCTTCTATTACGACATGCTTCAGTGCGGCAATACTTTTAACCCTCCGTTTAGCTACCCTTTTTTTTTAATTCTGCCCAAATATGTTCTATAACATTCAAGTCTGGAGACTGGAGAGGAGTCTCCATTACTTTTGGACAGTTATAAAGTAGCCAAGTTCGTGCATTCCATGATTTATGTTTAGGTTCGTTGTCCTGGTAGAATACGAAGTCGTTTTTTATACCGAGGTTTTCGGCGCTTTCCTTAACGGTTTCTTTGAGAATGTCAATGTAATACTTCGAATCCATTATTCCGTTCACAAAATGAATTTTACCAACCCCAGACGCTGACATACACCCCCATATCATAAGGGAACCTCCGCCACGCTTGACTGTTTTTTTAATAGCCTTATCTTGAAATTCAGTACGAGGTTTGCGCCAAACGAATATTTTCCATCTGGTCCAAAGAGATTTATTTTCGTTTCATCTGTAAAAATAACCTAAGGAGATAAGGTTACAATCGAAAAAAGTTTGTTTAATTAAAAACAATAGTACTCACTTTTGACCAGAATGTTGTATCCTTATTTGCATGCTTTTGAGCAAAGGCATATCTCAGCTGTTGGTTTTTATCAGATATTAAAGGCTTTCGGCGGCAGGCTCTTCCGTGTAAATTATTACCTCTGAAGACTCGGCGGACTGTTTCAGTGCTAGCATCAATATTTATACCCTATAATGACTTTGTGCTGCTGTTTGTAACAACCAAAAATATTTGACCTAGACCCATCTTTAATTATACCGATCGAATCAGAATCACTTTCTGAGTTGATTTAACAATGTCCGTCCGTCCGTCCGTCCGTCCGTCCGTCCGTCTGTGTGTCCATGTAAACATTGTAATCAAACTACAGGTCGCAAATATGAATATATTTTGATGAAATTTGGTATGTAAGCTTCTGTCAGCCATGGGATGAACGCTATTGAAATTGGTGAGATTCGGTCCATGTTCAGACCTAGCCCCCATACAAATTACCCCTATGAAATCGACATAAATTGTCATAAGATCCAAATTGTCATATAGATCTTACTCAAATTGGGTTTATATGCGTTCATTACATAAATTAATGAGTAGTGCAAAAATGATCCCTTTGGCCCCATATAGAGCTGCTTCCCGATTTTCACTTAAATCTATTAAAAAACAAAAATATTGAACTGATTCTTCTCAAATTTTGTTTGTATATATTTTTGCAAAATACAAGAGACTTTACGAAACATGATCAGGATCGGTCCATTTTTGGACCTAGTCCCCATATAGATATAGCATCCGATATGAACTTTTTCATATCTGCAGCCAAAAAAATTAATAAAAATCCCACTCAAATTTGGTTTTTGCTTATTTTCTATGTCCAGTTAGTTGGGCCTAAGAGATAGGGTTTCTAAACGCATGGTATAGGGTATCGTATAGTCGGTCTAGACCGACTATAATTTTCTTACTTGTTTTTTTATTTCTTTTAATCTATTTTTAATGTCAACTGCTGATAGAAGTGGGTCATTCTCTATTTGTTTCAAACAATATCGCTTATCACGTTCGGATAATTTACACCTGTTCGGACAATTTTTTTTTTTTTTATTTTCGACACTACCGGTGGCTTTAAAACGTTTAATAATATTAAACACTGTACTCTTTTTTTTATTTACTATATTTGCGATTTCTCTGATAGATTTTTCTTTTTTTATAATTGTTTATTACAATTTGTCTTTCTTCAACTGTAGTTTGACAATTTTGTGACATTTTGAAAAAAATTAATACTTTACCACAATGAAATATCATAAAACACTGATGTTAACTCGTAATTGCTGATTGCTAATACCAAAGATAACGGTATTTCAAAAAAAAAGGCATCTGTCCCACTTTGAATGTGTCCACTAGGTTGCCAGATGAATATGTAAACACGCATATTTTTGTCTATTTTCACTGTACAAAAACGAATGCTGACAGTTTTAGTAAAGTTTTATTATAGTTAAATAAAATAGAAGGAAATTATGGCAAATTTTTTTATAACCACAGAAAATATATAATATAATGTATATAAACTGAGAATTTTTCGTAGTGTCCCACTTTGAGTGTGAGTAGCTGTATATAAGCAAAAAATATTGTAATATTAAAATAAATAATAGTGTAATTATGTAGATCCAAAGTTATACAATTTATTTGGTGTCTATTTGTGTGACTATTTGGAGTGACTAAAAATTTTAATTATTTGCAAAACATATTTTAGAAGTAGGGACAGTTATGAGAAAAGCTATATTTATAATGAGTTTCTGATTTTTTCAATTTATTCGCTCAGAATAAAAAAATTATTTAAAAGTCAGTTAGAAATGAAATAGTAGTTTTAATGTTCAAGTTATTTTGTTTAGCCATTGCCTTATTATTGGCTTGGGAAAAGTTTACATACACATGAAACAAAAAAGAACGCAGTATTTTCATTTTCTCGTCTTTTGTGCATTAGAAAGTATTTCAATTTTAAAATGATTCCTATACCATGTCAATAGCATAAATAATCTTAGTAATTAAAAATAAATTTTTGTTTTATCATGAACAGAATATGTCAGTAAAATCCTTTGAAGCACTTTTAAGTTTTTTCAAATATCATAATGAATAGAATAAAATATAATGCTAATGAATAAAATATGCTATATCACATATTAAAATACTATTGTTTTTAATAGGAAAAACCAAAACTCTTCAAAGGAACGTAATTGACATATTTTATTTTTGATAAATCAATTTCAAAAAAATTAATTTAAATTGTAGATGTTAATTCTCTTTGTTGACATTACATAGTAATTTAAATTTTTATTTCTTTTTTGAAACTTGACATAAGATGGGTAAATGAAAACCTAAAAATGCGACTTCATTGTATGTGGCTTGAAGTTTCATTAAAACACAGATCTTAGGGAAAATAAAATTTTTTTCCCTAAGTGTAGTTGTTCAATGGATATAAGAAACATTTTCTGTTTTGAAATCTTCTTTAAAAAAATTTTCAATTTTGCAACTTTTATGTTTTTGATTTTATACAAAAAAGTAATTTGATGTCCGTTTCACGAATAATTCATGTATTTAATATTTGAATTTTTGTTGATATCTCATCGATTTTGAGACCTAATCTGAAAAATAATATAAAATAAATGGATACAAAAGTTGACAAATAGTACCGCATATTCAGCTTTTCTATGCTCTATTCAAAATAGCTGACAGTGGCATAAACAACTTTCTAAATAAATGTTACACTTTTTTATTCAAAGATTTATATTAGGGGCTGTGTGTTTGTATTTTTTTTTTTTTTGGACGTAAGCAAGTCGTTTATTACAAACGAATATATCACATTGCTCACTTAAAACAAACTTAATTATTTCTGTTTAGTAATGTTACGAAATTCTTCAAAGTTTATTGTCGTTGTGTTCGATTATGTTTTATGCAAAAAAAAAAAAATTTCATGTGTTACAGCCGTTATTTTATGTTCGTAAATAGATGGATGTGGAGATTAACAGACAACATAATGTATAACAGACAAGATGTCTGGGACAAAGGACCGATATCAAGTAGTTCCTTATTGAGGTCATCTTCCGAACAATTATGAATTTCGTTTGTACCGGCTAAAGTCTGCCTAAAAATTTATAGCATTTTTTCAGTAATGTTCTGACTAATGTTTTGCCTTCTAATCACAGCGGAATATTGTTGAAGTAGTATGTTGTTTACAAAAGAATAGTGGATATATGTAAGCGGAATTTAGTTCTCTGAAGGGGGATTGAGATTTTGTTAACCATTTCTGATAGTAATTAAGTCATTTCTAGTAGTTGCCAGGTTAGGATTTCCATGACGAGTGAGAAAATTTTTTTAGTGTATATATCTTTTGTTGTTGCCATTTTCTCGTTAATATTTACCGATATAATAAAAATGTGTTTCGTTTAGTATTCCTCAAATATCGGAAAATTCCTCAGTCAGAAAGCAAATTATTTGTAATATTGGTTGGTAGAAATCCCCCTTATGGGCGAAGTGGGAAATGACCAATTGCTATGTCATATTCGTGTAACCTCTACCACTCTGCGGTCAGGGCAAACCTCCGTCTTTCATTATAGCTTTCGACTTATAGTTCCGTCCGTCCATCTGAGTGCCGATATAAAATACATATGTGTGCATTAGGCCGGCCCTTAATAAAAAAAGTGTTCAAACTCTCGGTCTCACCCCTAGAAATATGCGAATAGAAAACATGTAAGAAAATTATAGTCGGTCTAGACCGACTATACGATACCCTATACCATGCGTTTAGCAACCCTATCTCTTAGGCCCAACTAACTGGACATAGAAAATAAGCAAAAACCAAATTTGAGTGGGATTTTTATTAATTTTTTTGGCTGCAGACTAGGGGACTAGGGGACTAGGTCCAAAAATGGACCGATCCTGATCATGTTTCGTAAAGTCTCTTGTATTTTGCAAAAATATATACAAACAAAATTTGAGAAGAATCAGTGCAATATTTTTGTTTTTTAATAGATTTAAGTGAAAATCGGGAAGCAGCTCTATATGGGGCCAAAGGGATCATTTTTGGACTACTCATTAATGGATGTAATGAACGCATATAAACCCAATTTGAGTAAGATTTATATGACAATTTGGATCTTATGACAATTTATGTCGATTTCATAGGGGTAATTTGTATGGGGGCTAGGTCTGAACATGGACCCAATCTCACCAATTTCAATGACGTTCATCCCATGGCTGATAGAAGCTTATATACCAAATTTCATCGAAATACGTTCATATTTGCGACCTGTAGTTTGATTGCAAGGTTTACATGGACACACAGACGGACGGACGGACGGACATTGTTAAATCAACTCAGAAAGTGATTCTGATTCGATCGGTATAATTAAAGATGGGTCTAGGTCAAATATTTTTGGTTGTTACAAACAGCAGCACAAAGTCATTATACCCAAACCACATAGTGGTACCCAAACCACATAGTGGTATAGGGTATAAAAACTAATAAATACAAAGTTTTTGATCTATCAAAAAAAAAAAAAAAAAACTTAGAGGTGCCTCAACGTGACTGAAAATTTCAAGTTTATATGGGGAAAATATGATTTTTTTCAGATTTTACATTTTACGAAAATTTCGTTCTATAGTTTAATTTTTTCGACAAGTTGTTATATGAATCGATATTACTACTAAATTATCTTTTCAAGAAGCTATATAATTTCAAAATCGAATAAAGACTCGAAAAGAAATAACAAATGCCCCAGACCACTTTTGTGCCAAAATAGAAAATATTTCAAAAAGAATATAGGAAAATTTAACCTATTATTTTGATATCACCTAAAGAACTAATAACAATAAAAATCTTAGTAACGTCAAAAATAAAAGAAGATTTTCGAAACTATTTTAGAGCGAGAAAATAATCCAAATTTAGTGCGATTAAAAGAATATTCTCGAATTGCTTCTGTTGGTATTTTGAATTTATTTTCATTTATGCATTTTTGTACTTTTTTTCATCAGGTTTTCTATTATTTTTGTTAAATCATTCGAATATGCCTTTTAAATTTTTGTTAATTTACGATCAATAAATAAAGAATGATGCCAAGATCCAGCTTTTTTTTCGGTAGCTTATGCATTCCAAAACGATCAGCCTTTTCTGCATGTTACAGTGGACATAAATCTGAGGTGCCATAAGTAGTAATTAGATTGTTAAAAAAAGTGCAACAGTTTAGTTATTAATATATTTATTTATTTTTTCTGATCTCTTTCACCAATCACCTGTATGGCTTTATATGCTTGATAGATAAAAGAATTGAAAAATCAACGAAGTTTTTCCAGTTTTTTAACTCATAACGCAAATTTACATAAGAGAGTTGCAATAAGTACCTACTCAAAAAAGTTACTTAATTATTTACTCATCTTTTGCGTCATTGAGTATACCCATAAGCGTGACAGCGGTTTGTATGAAAAAAAATTTTTGATTATTGTGACACTGGATCTAAAACTTTAGTGCGCAAATTTTTAGTCAAATCGGATAATGCTTTCTGGACACTCATTGAGTTCAAAGTTCAAATATTAATATCTATATGTAAAAATTATAAAAAAAAAAATATTTTTCTCAAAAATTTTGATATTAATAATTGCGTTTCAATTAAATTAATTAATAAGGCATAATCTAGAGTAAATTATCTTTCTTATAAAATAACAAAATCTATTATCGGTTGAAAAACAGCCCAGTTATATCAAGTTCCCCAGGCAATAAATTCGCCGCAGACCACTTGATTAAGATCGAGTTCACATTTTTAAAAACATAGAAATAATTTACAGCAACAATGTTTTTGCATTCTGCTTATCATAAACTGATCTTATGTAAAGTATTTCATTTTCTAACAAGAAATTCACCGAGATCTTGTAGTATAAATCGTGTTTCTAACTTAAAAATGCTGCCAAAAATAAAAAAAAAAAATTAAAAAACTCTTCGTCATTAACCCGGGAAGCATATCACATTTTAAAGGCATTCTGATATTTTATTTCACATGATCCGGTAAATAGTTACGATGTTCACCGCAAAAGAACTTTTCCCGAAGCGCCCCGGGAGATTCGCTGTCACTGACTTATTTCTTAGAAATTTGAATTGAAGATTTTTTCAAAGACTCCAAATGTTATACTATTACGTACATATGTATGAAATAAATAATCCAATATTATTCATATCTTAAAAATTTTTTTTGAAAATACGACTTTTTCACCTTTAACACCTTCCCCTTTAAAAGGTTTTATTGGAATTTTTGAAAAAATTTCTTCGCTTCAAAGCGTCATCTCAAAATATATGTAAAGTGCATATGTAGGTATGTACAAAAACCGTACATCACATATGACAACTCTTACGAATACTGAGAATAGTGGAAATTAGAAGTATAAGTGCAAAAAATATTCAAAATTCAAAAAAATAACGATTGTTTGTTTGGACAGAGTTGTATCTTCTGAAATTAATACAAAGTAAAGCTGTATGGTACGAAAACTCAAAACTAACCACACTGCTCGTAGGCCTGACTTTAGGTGAGTGTGTTAAAGCGCTGACCAAAAAGTGCAAGTACGAGTGTATGTGAAGGTTCACGGTTCAAAACCTCACGGCCGCCCTAAGTACAAAAAATTTTCATATAGAAACAATCTATTCAATTAAAACATAACAATTATCACAATGTTCAATAAATCGCTGATGAAGGCTGAAATGCCAGAAACCGGTCCGATTAAGAATACAGTGCAGTTATGAATTTTTGAAATATATGCTTTCTTCTTCTTTACCACGCACCATTTAAATAGAAATCAAGTAGTTGAAGTTTTTATTTTTTTTTTTTTTTCATTTATTGTACTGTAAGTATACTGAATTATAAATATACTCTAAGTATCCTTGTAATACTGTGATACTTAAGTATACATATCTGAGATATAAGTATGGGTATGGCGGACAAAATACGCATCTTCTACTTATATCCTACGATACAATATTGCACGAGAGCGCGTTTACACATCGACTGCCCACACTTGTAAATATTGAAGTTGCAGTTAGTTTGAATATGTTGTGTATGGGTATCGTTTTATGCTTAACGTCAGTCTCTCATACATATTTGACTACTAATACTTTAGAAGTACCAAAAATAATAATTTTATCATTTTCTAGTTTACATTTCAAAATGTAATATTTTCTTCATTCACACCCTTTAATTTCAGTGCAAACATTTGTTAAACCAATAACAATAACATTAAAAAAATGCTGCTTAAATTTAATAACAAGCAATTTTAGTCGTTATTGCACAGGGTAACCAGAGTTGATTTGAATAACAGTTTTACATTCCAATTTCTCTTCTCAGTCAATTAAGGTTTGAATGCCAACAATAAAGGAATGTAATCTGAAATTACTTGTCTTACTTTTAGAGAGAAACATGAAAACTAATTTTATTTATTTTTTCATTTGTATAAATTTAACAAAAATTGTTAAGCTATTTACATAAAATAAATTTATATTCATATAAAAATATGTTTCACCTAATATGTTTCCGTTAAGTCTTAAACCATAACATAAAACTAGGTAAGGTAGTAGCTTTTGACGCAAAATAGCATAAAAACCCCTTACAAAAAACTTAAACCAACAAAAAAAAATGCCAGATGTTTTTTACAATTCCGTAATTTAAAAAAAATTAATATCATTTATTTATTTATTTTTTTTTTTTTAAAGAAAATTTATTTTTTTTCCTGTCTTCTTTTATTAAAAACTATTTTCAATTGTTTGCACTCGTTCTCATTGTGCTACGTCACATATGTGTAATATTTAAATACATTCATACTCAAATTGCTTTTCACTTACCTGTAATATACGTTTTGGTAAATTACGATCATCTTCTTCGGTAATTTGTGTACGATATGTTTGACGATCAAATGTCGGTGGATTATCGTTAACATCCCGTACATTTATAACAACGGTGGTGTAATTTGTTTTACGATTTCTTGAAGCCTCCAAGCGTAACTCGTACTAAAATATACAAAAATTAAAACAGATTTATATTTATGTTTCAAACACACAAATTCTTCAAATGGATGTGATAAGTTTGTGTGGTAGAATTTTAAGAAATTAATTTAAATGTAAGATTTTTTTTTATAATATTTTAAGCTTTTAACTCTAGATTGTATTCTTTTTTCATTATATTTTTTCGCTTACTCTACATATTATGAAAATGAAAAGTTTTAATTTTTTCAAGTGTTTCTTTTTATACTGCGCCTTCTGTGTATGTGTGTGTCGTTTTTTATTTATACCAGTTAAAAAATATTTTATTTCAATTTAGATAAGTTTGTTGTTTCGTTGTGAATATGTGAATTTTATGCTCATAAAGTATGTAGAAAAGCCTGATATTTTGTTTTTATGCTAAATTATACTTATGATTGTGATGTTGAAAGAGATAAACAATTTTTAATTTAAATGATTTAATTTTAACGTATCTTTAGCTTTTTCTAAAGTAATCAAAATAGAGTATTTGCTTAAAAAATTAGTTTATTCAAAGAATATTTAATGAAGCTCCCTTAATAAAACAAACGTTTCATTTCAATATAAAAAGTCAAAACTTTTTATTTCATTTAAAAGGGAACATTAAATAAAGCTTTTGATATTACTTAACTAATTTCTATGATTTTCAGTTCTGCCCTTGAAGAAAGTGTTGGTTATTCACAAATCTAATCTTGTTTTTAATTTTAAGCGATTCTTTAAATCTTTACATACTTTCATAGCAAAGTAAGTTTATCTGCAAAAGTTTTATGTCTTCGACATAATCTGCATAATACTTTATTTAGTGTTATGCACTTTTTTGTAGCCACAACCAATACTTTTTGGGGTAACCAGAAATAAAAATGCCATTAGAGTGTTTTTCATTTTTGGTTTTGCATCCAAAAAGAAAATATACAAAGAAAAAAAAACTTGTATGCAAATCGTATGGCTGTAAGCAACTTATGTTGAGATTTGGTTTAATTTTTTTTTGCTGGCTTTTTTGGAACTTTTAAAATTAAATTAAGATCAAAGTTGACAAAGTTTACGACAAAAAAAAAAAATGCTTAAAATTGCAGACAGTATCCGTAACCCTATCAGCCTAGTAATAAATAATAGTAGTTATTATCTCATATTTTTGAAAATTTTTTTGGCTGGCTTGAAGAAAAACTGTCACAAAATTTTAAAATATTTCTCTAATTTAAGGCAATTTGGGAAAAATCAGGGACTGAAACATATATGTACAATTGCGAGCTTAAGTTAGTCAAAATAAAAAGTCCAGATAGGGGTTCGGTTTCGCATGCAAACTTAAAAGAAAATCCGAATGTTTATTAGTATTTATTTATTTTTCCAAGAAATTTTCGTTTAATTTTACAACTAATAAATTTTTGAGGTTTCAAGGCGCTTAATTTTGCGAATGTAATCTGAGCCGTTGGATATAATAATGGCGTTTCCGTTTTATATTGCTCGAAAATAGTAAAATGTTTTTTACTTTCCCAGTCTAACTAAATTATCAATCAAAGCGGTGACATTTACATTTAGAGAATTTTATTTAGGAAAGCTTTCCTTCTTTCTTAGAAGTTGTTCTAGCATGTATTCGTCATCTGCTGAAAAGAAGATAGGAAATCTCTCATAAAATTTTCTTATCTTTCGATTTCTAAATTTTTGAAAAGTTTCATTGTTTTTAATATATATGTTTTTTTAAGCATTTTTAACAGTTTCTGCTATCTACATATATTGCTGCATTAAAAAGTGTATTAATAATAAAGAAGTTTTCTCTTTCCGCAATCTTTACCAATATAATAAACAGGTAATGTTGTATGTTCGTTTGTTTGTAAGAGATAATTCCGTAACTGCTCATCTGAGTTTAAAAACTTTGGTTCGAATATTAAGAAAGGTTCTTAAGGATGAACGTAGGCTATACATTTTACTTGAAATTTTTAGTGGGCGTGCCACCACCCTTATAAAATGAATTTTTAATATCATATATCGTCGGTATCCTGCAAAAACATCTCAAGTTCACTTTTTTGTGAAATGGACTTAATGATGTCGCCAAAGTCATAGTCTATGCCCTGCAAAAAAATACAATGTCTATTTAAAGTAGTTTTGTAGTTATTGTGCCAAAACCATTTATTCTTAGTCCAAAACACCCAAATGTGTGGAAATCATTTTTTTATTATTTTCTTGCTGCAAAAAAAGCTCAGGTTCTCAAATTCATAGAAAAAAAAAAATAAAAAATTTCACAGCCTACCGAAAAATTTATTATAATGGAATTTTACAACACATGATTATTCGCTTTAAATTTACATTTAGGGAAATTATAATTAAAGAAAAATTTTATTGAGAAAAGGTTAAGCTTTAAAAAAAAGGAATTCGAATAAAAATTGTGATATAAATTTGTACAGTCGCTATATTTTAATAGCTTCAAAACCAAAATTCCACGAGATCAAATGGTACTTCTTGACTTACACAAATCATTTTATGATGTACAATAGGGTGGCCCTTTGTTATATGGAGGAAAAAAAGTGTTCAAACTGTCGGTCTCACCCTCTAGAAATATGCGAATAGCAAAAAAACTGGGAAATACAAAGTTTTGGGCCAATTAAAAAACGTTTAGTCGTGGCGCAAAGCGATTGATAATTTCAAGTGTGTTTATATGGGGAAAATATGACTTTTTTTAAGATTTTACGAAAATTTCGGTCTATAATTTAATTTTTCCGACAAGCTGTTACATAACTCGGGATCAGTATTAAATTATCCTTTCAAAAGGCTATAAAACTTCGACATCGTATGAAACCTCGCCAAGAAATAGCAAATGCCCCAGACCACTTCTGTGCCAAAAAGAACTAGGTCATGAAATTTGATGGCATTTTTTTCAACATTGAGAAATTGATTAAAGCCATTATTCTTTTTTGGTCTCTATACTTATATGTACTCAGATATGAAGTATTGCCTTATTACCGCGTTGTTAACCTATTGCGCATTGAAACCGAAAATTGGAAATTTTTTTGATAAAATTTTTAAAACTCCTTTTTCAAGTTTGAAAATATTTTCTTAAACAAAATTTAAAAAAATTAATCTATCACTTTAAGGTTTTATTGGATACATGTTGCAGATAAACTGTTGCATTTTTAAGTAAATCCCTCTGCCAGAACTTTTTTGACAAGTATTTTATTTTCGCGGATTTGGAGAAAAATTGGATTTTTTTGAAATATTCTGTAAACGTACTCTTTCTAAATACTTTGTATCAAAAATTCATCACTTTTCTACTTTTGAATATTATATTTTATCTTAATAGCCTAGGGTTTCGGAAAAACATAATATGACTCCATTAACACTTTTGGAATTGGGGTCACATAAGACCCCAAACTAATAAAAGACAATTTATTCAAAAAATTTAAATATTTTGTAAGTGCTCTCCAATTTTTAGATGCGACACTTAGAATATAATAACCAAATATGTAGAAGTTTCGTTCCAAAAATTTGGAATAAATCCGAGAACGTTAACCCATTATTTGCCAGCTTTGGATTTTAAGATATTTTAAAATAAAAATGACCGGAAACGAGTTTTTCTATTAAACTCGTTGATACCACTATTTAGAACTTAAGAAAAATAATTCGGTTAATTTTTATTTATTTAACCATTCAGTGCATCTGGGATCAAAATAATCCATTGTGATATATCTTTGGTGCAATTATCTGCTTATTGCACGCGAATATAAATTAAAAAAACTTTTAATCAATTTTGTTATAAAATTACTTTATGTAATAAGGTAATAGTTGAATTTCTTGCTGTCTCACCCACCAATTTGGTGGATATTGATAAAAAACGCCAAAAAAAATTTTTTCAGGTCAATCGGTGAAGATGCCATTACTTATAATGGTTGACATTTTTTGATTTTTTACAATCGGTCGTTTTATATTATCTTCAATGTCATCTACATGTTTTGAAACTTCTACCATTTTATTTCCCAGTTTTAAATAGTTTATTAAATAAAAGTAAATTTCAAATATAATAATATATATAAAAGGTAATATTAAATTAATACTACTCTTAATGGAATAAATTACAAAATTAAATCAAAGTGAATTTCAAAAAACGTCCTATTTTTTAGACATATGACTTAAGTTGTTTTAATTTATATTCGCGAGCAATAAGCAGATAATTGCACCAGAGATATATCACAATGGATAATTTTGATCTCAGGAGCACTGAAGGGTTAAGTAAATAAAAATGAACCGAATTATTTTCCTTAAATTCCAAATAGCGGTATCAACGAGCTTAATAGAAAAACTCGTTATAGGTCATTTTTATTTTAAAATATCTTAAAATCCAAAGCTGGCCTTGGCAAATAATGGATTAATGTTCTCGGATTTATCCCAAATTTTTGGGACGAAACTTCTACACATTTGGTTATTATATTTTAAGCATCGCATCTAAAAATTGGACAACACTTTCAAAATATTTGAATTTTTTGCATAAATTGTCTTTTATTAGTTTGGGGTCATATGTGACCCCAATTCCAAAAGGGTTAATGGAGTCATATTATTTTTTTCCGAAACCCTGGGCTATTAAGATAACACATAACATTTAAAAGTAGAAAAATTATGAATTTTTGATACAAAGTGATTGGAAAGAGTACATTTACAGAATATTTCACAAAAATCCAAGTTTTCTCGAAATCCGCAAAAATAAAATCCTTGTCAAAAAAATTCTGGCAGTTAATCTGCAACATGTATTTAATAAAACCTTAAAGGGATAAATTCATTTTTTTAAATTTTGTTTAAGAAAATTTTTTCAAACTTGAAAAAGGAGTTTTAAAAATTTTATCAAAAAAATTTCCAATTTTCGGCCTCAATGCGCAATAGGTTAGCACCGTGATAATAAAATAATACTTCATATCTGAGTAATTATAAGTATAGAGACCAAAAAAGATTGATGGCTTTAATCAATTTCTCAAAGTTGAAAAAAAAATGCATTCAAAATTCATGACCTAGTTTTTTTTTGGCACAAAAGTGGTCTGGGGCATTTGCTATTTCTTGGCGAGGTTTCATTCGATTTTGAAGTTTTATAGCCTTTTGAGGGGACAAGTTAATACTGATCCTGAATTATATAACAGCTTGTCGGAAAAATTAAACTGTAGAACGAAATTTTCGTAAAATCTGAAAAAAGTCATATTTTCCCCATATAAACACACTTGAAATTTTCAATCGCTTTACGCCACGACTAAACGTTTTCTGATTGGCCCAAATCTTTGTATTCCTCAGTTTTTTTGCTATTCGCATATCTCTAGAGGGTGAGACCGACAGTTTGAACACTTTTTTATTAAGGGCCACCCTAATGTATATCTTGAATTTTAGTTTGCATTTTATGTTTAGATATTCAAGAATCAATTGCTGGGTGCAGTAAACAAAACGTTGAAACAGAATGGGGTGAATCAACCCTTGACCAATCAGGCCGATGACCTGGAATATTTTCCTGAAAAGAACAAAGAGTCAAGCGATAATAATGAGGAAGAAGTGGCCATGCTTTTGGAAGCACCACAACAATCTACCGCAGAAACACTCACATCAATCACTTAAAAGAGAAAACATAAGGTGTAGAAAAGCGTATCCAGAACTATGGAAAAGAAATATAAAGCATGCCGATATTATACGGGGTAAGAATCCCAAGCACTAAAATTGTGAAAAATGTCGTTTCAAATGCAAGGACAAATATACTGAACAACATCGATTGAAAATGTGCAAGGACTTTTGGAAGTTGCCATTTCATCGCCAAAAAGATTTTGTTTTAAAGTCGGTCATCGATACAAAAATACAAAGGCCCCGAGTAAGATTTTAAATCAAAAAAGTCAACCGAAACGTATCGAGGTCATACTTTTTAGAAAATGAAAACTCCAATGTACGGGTCTGTCGTCACTTTTTTTGTGGAACGCTAAGTATTTCATATAGCACAGTTAAAACGGAATTTAAACAGAAGCTGCAAATAAAACATCGGATGGAAAGCTTCCCAACTGTAGAGTCTCACTACTGCCGCAAAATTTCAAAAAGGATGTATTTAGATGCCAATCTGAATGTACCAGAAATGTATTCCTTATTTTTAGACAAATACAAGAGTAACACGTCAACAAATCTACCTTCATTGATTACCTACAGGAAAGTTTTCGGTGCGAACTACAATTTATCGTTCTTCCATCCAAAAAATAGACCAATGACAAGCATGCGAAAAAGGTAAAGAAACCCAAAATAAAGATTATCTGGCCCATTTAAAGAGAAAACACGAATGTTCAGCTGTAACATCCTTGGATA
Organism: Cordilura impudica; assembly: GCA_963682025.1. Taxonomy (NCBI): domain Eukaryota; kingdom Metazoa; phylum Arthropoda; class Insecta; order Diptera; family Scathophagidae; genus Cordilura; species Cordilura impudica. Next base: position 96,108,363 of record OY821518.1, read on the forward strand.
AAGAAAGGTCCAACAAGGAACCTATTTCATGGCACGCACATTCGACTTACAATTTGTATTAAAAATCCCATCAAGTTATGTAAGCGCAATGTACTACAGCCGAAAATTATGTGCATACCATTTAACCATATACAACGCTGCTGCACCAAACAATGTTTTCTGCTATTTTTGGACAGAAACTGATGGCAAAAGAGAAAGTAATGAAATTGGTTCGTGTATTTGCATCAACTTTTACCGGAAATAAAAGAACTATCTTTTTTTTCTGATACTTGCGGTGGCCAAAATAGAAAGAAAAGTATTTCCGTATTATTTCTCCATTTGATTCAAAGTTTAAATTTGGATGTAACTGAACACAAATTTCTTGAAAGTGGAAAAGCAAAAGAAGAATGTACCAGTATATACGATTTAAGACTGGCTAATTATATTAAGACTCGCACAGTGGGCGATTGGGCCTCGCTAGCGGCATTTAATTCAAATTTTCAAATTTGAAAAAGCGTTAATTTTTTTTTCACAAATCGATAACAGATGATTTGATTAGATTTTTGGCGGTTTTTTATAAGCTCTACGATTAGCCGATCATCAGCTGTGAGCTGTCAAACACAAAATATGTTTTAGCAAGTGCTTTACAATATTTTTTCTTTGTTGTGCGCATTGATTTCGAGCTCCTTGGAAATTTAAAATTTTTACTTGTTTTATTAAAAGTGTGGCTTTTTATTAACTTCAAGGTATGTATTACATAAAAAATCAGTGTTTGTGACCGGTCTATAAATGTGTTGTTCATAAAACGTAGTGGTAATTAAGTGTATTAACAACTAGCCCGCACTAGCGTGCACCTGTCGTTCGTGGAGTAGAACTTACAAGATTCGCACGGATTCGGTCTAACTCTTTTTTTAGCTAGAAGTATGAGTCATTGTGCGTCCAAAATGTGTAATATGAACTGCTATTACCTGCTAACCTTTAAATCATGGCACTTTTAAGGAACAATGTCGGCAGAAAAACGGGTACTTTTTTAGTATGGCATGAAGAAGCGATCCCAACCAAGAAGTTTCTCACCATGGAAAACTTTGTATTTGGTACTGTTCTCAAAAACCTTAAATATGCTCAGGAGGAGCAGTACGAGATTGGCAAAAAGCTGCGAAATTTTAATAGTAAGCTTGTAGAAAAGTGGAAGAACTGTAGAAGAAATAAGGTTTTTTTTGAAAACAAAAACCAGAAATGGCTAGATACGCCGTTAGTATTGATTGAAAGATCATCTTCCGAAATTATTGGACGTCCACAAAAAGATATTTCGGAGTGTTGCAAAAAAATGCAAGTTAAGAAATTGTCAGGCCTTACTGAAGATGTGCCATCAGAAGCATTGTTGGTAGCTGCAAGCTGCAGCTTGTATAAAGGTGGAAAACGTAGTGCTTCACAGGTGGTGTCAATGGTAAACGCCGACGAAGAGTTTAGCGGTAAGATTTTGAAAACTATGAGTACCCCTCAGCGTCTGCCGACAAAATTTTCTGATGAAAAAGCACTGGCGCTATTTGTAGATGTTGGACATACCAAGTACACATGGAATTTGTCAAATAGAGCCGCTAAAGGGCAAAACGCCGATATATATCCATGCTACGACAAACTGCGTTGTGCGGAAAAAAAATGCTATCCTAGTGTCATCACGGTCACTGATCATTTCGCTGAAGTACCATTACAAAGCTTAGTAGACCATATGATTGCTAGGATTATTGAAGCACACCCAGAAAGTTTTCAAAACCATATTGAAAATAATAATAACACCCAATTAACTGTTACCTACAAATGGGGTTGTGATGGCAGCAGCGGCCATTCTACTTACAGGCAAAAATTTAATGACTTCGATGGAGACATGATAGATCAGTATTTATTTTCAATTTGTATGGTACCATTGATAGTGCAGAAAGGACCGACAGTTTTATGGAAAAACAATCGGCCTTCTTCTACCCGATATTGTCGACCCATTAAATTACTTTGCGAGAAAGAATCGGCAGACTTGTCTCGCAGAGAAATTCAAAACATTAACAGCCAAATATTAAATATTTTTCCAACATTTGTGAGTACCTTAAAAATTAATCGCCAATTTCATATGACCATGCTTGATGGCAAAACGTTCAGTGTCATATTGGAATCGGCTTCGCAAACATGCGGAATCTGTAGCGCGACTCCCAAAAATATGAACGATCTAAATTTGGTGAAAAGCTTTCCTATTAATGCAAACCTATTTGAATATGGCTTATCAAGTCTACACGCATGGATTAGGTTTTTCAAGTGTGTTTTGCACATTGCATATAGAATACCAATACAAAAGTGGCAAGCTCGTGGTGCTGACAAGGATGTCGTTGAACAAAATAAAAGAAGTATTCAACAGAAGCTAAGGGAAGAAATGCATTTGTTGGTGGATATACCAATGGCTGGTACTGGCAGCACGAACAACGGAAACACTGCAAGGAGGTTTTTCCAACAACCAAATTTGGCTGCTCGTATAACAGGAGTAAGCTATGATTTAATATATCGATTTAGCGTAGTCTTACGAGCATTGGCTTGTGGATACGACATAAATTCGGACGCATTCGGATCGTACGCATTGGAAACTGCCGAAATTTTTGTTAAAGCATACTCCTGGTTTTACATGCCATCGTCTGTTCACAGAATTTTAATTCATGGAGCAGATATAATAAACCATTTTTCCCTTCCGATTGGTATGATGTCCGAAGAAGCTCTTGAAGCCAGGAACAAGGACTATCGAAACATACGCGAGAGCAATACAAGAAAAAATTGCAGGAAAAATACAACGGAAGAAATCATAAATGCTTTATTAGTTTCGTCTGACCCTTTGATATCTTCATTGTCAAATGGGTCTTCAATTTCGTCTGCAAAAAATATTATTATGGACGATGATGTTAAGAGCTTGCTTTTACTGAAGCGTCTAGATATGCCTGATTCTGATTCCGAAGATTCCGAAGATAATTTTGATTTATAAAATTTGTTTATTGAAGTTAAAAAAAAAAATTTGAAATTAAAAAAAAAATTAAAAAAAATTTTAAAAATTAAAAAAATAAATTTAAAAAAAATTTTGTTTTCTTAAAAAATTCTATGACTTTTTTAAGAGCTGTGAAAAAAAACCGACTGAAGATATCTTTTTTCGTTTAGAAGTTATTAATTAAATGCCGCTAACGAGGCCCAATCGCCCACTGTGGCACGGTCCAAGAGATTTAAAAGCAAACGAAATCCTTATAATATAACCCAAATGCGGTATACTGATTTTCTGGATTTACCAAACTTATCGAAGATTATAAAAAACGAAAATTTGGACGAAAACGGAGATAAGTAAACTGGTTGAAAGTTAGATTTTTTAAGGTACCAAAAGATTAAACCTGGTGTTATGGAGTACAAGTGTGACTACAATGAAACCTATAAAGAAATACGTGTTTTTGGTAAAGGTCGGCCCATAGATTTGGAAGAAGTAAACAACAAAAAGGTGTACAAAAGTAGTCTTCCTATAAGTATAGAAAAGAAAAAAGATTAACTTAGTCTTTGCAAGTCAGGAGCAATCCCGAACGACTTTCATCACTGTTATTAAATCATAAAAAGAAGCAAAACTACCAGAAATAAAGCCCCAGAACCCGATATAAATGATGATTCGGAATCAGATCAATATTAATAAATTTAAAATGAAAATCACAAAGAAGCTATTTTCATAAAAAAAACCATGTCCATAAAAAAATATTTTTTAATGTCCAAGACTCATTTTGTTTTTGTATAAAAAAAACTTGAATAAATTACATTGAATAATATTTTTTGGTTTCATTTTATTTATAAATGTTTTTGCTATCAGATTTGTATACCGATTTTCAAATTAAAACTAAATAATGATTTTTCAGCGGCCATAAACTTTAAATATTCAATAACTCAGAAACACAATTATGTGACTTTTTGCAAATTTGTGTGAGGTCACCTGTTATTAATATCAGTAGCCAAGCCGAAAATGGACAGCATTGGATAAGTGGGCGTGCCACCTACCATACAAAGTAATAATTGAATAATATATATCTCGAGTGTTATGAGAGAGACAGCTTTGCAAATTTGTCTGAGGTCATCTATTATTAATATGAGTAGATGGAGTAGTGGACGTGGCACTGCCCACACAAACTAAAAATATAATATCATATAACTGACGTAGTATAAAAGGAAAAGGCTTGACACTGTGCACTAGCCCATCAACTATTAATATGATAGACGGAAAAAAATTTAACGGGATCACACCAATGAGTTTGGCACTCCCAATACAAATTAATTAATTATTAATGTTATATATTTGAAATACTGAAAATTTGAGAACCATGTGACTTTATTTGAGCCACTAAGTTATTTATATGAATAGTCGAACATTAAATGGGCGTGACCGGAGCAGTGGTCGTAGCACCGCCCATATATATAAATATATAATATCGTATAACTGGTGTACCACAAAAGGGAAAGGAACGACACTTTGCATCAGATATTAATGTGAATAGTCCGATAAAAATTGAGCGAGGTGGGATTGGTGGCCGTGACACTTCCTGTACAAAAAAATATGAAGTGCTACGAAAGCGACAGTCTTGAAACTTTTGAAACTTGCATTAATTATCAATGTGAGCAGTCGTGGAAAATATGGGCGGAATGGCAAAATTCATAAATAGCCAAATTCGAAAATCGCAAAAAACCAAAATATTTCAAAATCAATAAGTAAGAAAGTTATAGTCGGTCTAGACCGACTATACGATACCCTATATCATGGTTTAGAGACCCTTTCCCTTCGGTCCAATCAATTTGATAAAGAAAAAAAGCTTAAACCAAATTTGGGTGGCATTGTTATTATTTTCTGTGGCTGCAGATATAAAAAAGTTCAAATCGAATGCTAAACTCATAGGGGGCTAGGTCGAAAAACGGACCGATCCTGACCATATTTGGTAAAGTCACTTATATTTTGAAAAAATATATACAAACCAAATTTGAGAAAAATTTGTGCAATATTTTTGTTTTCTGATAGATTTAAGTGAAGATTGGGAATCAGCTCTATATGGGGCCAATGACTAAGAATTGTCCTATAGGGATTTTATTTGGACTACTGATTAATGGATATAATAAACACATACAAATCCAATTTGACTGAAATCTATATGATAATTTGGATCTCATGGCAATTTATGTCGATTTCATAGGGGTCATTTGTATGCGGACTAGGTCTGAACATGGACCGAATTTCACCAATTTTAACAGCGTTCATCCTGTGGCTGGCAAAAGCTTACATACCAAATTTTATCGATATGTATTCATATTTGCGATCTGTAGTTTGGTTATAAGGTTTACATGGACACAGAGACGCACGGACGGACGGAAGGACGGACATCGCTAAATCGACTCAGAAAGTGATTCTGTGTCGATCGGTAAATTAAAAGATGGGACGAGGTCAAGTATTTTTGGTAGTTACAAAAAGCAGCACAAAGTCATTGTGCCCAAACAACATAGTGTTACAGGGTATAAAAATGACAAAATCAAGAATCGCTTAAATCAAAAATAGCTAAAATGAAAAATTGGCAAATGATATTCTAAATTCAAGGCCAACAGTTAAGTGTTGCCAGCTTTAATTTGGAAAAACCATGTTCTTCTCATAAGGCAGCTTGCGTCAGAGTAGGAACTCCGCACCAAAAAAAAAAAAAAAACAAAAAATAGTGTATATCAGCTGGCAGTGAAATAAAAAAAATATAATAAATGGTGATTTTTTAGCTATTATCTTTTTGCCAACAATGGTTTAAACAGCTGACGCACGTTTTGTGTTTTGTTTCATTGTCAAACATCTTCAGTTTGGTCTATAATTTAACCACGAATCGTCTTACAAACGAACAACGCTTGTAAGTTATTGAATTTTATTATCAAAATGCGTGCTCTGTTAAGAAAGTTCATCGCGCGCTTCTTCCATTTCATGGTCAGTTTAATAGACCCACTGAGGTGGCTATTCGGGCTATTGTGACTAAATTTCGCACCAAATCTACATTGTTGGACATTAAACCACCAACATGCTCACGTAGAGTGCGAACTGAAGAAAATATCCCAGCTGTATCGGCCAGTGTTAATGATGACCATCAATTATAATTGATAGATAATTATCGATTCATCGCCGTTCACAGCAATTGGGCCTCTGTTACTCAACAACTTTTTTTTGCCCAACTTTTTTTGTCCAAAATGCAAGAGCTTGACTTGCATGACATGTATATTCAACAAGACGGTGCCACACGCCACACACCACGCGCAACAATTGACTTATTGAGAGGCGAGTTCGGTGAACATTTTATTTCACGTTCGGGGCCGGTCAATTGGCCGCCTAGATCGTGCGATTTAACGCCTTTAGCTTATTTTTTGTGGGGCTATGTTAAAGCTCATGTCTATACAGACAATCCCGCTTCAATTGACGCATTGGAAGACAACGTTGAAGCATTTATTCGTGAGATACCGGCCGAAATGTTGGAAAGAGTATGCCAAAATTGGACTAAGCGGATGGACCATTTGAGGCGCAGTTACGGTCAACATTTGCATGAAATAATCTTCAAACATTAAATTATATGGACCGTACTATCGATTCAAATAAAGATTTCATGCATTTTTCTGAATTTTATGTGTTTTTTTTTGGAAAACTTTCCTATAGCTCTTAAAAAATCACCCTGTATAAACAAAATATATTAATTGCACAATACAAACTTCGTAGGAAAAATTAATTAGGAAATAAAAGGTATCAGTAAGTTTTGGTAATTCATAGCGAATCGCTACTGGGCACATTAGTATATACATATATAAATTTAATTCTTTTGAAAATGTTTTTCTTTAATTCTTTGTCCGCTTTAAATTATAACTAAGCTATAACTAAAAATTCTACGAATTATTCAAAAATATGCCAAATTAATTCCAATTATGCTTGAATCATATCATAAGTGGAATTCCATCTAGTTTAACAGACCAATATGGATTTTTTCAAGAGTGGCTTTTTAGCCAAAGAACGAGTATTTGGTGTTATCCATTTTTTGCAAATATGTAGCTCTGCATTGATCAAGTATTTTCTTAGAAAAAAAATTAGATATACATAGTGTCGAGTATTGCCAACTGTAAACTGTGAGAAACACATCTGATATGAATAGTATTTGTGTGTGAATGTGCTATTGGAGTTGACGTCATCTGCGTATCTGAAACCTGGTTCGATTCCTCAGTCTATGATTCAATTTTCAATTTGCCGGGATTTAAACTATTTCGTGCTGATAGGATAGCAAACGCTGGTGGTGTCTCAATTTATGTGAGAACGGAGATAAATTGTTATGTAAAGCTAAGATCAGAGCCTACTAGTGAGATTGAGTTTCTATTTCTTGAATTAAACACGAAGGATAAAGAAAAAATTCTTGTCGCCTGCGTATATCGACCGTATAACTTTATTGATACGATCGTTCCAACCCATTATCCAAGTGGCTCGAACAGTTTACTTGATGTATTCTTTACTAATCATAAAAGCAAAATACTGCTTTACGATCAATTTTCTGCCCCTGTTTTTTCGAAGCATGACTTAATTTTTATGATATATCATACCTATGTTAACAATGAAGATGTACATTACACTTATAGAGATATTCGTGGCATTGACTATACAGCGTTAAACCAGCGTATTGATTGCGTTCATTGGGATTCAATTTATGGTCTTGAGAATGTTAATGATCAAATTGCTTTCATTCAAAATAACCTTCTCACAATATTTTATGAAATTGTGCCTGAAAAAACAAGAACACTTAAACCTATACAGCCTCCTTGGTTTACTTCAATTATAAAACGTTTAATTGATAAACGAGATTTGGCATATAAACGTTGGAAGAAATTTAAAACGCCTGAGTTACATGCATTATTCAAATCCATTAGAAAGGAAGTTGTGAACTGCATATATATTGCAAAATCCAGTTATTATCGACAGAAATTCTCTTCAGCTATTGATAGCAAGAGAAAATGGAAAGAGATCCGTGAAATAGGTATTGGGAAAAGAAATCCATGCACTGTTGGTTCTGATGTGGATGTTGATAAGTTAAACAAACAATTTGTCGAAATTCAAGTGAATAAACCAACTGAAAATGAATACGAAAAAATTCATACTGTGCCTATTGAGAACTGATTTTCGATGTGTAGATCAATCTGAAGCTCTTAAAAGTATTACATCAATTAAGTCAATTGCTGTGGGCTTAGATGAAATTAATCCAAGATTTTTAAAAATTGTCGTTCCTAAACTTCTTCCATTTCTTACGTATTTAATTAATACAATATTAACAAAATCAATTTTTCCTGATATGTGGAAAAAAGCAAAAATCATTCCTATTCCAAAGAATAACAGCGACTTCCGACCTATTGCGATACTACCATTTTTATCCAAGGTTATGGAAAATCTTATGTACGGGCAAATGAATGAGTATTTAAAGAATCAACATCTCCTTACGGACAGACAATCTGGGTTTAGACGGGACAGAAGCTGCATTACGGTTTTGATCGATGTAGTGGAAGAAATTAGATCAAAGCTGGATAAGAATATGGTATCATTTCTTGTGCTTTTAGATCACAGTAAGGCCTTCGATACTGTTGATCACTCGATTCTACTCACTAAACTCGAGAAAATCTTTAATTTCTCAAGTTCGGCTAATAAACTTATTTCCTCTTACCTTATTAATCGTAAACAAGTGGTTTTTTAAATGGAGTGACTTCTAAAGCAGTGGATGTTGACAGAGGTGTGCCTCAGGGGTCCATTCTTGGTCCATTGCTCTTCTGTATGTATATTAACGATTTGCCTGAGGTTCTGAATTACTGTGGCGTACAAATGTATGCTGATGACGTACAGTTGTACTTAAGCAGCAGAATAGAAGATGTTCAACATTGTTCTGACTGTATTAATAGAGACTTGGATAATATACATAAATGTGCATGTACAAATGGCTTATGTATAAACCGTGACAAATCAAAATGTGTCTTCATTTCAAGAAGTAATAAAAAAAGACTGAATGACAATATTTTTCTACATATTAACAACTCAAGAATCGACTTTGTTCAAACATCATCGAACTTGGGAATCACATTTAATGCTGAACTTTCTTGGTCTAACCATATAAATATATCAGCTGGTAAAGTTCATGGGATGTTGAGAAACTTGTGGGCTGTGCAATCATCGATGCCGTTTGAAATAAGAATGCTTTTGGGAAAAACCTATTTAATACCAGTTCTACTGTACGGGTGTGAAATATTTGCAAATTGCGACACTATTGACTTTAAACGCCTAGAGGTCACATATAATAATATAGCCAGATACGTTTTCAACAGAGGTAGACGAGATAGTATATCATCATATTCATACCAGTTATATAATACAAGTTTTAAAGATTTACTAAAATATAAAAGCCTTTTAATGATGCATAAGATTATTTATCTGAAGAACCCAGAATATCTTTTTAACAAAATTATTTTTGCACAATCGCCTCGTGGAAGAAATTTGATATCACAAAAATACAAATATCTAATGTCTACTAGACAATTTTTCAACTACACCACGTGTCTTTGGAACAATTTACCATCATATATCCAAGTACAAAGCAACGCATTACTTTTCAAAAAGGAACTTAAAAAATTTTTTGTTTGAATCTATGTTAAATGTCAACTTTATTATGTTCATTATTATGTTAATTTTTATGATTAATTTACTTTATTTTTATTAATCTCGAAATTTACTGTAACTTAATGTTAATATTACAAATGTTACTTGCTATCACTGTAATTTATAAGATTTATTCTTGTTGTGATAGCAATTTAATAAAACAATATAATAATAATAATAATAATAATAATAATAATAATAATAATAATAATAATAATAATAATAATAATAATAATAATAATAATAATAATAATAATAATAAATTGTAGAAAGCGCATTTCCATGTTAATGTTTTCATACTCATCTTTTAATATTTCAGTAGTTTTTATTATATTTTTTCAGTTATCTGATGTATTTGAATATATTTGCAGTTTGATGTAAAAATAAAGAACGCTGGTGATATGATTTTTTTTGTAAGCCCTGGTTTGACGATTTCGACCTTCATGTATGTCCATAATACATGTGTCAAAAAGAGAAACAGAATCAATTTTAAATGATTTTTTTTTTTTTATAATTCCCATTTAATTTTGGTTCTTATGTCCACTGCTTTGTTGTTAAATAGGTCACTTATATTATGACTATTAAGTGATACTTTTAGTGCATTCATAATCATTAAATTTCTAGCGCTAATTATAACGCTACATCTTTTTTTGCAGTTATATATAATTATGTAACTTTAAATAATGACAAATTATAAGTCAAAAATATTTTACAATATGATGAAAATATTTTTTTTTCTTTACAAGAAAACTGAAACTTGTCTCGCGTGTGTAAATTTTTGTTAAACTGTGTATATCAAAATTTGTACTTAATATAAGTTGATACATTCTATATGATATATTGTACTTTTTTTTTTTGTTTCCTTATTTTGTAAGATTTAATTATGATAACGATGCATATTTTTTCCCCATCTTTTAATGATTTTTTTCCTTATGAAGTCATGTATTTTGACATGCTGTTAGTTCTAAATAATTACATTTTTTTAATCATCACAATCCTTGATAAATACGATTTGAATGCAAGCAATTCTTTTATCTTTTAAGTATTGTCGTTTTTTTTTTAATTTTAGTAAGAATATTTTGGGACCAATAAAATAAAATTCCTATTGACATTGGAATAGTTGGAATTGATACTGTTTTATTGGGAGTTGGGAAAAGAAACAAAATAACTATTGCCAATGTAATGGTGAAATCGATAAAAAAAAAGTAGCAAAATGGGTATTTCTTATTTATGCTTCGTTACATTGAACATAAAGTTAATAAACCTTTCCTAAAACCATAAACATTGTTTCGGATTTAAAGAGTATTTATCACAAAAAAAAGCATCCATCTATTACAAGCATATATTTGATACATTTTAAATGATTCGAATTCAGAATATTTCCGGCTTACAAGTTCTAGAACTTATTGGCGTTTTTAGCTACTCTTGTTAGGTAAAAAAAGTCCTTTTTAATATAGAAAATGGTTTATAATTTAGGATAATGTTTGAGTTTGAAAAGAAATTTTCAGTTTTTAATTATCAAATTAGAAAGTGCTTTAGCAATGCCTTGTACGTGTGTGTTGCATGCAATATTTTCATTTACGTTTACAAAATTATATGCTAAAAATTAACTTACCCTTGGTCTGGTTTCATAATCTAAATGTTTTGCTACGAATATGGCTCCAGTATTGTTCTGTACACCGAAAGCATTGTCTATGTTACCGCCTGCGATCGCGTATCGAATACTCGAGGCTGAAAAGAGAAATAAATATTTATACATGCAATCTTTAAATCATTAATATTAAACTAGCAGATTGTAGCCCTCGAAATTCGAGCGAAAATTCTAGGAAATTTTATTTTTTTCATTAAATAAAGACCCTAAAAATATGCTAATCAATCATAGCCAATTCACAAATCAGCACAAAAAACAATGTCATTTTTATTACAAACACATTAACAGATTAACTAAGCACACACATAGCATTGTATAATTTTATGTATGTGTTAGTAACAACTTTAATTGCAATTTACTCAAAATAAAGGAAAAAATTTAAAAATCTGTAAAAGCGCTGACCAAAAAGTGCAAGTACGAGTGTATGTGAAGGTTCATGGTTCAAAACCTCACGGCCGCCCTAAGTAGAAAAAAATTTCATATAGAAACAATCTATTCAATTAAAACATAACAATTATCACAATGTTCAATAAATCGCTGATGAAGGCTGAAATGCCAGAAACCGGTCCGATTAAGAATACAGTGCAGTTATGAATTTTTGAAATATATGCTTTCCATTTAAACAAAATTAAAATTTGCATATTAATTACAGTAGTAATTGCAATATGTCTGAAAAATGACTATAAATCTAACTAACATCAGTTTTGTTCTATTAGTATTCAAAATTATTAAATATAACTAGATCAGACCGTGTCGACTCCTACATATTAGAGATCAAGTTGTATCGCAAATTATCGATTTTGGAGTACTTAGTTCATGAATTTTATAACACAAAATATCCACAAGTAATTATGAGCCATTTTTTGATGTGTAAACATCTATACGCGCATGGGGGTAAATTTCTATTTCACAATACAATCACAAAAACCGCGTTATATGTAAGAAGTAAGACAAAATCGGTGTGATTTATTATTGTATTGGTTAAAAATTATGATTTTGAAAATGAAAAATGAAGAATAAAAAATGAAAAATAAAAAATAAAATGAAAATTTAAAAATAAAAAATAAATAATGAATAATGAAAAACGGAAAATGAAAAATTAAAAGTGGAAAATGAAAAAAAAAAATTAAAAATTAAAAATGAAAAACAAAAAATCCAAAATAAAAAATTAGAAATGAAAAATAAAAAATTAAAAATTAAAAATGAAAAATAAAAAATTAAAAATTAAAAATTAAAAATTAAAAATTAAAAATTAAAAATTAAAAATGAAAAATTAAAAATTAAAAATTAAAAATTAAAAATTAAAAATTAAAAATTAAAAATTAAAAATTAAAAATTAAAAATTAAAAATTAAAAATTAAAAATTAAAAATTAAAAATTAAAAATTAAAAATTAAAAATTAAAAATTAAAAATTAAAAATTAAAAATTAAAAATTAAAAATTAAAAATTAAAAATTAAAAATTAAAAATTAAAAATTAAAAATTAAAAATTAAAAATTAAAAATTAAAAATTAAAAATTAAAAATTAAAAATTAAAAATTAAAAATTAAAAATTAAAAATTAAAAATTAAAAATTAAAAATTAAAAATTAAAAATTAAAAATTAAAAATTAAAAATTAAAAATTAAAAATTAAAAATTAAAAATTAAAAATTAAAAATTAAAAATTAAAAATGAAAAGTAAAAAATTAAAAATGAAGAATGAAAAATCAGAAATGAAAAATAAAAAATGAAAAATGAAATATTTAAAACGAAAAATGAAAAGTGAAAAATAAAAAAATTAAAACTGAAAAACGAAAAATGAAAACTAAAAAATTTTTAAGAAAAATGAATCACAAGAAGTGAAAAATGAAAAATAAAAAATGAAAACTAAAAAATGAAAAATGAAAAATTTAAAACGAAAAATGAAAAGTGAAAAATGAAAATAAAAATAAAAACTTCAAAAAGAAAAATAAAAAATGAAAAATAAAAAATTTAAAATAAAAATGAAAAATGAAAAATAAAAAATGAATAATGAAAAATATAAAATATAAAATAAAAATAAAAAATGAAAAATAAAAATTGAAAAATAAAAATGAAAACTGAAAACTGAGAAATGAAAAATGCAAAATAAAAAATAAAAAATGAAATATAAAAATGAAAAAAAAAAAATGAAAAATTAAAAATAAATTATTAGAAATGAAATATAAAAAAAGAAAAATAAAAACGAAAAATAAAAAATGAAACATGAAAAATTTAACTTGAAAAATGAGAAATGAAAAACGAAAAATTAAAAATGAAAAATGAAAATTAAAAAATGAAAAACGAAAAAAGAAAAATTAAAAATGAAAAATAAGATATCAAAAATAAAAAATTAAAAATGTCAAATTAAAAATTAAAAATGAAAAATAAAAATTAAAAAGTGCCATATAAAATCTTTAATTACTAGATGTTTACACATCTCCCATATGATCTGACTAACACATTTTTTATATAGGTATCTTTGACTTTCGTTCAATATTGGAAACTCAGTAGATCAATGCTAACACTAGCCGAGAATTGTAAAGCAGTTGAATAAAAAATAAAAAGGAACTAAATGCACAAAGCTGGTCCTCTAACTAGAGTGGATAATAAATATATCTTAAATCGATGTGCTGTATGCACTACAAATAGCAAGGAAAGTCGCAAAATCTTTTTTGTTTAAAAAAATACCGGAACTACTTTGAAACTGCTCTGAAACCAATAATTCGATATTATTTTATATTTCTAGAATAAGTTTGTGTTTTCTTCGTCTTTTAAAGAGTGATTTAATGAACAACTGATTTAAGTTTAATATTTTGGTTAAATTCAGGTAAAAAAAGTAAAAAATATATGTTGTTATGAAATGACGCATACAGTTGCGATAATAAAAATATAACGCTAGCCCGTATGATTTTTGAATACATTTGTTGCAAAGTAACGCTAACTAATTCATCTCTTGTTTTAGCAGTTTATTATCTTATTACAGAGTACTCAAATTAACAGCATTCCGTTTTAGTTTTTATTACACAAATTAAATATTTTATATTTAATTATAAATTTACTATAAGTTTACTATAGCTATCCAACGAAAAATTCCTTAAACAATTTGTACAATACTAATGATATATTTGTAACAGTTATCAATTGATAGCAAAGTTACTTTTGATTTATCATGCTTGAAATTTTCCTAGTGTTCACTGTAAATAAATAAACTGTCATATAGAATATGGCATCAGACTTTGACTTGAGAAAAAGTTAAGTAGGAAAATCAGTTAGTGGCCGTCTGCGAAAAACTACCACGCATCAACACTGTCCGATGGTTAAATTGGTCGCAACCGTTCCACGAAGGTCTACAGTGAACGTTGCTAGTTCCGCAAATGAATATATTAGTGGCTCTATTGTAGTTCACAGTGTACTTCCTAAATTAAATCAAGCAAATTTGATAAACAACCAGCAAACAAACCATTCATTAACAGAGTCAACAAAAGGAAGTACCTTGACTTTGTGCCAAGTGTACAGTTGAATGTCTTGTCGAGCGATGAAAGCAAATTTTGTTTGTTTGGCTCCGATGAAAAAAGTTTCATACCTAGACAAACTAAGCAAAAATATTCTCCTATGTAACAGTTAACAACAGTCAAAAGACAAACATGGTGCAGGATTAATTTTGGTTTGGGATAAGAAACGATATGTTTTAAATGAAATCATTAATTACATATCATAAGATGCGTTCTTCCGTGCCGCAGTCGGTCCATTGAAGGCAAATAAATATTGTGAAATGTTTGGAAAACATATGCTTTCCATTTTCGCTTATCTGACAGGTTTCTAAAGATAACGGTGTACATGTTTTGCATTGGCCGTCACAATTCCCTGAATTCACTCCATAGAAAACCTTTGAGAACTTGTTGATAAAACAGTTAAAAGGAAAACCCATCTAATCTCAATAAGGTGGAATAAGTTTTGAAATTAGAACGGAACAAAATATACTTTAGTCCCGGTTCACACTATGAAATTTTTCCTTCTGAAACTGTTAATTCTCTTTTGAAGTTTCATTCGTGTCTATACACTCAAATTATTGTAATAAAATTCAAGATTTTTATATGTTTACTGGTTGACATTTCCAGATGAAAAACCTTTTATTTATTTTTTTTTTAATTTAAATTGCTTTTTGTAGATTGAATTTGTTTTTTATTGTTAATTTTAATTTTGAAGTTTTAGTTAATAATAATTATATATTATCTTTTCAACCTATTAAGACCCGCCCATAAATCGGCTCGTACGATTTTGATAAAATTTTGATATGTGTGCCTGATAGTGCATATAAGTTGAAAGAGCGAATAATTTTTTTGATATCTGCCCGGATATCAAAAAAACTTCGCGCCAAATATTCATGCGCCTATTACTTAATAAATGTACATATGCCTTCTTCCTCGTTATCATATCCGCCAAAAACACCGCACCCTTTTTCGAAGTTTTCCTTCCTTCACCAAGAGTAGAAGTGTGATCTTATCCGTAATTAGCCAAACACTGCGTGTAAGTACAAACTCAAAAGAAAGTTTATCATATCAGTGGTAGTCGTTGTGTATATAGTGTGCAAGCTAAATAAGAGCTTTAATTGCGTAAAAAAGCGATACAAATCAGAAAAAAGTTAGTATACAGAAATACAAGCTAATTATAAGAATTGTTGGAAAGGTAAAATTTTCGCTTAGGACACACGTTCTAATTGGTCAAATCGGGAATTGTTGGGATGCGCGCCGACAAGTCACAAGCTAATGATAATCGAATCATTGATGAATATCAAGGATATGCGAAAGAAGCCTAGCAAGATGTACGACTTTAGTTATGATACGAACAATTCTATATTCGCTTGCGTTGCCATCTTTTTATCTTGTTATCAAATTTTTCCTAAGCAATACACCAATAGCCAGCGAGAAGAGGTACGGTCAAAAGCAACGAAAAATGGTTTCAATTGGACTGCCTCATTTGGTTCGATTAACACCATCCAGGTAAAGTTTCGGCCTCAGGCAATGCGTGGTGACCGTACAAATAATTTCATTGGAAAACTCGTTGTCCGCAATGTGGTGGCAAAAGCGAATGCGGCTTCTTGAAGTGCAAGACGAACTTACATCACAATGGTGTTGCACCGGACAAAATGAAGATTTCTAATTCTAACGCTCAGTAATTTGTGTTTTTTATATATGTCGTTGTTTCTGAATAAAATAACAAGCATTCCGATTTTCATACGCCTTTTATTCATCTCACACAAAAATTTCCGTACAGCAAAAAATTATATCTTAAGTACACACTAAGGCCTGTCGGGTAGTTAAATACCCATTTTCATTTGATCTGGCGTAATGACTAAGTGAGTTCACACATCCTGGTTTGTCCAAAGGAAGTTTGAGAATGGACACTTTAACCCTCCTGGAAACGATGCGCCTTGTCTGGTTTTCTCATTTTCTAAAAATTCATAACGCTTTTATCGAGCATATTCTGAAAAAAAAACGCGATTTGAACCGATTAAATTTTCGATGTAAACTAAGAAAAATATTTCTCTTTAATTTTTTTTTATGTCGGTCCCTTCTACCCCTTTATAACAAAACATTGACTATCGCGATATCATTCACCTGGGACGAACTAGAATTTTTTAAGTGAGATGCTTTTCTTGGGTATCTAAATACCCAGTGGGCCTTAATGGGTCAACACAAATTTGTGCTGTTACAATCACAAACGAAAATAAAAATGAAAGGAAAAAAAACACACTTTAAAAATAACATAGCCCCGCGTTCCATTTCTCTTCTTGAAACTAAATATATGTATGTCTCGTACTATATGAGGAGCCTGTAGAAAAGACAAAATACCAATTTTAAGAAGTAAAAAAATTGTAGCCGATCTAGATCCCACGATACCTATCCCATGCATGTCGAGAGATGGTCTTGGCTCTAAGTTTGCTGGGTGAAAATAAGCATACAAAATTTGTTGGTGTTATTGTTATTGATTTATGGCATGTGACATATAAAATGCATATCTCATGTTATTTTTATATGGGGACTACGTAAAAAGTAAACCAGTTATTACCATATTTAGTCACTCATTTACTTTTCTCAAAATCACATATAAACCAAATTTAAAAACATCCATGCAATATTTTTTTTACAGTTTTAAGTGAAGATCGGAACTATAATTAAAAAGGGTCAACAGGACTTACTGTTGGATTACTGTTATAGTACATACACCAAATTTTATCAATATATACATAAGTATATGATAATGTGGATCTTACAACAATTTTCGTAGGTCAGACCGTAGTTTTTTTTTATGGGGGCTAGGCTCCGATTTTCACTGATTTAAACACCGTTCATAATATGTCCGAGAAAATTTTATATAAGAGATTTCTGGAAAATATATTTATATTTGCGACCTGTAGTTTGATTATAAGGTTTAAATTGACACACAGACGGATGGACAGACAGACGGATGGGCGGATATAGCTAAACCAATTCAGCAAGTGATTCTAATCCAATCTGTAAAATAAAAGGTGGGTCTGCGTCTATTGATATTTTTTAAAATAGAAAAGAATTGGATCCCAGAAGACGTCTTTCAGGTGATGAACACTACGATTTTGTCTCTCTGGGTTCAGCCTTTTAGCCTCAGATGAAAATTAGTTCAACTGGTATCTATCGAAGCAAGTCAGTTTGGAAAATATCATTTGAAAAATGTATAGGATATAACACAAAACATAAATAGAACAAATATATTTGGCTCTAGTTTGATATTATATTCACAAAGGAAATGTTACTTGCTATCCCCAACCCACCGTTTCTTATCACACTTCATGGCCTTCAGATTAGAGTTTCACTGTTGGTTCCATAGTTAAGATTTTTTTGCATAGTCATGCTTCTTGAAAAATGAATCCTTATATGCAGTTAGGATCATCACTGACCCGTTGATTCACTGATTCGATGGATTTGTACTACCGTAAATTTACGTGTTATTAATTATGTAATAAGTTTAGAAAAATTTACAATAACTTTAATCTACTTCTATACCATTTCTCAACACAATCAACAATTTCGCAGTTATTAATAGATTTATGAAGAAAAAAAATAATATTTTGCTTAAAAACTTAAAATTTTGTATTTTTAAAAATCATGAAAAATCCAAAAGGGGAAAAAGTGTCTAGTCTTATTACTTTCGCGTAAAGTCACATAACCTATGAACAAAATGAGGCATAGATCATGAAAATCGATGGACACGTTTCGCTTTTATTCACAATTAAGTGAAGGTATCTATCTCATTTTGAAGTAAAGGCTTCTCATTGGAGAAACGTTAATGACTTGTTATGATTCTCAGAATTAAACAAGTTAGAAAATTATAGTCGGTCTAGACTGACTATATGATACCCTATACCATGCGTTTGGAGACCCTATCTCATTGGCGCAACTAACTGGACATAGAAATAAGCATAAACCAAATTTGAGTGGGATTTTTAATAATTTTTTTGGCTGCAGATATGAAAAAGTTCATATCGGATGCAATATCTATATGGGGACTAAGCCGAAAAATGTACCGTTCTTGACTATGTTTGGTAAAGTCTCTTGTATTTTGCAAAAATATATACAAACAAAATTTGAAAAGAATCAGTGCAATATTTTTTTTTTATAGATTTAAGTGAAGATCGGGAAGCAGCTCTATATGGCGCCTATCACTAAGAGTTTTCCCATATGGACCATTTTTGGACTACTCATTAATGGATGTAATAAACGCATACAAACACAATTTGAGTAGGATCTTTATGACAATTTGGATCTTATGGCAATTTATGTCGATTTCATAGGGGTCATTTGTATGGAGGCTAGGTCTGAACATGGACCGATTCTCACCACTTTCAACAGCGTTCATCCTATGGATGACAAAAGCTTATGTGCCAAATTTCGTCAGAACATATTCATATTTGCGATCTGCAGTTTGATTAAAAGTTTACATGGACACACAGACGGACGGACGGACGGACATCGTTAGATCGAAACAGTTAGTGATTCTGATTCGATCGGTATAATAAAAGATGGGTCTAGGTCAAATATTTTTGGTATTTACAAACAGCAGCACAAAGTCATTATACCCAAACCACATAGTGGTATAGGTAT
Organism: Cordilura impudica; assembly: GCA_963682025.1. Lineage (NCBI taxonomy): Eukaryota > Metazoa > Arthropoda > Insecta > Diptera > Scathophagidae > Cordilura > Cordilura impudica. The sequence goes on from OY821518.1 coordinate 96,127,868, forward strand.
ATCATTTTGATGATTGCGGTAACAAACTAAAAACTGGTCATAAATGTGCGCAGATGCTGAATTTCTCTTCTTGTTCCTTCATGGTACCTACTCCGTGCACAGGCAATTAAAGGGAAAAAAGGCAAGTGCACTTTTTTATTGATGTGGGATTTTCCGTTGCCTACCTGTAAGGGATTATTTTTTTTAAAGAAATTCCACCTACATTTATTAGTGCCATTATTTGGAAAGTTATTAAAAAATTTAAACGAATTTGTATGAGCCCTGGTTTTAGAAGCTCAATCAGGTAAATATGCTCCCTTAACAGATGCGTCCATTCATAAGTACCAGTCAGTTAGATATGGAAAAATACGTAATAACGACGCAAGTGATTGGCGAATGTCATCGATTCTTCGAAATCAAGCCTGAAAGTCGTTTTTCTACATAAATATAATAAAAAAACTAGCATTACCATTCGCTAAAGCACAGATATGAGTGAAACGTACGATTCACTGAAAATAATTTTGGGTAAAGTTTGTTACACTAATCACATGTGGCGGATCAATTGTGATCTGAAAGTCGTGGCGCTGCTAAGTCGTCTCCAAGGAGGCTATATGAAAAACATGTGTTTGTTGTGTCTGTGGGATACACGATTTAAAGGAAACCAATACGAAATGCTTGCTCGAGATTCAAAGGAGAAAGGACATAACTGCGTAAATGATCCACTCGTGCCAATGGAGAACGTGCTCATGGCCCCTCTCCATGTCAAACTGTGAATCGTAAAATCTTTCATCCAGGCCATTATGAAGCAACCGAAAATTATTGATTGTTTGAAAAATATTTTCCCACGAAACAGCGAAGCAAAATTAAAGGAAGGTGTCCTGAATGGGCCCGACATACGGAAGCTCATAAAATAAAAAAAATTTAAAAACGCTTTAGTCAGTAATGATTACCTTGCGTGGAGGGCTGTGAAGAAAGTCATACAATTTTTTTAGGAAGTAAGCGAGCACACAATTACCGCGCTCTTTTGACCAAGATGTGGAAATATGCCAGAAAATTAGAGTGAACATGTCTCTCAAAATTCACTTCTTGCATCACCATTTCGATTACTTCAGCAAACAGCTAGCCTCAGAGTCGGATGAGCATGAAGTTATCTGACTGATTAAAAACAATTGAGTTTTTTACAGATGAAGACAGATCCTCATCCGATACAGACTCTGAACAAGTAGGCGAACCACCACGCAAGAATGTGAAGGGAGTAAACAAACGAAAATTAATTTATGCGTTAATCGACTTTTATGATCTATGTATCTACGTAATAACCTGATATTTTTAATTTTACGTGTTAATAATAAAAATATATAATAAATATTAACCAAATTCATTGAAACATAAATTCAATATTCTTGTCAAAATGAGATACCTCTACTTAACTATGAATAAAAGCGAAACTCGTTCATCGGTTTTCATGATCTGTGTATCATTTTGTTGACAGGTTAAGGTTGAAGTCACATATGTCGAAGTAATTAGACTCGACACTTTTTTCCGTTTTGGATTTTTTATGTATTAAAAAAATTTTTTTAATTTTTTAAGCAAAAAATATTTTTTTTTACATTTATTTATACCCGCGAAACTGTTGCTTATGTAGCGAAACGTTATATAAACCGATTAAAGGACTTGTAACTCTTAATTTTTATAAACTTGTTTCAGGAAAATCGGACTAGTGGTTCTCGAGTTATGTCTAACAAAAGAGCCAAAAACATGACAAATTCGCCTATACGATACTTACTAAGTTGAAATTGATATATCTCGATTCCTAGCGAAACGCCGGGACACGTGTAATATTTTTTGACCGATATAACTTTCGCCGGTGGTTGCATCCCATTCCGATCACTGACCCATACCATATGTCATACAGTGTTATAAATCAAACGTATTTATTATGGCGGGGAACATAAAACCACTTTTTTTTAATACATTAACATACAAGGGATGTCGCCTATTAATGCGGTGTACTGTGCTGATAACAGGAAAAGATTTTATGGCTGGGAGGAAAGAGGGAGTAGTATTTGTGGGTATTTGATTTACAGTTATCTATATTTTAAGTGAAAACTAAAGGCCTAGTTTGCCACACGCAACCGTAACTAACGCCCCAGTTTTTTTTCATCTTTTTTTACATGAAAAGCATTTAGAACAGTTACCGAATTCAACTGTCATATAACCGAAACGTCCCAACCTGTTGAAAAGAGATCTTTGCTACGTTTGAACGTGACATTTGTGAAGAGCTGATAATGTTTGGTTAATTTTACACAGCAAAATTCTTGTTCGTGTTTACGTTCTATAATTGCTCTAAATGTCAACGCAGCAATTACGGTACGGTTACATTTTAACAACGTGGCGCTAGCTAGGCCTTAAGCGTCGTAGAGCAAAATGGTACTATGTTATGATGGTATCTCATTAGGCGGTAACTGTTTTTTGTATTTCCGGATCAAAATATGTATTTTTCTTTTTATCTCCAACTAAGCGTCGTAGATGTTTTATATTCACATGTGGCCCAAGTTAAAATAGCCTATATTAATTGAGTGGTAACTGTGTTTAGGGAACGAAAATCGCCTATATCTCGAAAACCAAAATATAATTTTCTTACAATATTTGATTTTCATAAATCGTAAATTTTTTTAAAAAGTATTTTCATCATTATTTTACGCGTCCACTAGGCGCATTCTACCTAATTGGTTTTTTGTATTTAAATAAGTAGCTTTTACAAAAAATTTTCAGTTTAGAATGATTCCTATACATAATTCTTATGCTGGCGATAAATACTTTTTGCTTGAAACTATGTAATGAATTTTTTTTTATATATTTTCATAGCTTCTTTAGTTTCTCATATGACATAAATAAATTTTTCGCTCATAAATTTTATCAACAATTTTGCTTCAAATTCTTTGTAAATACATGAGTCATGAGTTTACATGAACCATAGGGTAATGCTTACATAAAGAACATGCTTTATATGCATATATTATATAAAAAAATGCTTTGTACACAAACTGAATTATATTGAAATAGCACTTAATAATAATCAGAATTAAGGATCACAAGCTTAAATATATATATATAATATATATATCTAAGCACAGTTTCATAAAAATGTTATACAAATTTCTACGTCAGTTGTGAGAACTTTATCAAAAATTAATAAAATTTTTTTAACAATATATAAGTCTCCCTATTATTTTAATGTTTTTCAACAATTCTTTGCTTATTGTATTCGTTTATTCGTTTATTTGTTTCCATAGAGTTACAATAATTGACTTTAATTTTCACATAATTTGTTTTGCTCAAATTTGAGAATCGTTTTGTTTATTTATTTTTGTTAAAATGCTCATAAAGATATGATTTATTTTACAAAGCAAAATGCAAACAGACTTTGAGGCGACAATTAGAAGAAGTTTCCAAGAAATTGTGGCATGTTTCATATGAAGGAAGAAAAGGAGTCAACAAAAAACAAAATAAAATCTTGCTCAACGTTTAGGTCCTCAAGTAATAAAAATAAATAAGGCTTTTTGAAAAAAAAAAAAATATATAGATATTACATATTTCTTAAATATAAGCTCTTGTCGATATATACAAAAGATGTATAATATATACTAAAATAGTTACATTTAGAAAGCATACTCAGTATTTATACATTTTGAAATGAGTATTATAAGCTTGGGGTGTAGTGGTCAAATAAGAGTTATTCCTTGTATAGTTGTCTCCTCGTCTGTGAGTATAAATGAAAATTTAATGCACATTTAGCAAAATTTTTAACTTCGTCCCAATAAGATATACTTGATCTTTTTGGACACAGCTTTTGTAAAAATTAAAAAACAGAAACCGTCTTTAATATTTAATGTCCAACTTGCAACTGAAAGATTTACAATAGATGACGTCGCAGCTAAATTATGCGCCTTTATGCGTCAATTTGATAAAATGAGTAACAATATTTTTTTTGTCATCATTCGTGTCAAATTGGCAGCATTTGCGGGAAGGTTTGTTGTTCTACTGTAATTAAAATAAAAAAAAAGTCGGTCTAGACCGACTATACGATACCCTACTCCATGCGTTTAGGTCCAACTAATTAGATATAGGAAATAGGCATAAACCCAATTTGAGTGGCATTGTTATTAATTTTTTTGGCTGCAGATATGAAAAAGTTCATATCGGGTGTTATATCTATATGGGGACTAGGTCGAAAAATCGACCGGTCCTGACCATTTTGGCAAAGTTACCTATATTTTGAAAAAATATATACAAACCAAATATGAGAAAAATCTGTGCAAAATTTTTGTTTTTTTGTAAGATTTTATATGGGGCCTATGAATAAGAATTGTCCTGTAGGAATTATTTTTAGACTACTGATTAATGGATGTAATAAACACATAAAAACCCAATTCGACTGAGATCGAAATGATAATTTGGATCTTATGCCAATTTATGTCGATTTCGTAGGGGTCATTTGTATGGGGCAAGGTCGGAACATGGTCTGAGTTTTGCCAATTTCAATAGCGTTTATTCTATGACCGATGAAAGCTTACATACTAAACTTCTTCAAAATATATTCATATTTGCGACATGTAGTTTGATTACAAGCTTTACATGGACACACACACGGACAGACGGACATCGCTAAATCGACTTAGAAAGTGATTCTGAGTCGATCGGTATAATAAAAGTAGGGTCTAGGTCAAATATTTTTGGCAGTTACAAATAGCAGCACAAATTCATTATACCCAAGCCACATATTGTTATAGAGTATAACAAATAAGAAATTTATAATCGGTCTAGACCTTATGCAATGCGTTTGGAGACCCTAATTGTTAGACCCAACTAACTAGATATAGAAAATAAGCATGTACCAAATTTGAGTGGCATTGTTATTAACTTGTTTACCTTCGGATATGGAAAAGTGGATATCGGATGCTATATTTATATGGGAACTATGTCGAAAAATGGACCGATCCCGATCATATTTGGTAGGGTCACTTATTTTTTGCAAAAATATATAAAAACTGAATTTGAAAAAAATCTGGACAGTATTTTTGTCTTTTGATAGATTTTGGGGAAGTCCGGGATTCTGCGTGGGAGCGATGGCAAAGAATTGCCCTATAGGGTTTATTTTTGGACTACTGAAAAATGGATGTACACAAACCTAATTTGGTCGAGATCTGTATGATAATTTGGATATTATGGCAATAGAGAAAAAATGGTATTTCAAGGGAGAAGAAATTGAAATTGTAAATGATAGATATACCTTTATGGGAGTGAAATAATAAACAAAATTTTTTATTGGTAACTCTGCAAACAAAATATCATGAACAACGTTTACAAAGTGCCTCCCAAACAGAAAAATTTTACAAAAACCTAAATTATACTAGAGCAAAATAATATTTTATGGATATGAAGAACCAAACTGTTATGTGGATTTTTAACGCCCGATGTGACTTAATTGAATTAAATGGCACACGGTTTTCAAGAAGTAAGTCGAGAATACGCTGCCCGTGTAACTGTAAGGAAATCGAAAATTTTCAACATTTTGTTTGCAAATGCCCTATTTTTAATAGTTTCAGGTTGCAACCATTTAGATCAACCACATTATCGGAAGAAAACTTTATCAACATTTTAAATGGCGAGTTTTTAATTGGGAAATTTAAGTCAATTATATTATAAATGCTTTACAATATCGAAGATTTTAACTAATTGGTATAATCACTAAAATTTTGCCTTTAATTTATATATTCATATTAGCTGTTCTTACCCGGTATTACCCGGGATAAAAAGGCATTTGACTTGAAAGATGGTTCACTATGCTTACCAGGCGCTGAGTACTTAGCCCCCAATTAAGAAATTCCCCAATAAAATGAACTTTCTCCCCAAAAATTTGTATGGGCAGTAAATTCATTTTTTATTTCAATTAAAAATTTTTTGATTTTTTAATTTAGAAGTTTTTTATAAGATGCTGCAGCAAAAATGCTTCAAAAATAAGCTGAGAAACCGCTTTAAGTTTTTTTTTTCAGTTTATTTATAAACATCAAATATAAGGGAATGGTTCGCAAATTAAAGGAATCAGAACTTTTAAAAACTTTATTATTTCATTCAATAAGTGATCATCATTAAGCAGAGACGTCAAATTCATGTTTCAGAAATGAAAGAATAATGCGACGTTTAATATTGTGTTGCAAGGTTTCTTTACCCAACTGCTTATAGTATTTGTGTGGCCTATTTTGATCAACAGGTAATTGTTTCACATACGTAGATAAAATTTATCATACGACATTTCACTTAGCTGTGTTCCGCGAGCGAGTCGCGTCCTCTTCCGCGCGTTTGGCAGCCACACCCGTGCTGCCGCGTAGTTGTTGTCAACTTATTTTAATCGCCATTATATATTTTTCAGATCATTGCTACTACCCGTGCTTCCGCTTAGTTCTCGTTAACTTATTTTAATCCCTATTTTAGCTGAGCTGTGTTCCGAGAGCGCGTCGCGTTCGCATCCGCGTCCGCGTTAGCGCGCCGCGCAGCTGTTACCAACTTATTTTAATTGTCAAAATATATTTTTCAGATCACTCCGATATTCCAGCTAAGCTTCCGCGCAACGAAATGATGCTATTGAAAATAATACTCATTTTAAATGCATTTATTGTAGGACATATATTGAGAGCAGTATGCAAATGTTCACTAAAATAAATATTTAACAAAATTCATTATATAAAAATATGTAAAAATTTAAGAATGAATTTGGGGAGTCAGTTCATTTTTATTTCGATTAAAAAAAAGGGGAATTTGTTCATTTCTTTTGGGTACCTTTTTTTAAGTTTGGGGAATTTGTTCACCGTGTAGTTGTTTCCGTGTAAACCAAATTTCAGAGAAATCCGTTGAAAAGTACAAATTTGTATGGGGAAGAAATATACCACACAACAAAATATGATTTTTGTATAAACATTGGGCGTAAAAGTAGGCGTGGTCGGTAAAAATCATATGGCGACCTTCCCTGGAATATGTACTAAATTTCGGAGAAAGCCATTGAAAAATAAAAGTTTGTATAGCAATCAAATAAAGAAACAAATAAAAGGAAAAAATAAGTTTTATATACATAAAAGTTGGCGCAAAGTAGGCGTGGCCTATAAGACGCATATGGTGACCTTCCCTGTAGCATAGAGATCGTGTGACCAAATTTTAGACATCCCTTGAAAAATAAAAATTTCTATAGTGAACAAATATACCAAAAAACAGAAAATTAATTTTGTATAAAAAGCGGGCGTAGAAGTAGGCGTGGCCGGCAAGAATCATACGGCGACCTCTCTGGAGTACAGAGATAGTGTGTAGCAAATTTCAGAGAAATTGGTTAAAAAAAATTGTGTAGTGAACAAATGTACCAAAAAACAGAATATGAATTGTATACAAAAAGTGGGCGTAAATGCATTGAAAAATAAAACTTTGTATAACGAACAAATATACTAAAAAACAGAAAATTAATTGCATTTAAAAAGTGGGCGTAAAAGTAGGCGTGGTCGAAAAAAGTATATGGTGACCTTAGCTGGAGTACAGGGAAATCCGTTGAAAAATAAAAATTTGTATAGCGGTCAAACAAACAAACAAACAAACAGAAAATGAATTTTATATATATAGATATTTAAAACAACACTTTTTTGTTATTATCGACCGATTTTCCGGCTTACGACTATGTCAAAGCCGTTTGTAACATTCTTTGTTTTAAGTATTCTGTTTTAAAATATTATTATTATATTCAATTTTTTTAAAATAACTTATTGCAACTTAAAGGGGGGTAAGGTTTTAAAAGCTAAAAAAAGTCGTATTTTAATAACAAATTTTTTCCGAATAAAATTGGATTATTTATTTCATATACACATGAAAGCATAACATTTGAAGAATCTTTAAAAAAATTTTCAATCAAAAATTTTAATATATAAATCCGTGACAGCTAATCACCGGAGGCGTTGTTCTTCTGCGGTGAACATCTTAATGCGTTTAAAAGGTGACATGTTTCCTGAGGTAGTGGCGAAGAGTTTTTCCAAATTTTTTTTTATTTTTTTTTTTTTTGGCAGTATTTTGAAGTGAAAAACACGATTTTTGTTTGTATAATTTCGGGAATTAGTTGTTGCAAAATTGTTACCTGATGATTTATGTGTAGATATATTGTGTAAAATTTCAAAAGAATCAGTCAAATAGATTTTGAGTTATGATGTTTACGTACTTCGAACATGAGGCCGGTCGCTGGAAACGCTGTATCTTTTTAGGTTTTGCTCCGATTTACTTGAAATTTTGATGCAATGCTCTCGATATATCAGAAATAGAAATGCAAATAGGAAGGTTTTAAAACCTTACCCCCGCCCCTGAACATGGACTGATTTTCACCAATTTCAATATCGTTCATCCTATGGCTGATAGAAGCTCATGTACTAAATTAGTTTGATTACAAAGTTTACATGGGCACACATACGGACGGATGGACAGAAAGACGGATGGACAGAAGGACGGACGGATAGACGAACGTCGCTAAATTGACTTAAAAAGGGTTTCTGAGTTGATTGGAATAATAAAAGATGGGTTTATACCCCAACCATATATTGATGTAGGGTACAAAAAAATACTCTTAGAGTCGTCGATTTCTATTTAAGGTTAACGGTGTATATATATTCCATCAGTTTTAAAAGTGTTGATTTCATTATGGAAGTTAAGAAATACCACAGCCAAGTGAAAAAAGTTCAAGGAAGAGGAATTGGACATTTTACTCATTTAAGACACTTGTCAAATGAAGAAAGAACTGGAAAAATCATTTGATGTGATGCAGAGGCATTAATTTCCAAAGGTCCAAATCTAAGTTGAAGGCTTGAGATTCGAATGAAAATTCTGCACATCTAAAATTCTGGTTAAAATTTTGGTTGCAAAAGAAGGCATATTTGCAACGCGTTAATACTGGTGATACAAAGTGGATTCACTTCGATGAACGGAGGCACAAAAATAATGACATAAACGTTAAATATGGAATATTTATGGCACCAATGAGATTCTCTGTATTAAAATCGGGTGAAATCCTCGCGAGTGAGCTCTGCTGAATGCAACTGATTTGCTTGAAGGGAGTATTGATGAAAATTGTTATTAATGGGAGACCAGACGCGACACAACAGTTTTTCGTTATGGCTATGTACAGACGCATATTGAATAATATCGAACAATAAGTTCTATAAGAGATCTTGCTCCGTCTGACCTCTCTTTGTTCCAATTGATGCACGATGCCCTTAACTTCAATTGATGGTATTGAAAATTGGCTTTATTGCTAGTTTTCTTCAAAAGATGGTGCTTTCGTTTTGGTACGGAATTCAAAAATTACCTGAAAGGTGGAGAATGTCATAGCTGCCGTTGGAAAATAGTTTTAGTATTGTATTTAGCTTTAATCTGTATTCGTTTAGTCAAAATATTTGTTTCTGAAGTTTAGGGTTCATTCTATAAATAAAATGTAACGAAATGCTTAAAACCTCTACGGGGCTCAGTCCATAAAACGAAAAGTAACAAACCGATTACAATTTGTATGACAAATGCAAGACTATGAAATATTTTTCAAGTTTTTCATATAAACTTTAAGCGTGGAAATATTGAATACTTAGTTATTTCTAAAGTTTTTTTTCACAAAGATTTTAAATAGTAATGATTTTTAATGATAATGAAATCTGACTTTTTATGTTTCTGAGGTTATAGCGAAATATATGGTTATGTTAAAACATACTTAAGGCAATATATTTTCACTAAGATACTGAAAATAGCAAAGGAAGTTTTAGTTAACCCTTATGAAAAAGACAAAAAGCACGATATCAAGAGTGCCAAAGTTAAGTGGATACCGACATACAAATAGTATGAATATTTAAAATTATTGGGTTCATACGTGGTCTGAATATAAAAACTAAATTTCTTCTTTCAAGGGAATTTTTATATATTTTACTGTAAAACATTTTTTTATACCAAATGAACAGCATGCAATAAGAAAGCTATGACCACAGTATACTTGTAGTTTAGGTCGAGCACATTGAAGTGTAAAAAAATATATGTCATGCCCTCCCAAATAACTGAGATGAATTCACGCAACTTTTAGCTATATACATTTTCTACTAATACTACATGTTATTTCTTATTGATATTAATTTTTTTTATAGGATTTGTTTTTTGTTATTTTTAGATCCTATTCTGCTGATGTTTGTAACTACCAAAACATTCGACCCACCTTTTGTTATATCGATCGGCTCAGAATTACTTTTTGAGTCCATCCGTCCATCAGTGTGTCCACGTAAAATTTGTAATCAATCTAAATGTCGCATATATATATATATATATATATATAAATATATATTGATGATATGAAGTATATAAGTTGCTATTGACCATAGGAGAAACGTTGTCGAAATTGGTGAAGAGCGATTCATGTTCAGACCTAGTCACCATACAAATTTTCCATATGAGATCGACTTAAATTAGCATACTATCCAAATTATAATATACACAGATCTCGGTCAAATTGGAGTGGTCATGCTTATGGGATTATTATTAGTCATAGCACCCATGTAAAGCTGATTTCCAATCTTCACTATTAAAAAACAAATTTAGTTTGTATATGTTTTTGCAAAAATAAATGACAGTACCAAATATTGCCAGGATCGGTCTACTTTTTGACCTAGTCCCCATATATATATAGCATCCTATATAATCTCTTTCTTATTCAAAGGCAAACAAATTAATAACACTGCCAGTCAAATTTGGTTTATGGTTATTTTCAATACCTAGTTAGTTAGAGCTACGAGATAGTATTTCTAGACGCATGGTATGGAGTATTGTACAGTCGATCTAGACGAACTATAATTTTTGTACTTGTTTCAAATGTTTTTTTTTGTTGTTTTTGGGCCTAATTCGGCACGGAATCTTTTGTCCTTTTCGAAGAGGTTAAAATTTCCACTGAAAGCGAAACATAGAGTGTGATAGATATAAAATACTTGTTTGTAGTATATTTTCTGAAAAAGTACCCCTCACTTAAAAAATAATTTTTCTTCAAAATGTAAATATTCTTAAAAATAAGTTTTTTTTTTAAAAGTACTTTCAGTTTCTAAAAGAAAGTACACATTTAAATGTACTTTAACACAGTGAATCGTTTAGTATACAAAAGCCCATTTGGGAATATCTTACTACAGCATATTTATAATATTAATAGGCTAGACGATTTCTTGGGACCAATGTTTTTTTCTACTATTTTATCCCGATCTTCACCAAACGTATATTATTTGAGAGGTGTTCAACAGATTTAGAGATTTTTAAATTTTCTCTTTTATTTTGAGTTAATTACATTTAAAGTTGCTACTAACACATACATAAAATTGTACATATGCTATGTGTGTGTTTATTAAATTTATGTGTTTGTTAATGAGTTTGTTATCTTCATTCACAATAATAATACACAAAAAAAGTGGTGGTTTGTGAATTTGCAGCGCTAGAATCTGCTAGTACCCGTTGAAAGCCTACCGAGTATATCAACTATTTTAAGGCTGATGTGGTAAATAAAATTTAAGTTAGAGTACGCTAAAATAATTTTTTTCTCAATGAAAAATTTATATTTAGGATGCTACTAAAATATGTTTTGGAAATAAAACCTAAAATTTTTAATTGCTCCTAGCTGTTACTTACTTTAACACTATCGAATTAAACGTGGTATTTATTTTTACTTGAAAGATATTTTTTTTAAGATATCTTATGAAAATATCTTTAAAATTAATGTACATTTGTGCTCAGTATTGAGGTTTTAAAAAAAATTTAAATATATGGGACATGCCAAAAAATTATGTTCTTTTTGCTCTTATGCTACTGGATTTGTATCATATAATCCCCCCAACTTGAAACGGTTGAAACAAGTATTTTTAGAGTCGTCTAAAATTCAATTTTTATAATTTCCAGATAAAAATGCTGTGTAAAATAAATCAAGTTTATCAGTAATATAGAAAGAAATATGCACTTCAACATTTATTGTTTTTTAAATGTTGCTCTTTGGCTTATTTTATATCGATTCTGCATTGTATAACCGCCGCTTTTTTACGTCTGTCTAAATGAGCAATATTCAAACACGTACAAGATTTTTATTTTTTCATTTTAATAATACTGTGGAATATTTTGAGGGTGATTGTCTGAGGGTATGAGTTCCAACTCAAGGAGAAAATACTTTTTTTATGACCTTTTACATTTCTCGCTTATCTTGATGTTTGTTTGATTATTTTTGCAGCTTTAACTCAAGTAAAATTGATGATTTCTTATTTAATTCTTAAGTAAAACTGTAGCTAAGTCTTAAAGAAATAGTTATTTTTAATACATCCATTGTAAAAAACCGTTCAGATGTCTAAAGTGCGGCATGGATCATTCAACTGCTGAATGTAAAAAATCTCCAGAAACTCCACCGCAATGCGTACATTGTTTATTGAATCATACAGCCAGTTGCAAAGGTTGTAAAGTATATCAAAACTTTGTTGCAATTAGGTCTAATAGGCAAATAATTTTTTCAAATAGCCAAAGAAATAGCAATTTTAGTATCAATTCTACTGAATACCCAGAATTAAATGATGCTACGAATAAATTGCCCAACCTAAACAGTTTTAATGTACCATTTTCAGAAACTGTAAAAACTTCAAATTCCAACTAAAGTTCACGAATGGATAGACTTGAAAGAATGATGGAAAATTTAATGAATATGATGTCAATATTAATGACAAATGCAATTAAATATAAGAATAGCAATATGGAATGCCAGTGGGCTTTCTAATCATGCAAACGAAACTGAAAATTCTCCCTAAAAACAATTATATTGATATATTTCTAATATCCGAAACACACTTTAAAAAAAAAAACGTTTTTTAAAATAAAAAATTATGATACCATTACTGATACCGGAATAGATCTAATTACAAAACCTTTTTTATTCACCCGGATTAGATCCAATTACAAAAACTTTTTTACAAGCAGCTGGTGTTAAAGTTACTTATGAGAATAGTACTATAAATATATTTCCAATTTATTTTCCACCAAGACACGCTATTAATTGTCTACAATATGAAGAATTTTGTAAAAATATTGGTAAAAAATTTATTGTTGGCGGTGATTTTAATGCCAAACATCCCTGCTGGGGATTTCGTCTTTCAGACCCAAAAGGAAGGAACTTTATAAGTGTATTGTTAAAAACCATTATTCATCTCTATCAATGGGAAGTCCTATATACTGGCCTAGTGATCCTACAAAAATACCAGACCTTTTGGATTTTATTATTTATAATGGCATACCAAGATCTTTTTTGCATATCGCAGATAGCGCTGATTTGAGTTCTGATCACAGTCCAATAATCATTATATTTAACGTAGCTCTTCATACTGTAGCGAAAAAGTCAAAAATTTGTACCGCTAGAACAGATTTGCAATATTTTGGATATTGTTTAGAGCAAAACATGAATTTAAATATTCCAATTAAAACTGGTTGTGATTTGGAAGATGCTGTTGAATTATTTAGCAGCTTAATTCGTGAGGCAGCATTTACATCAATACCAAAAAATCCGAAAATAATGGTTATAATGTTGGGATATCGGCTGAAATAAGAGAACTTATTACTGAAAAAAGAAGAAGATTTCATCAGAACACTGGAAGTTCATTGGATAAAACAAATTTTAACATGGCATCTTAATATTTAAAAAAACGGTTAATAGAATATGAATATAAAAATGATTTGATGAAAACATTTTTAAACAATCTTAATGTATCGCGAAATGATGAGCATAGTCTATAGAAAACAACAAAATATCTCAAACGTCCAAAAAGGAGGAACATACCAATTAAAGATGCTAATGGAGATTGGTGTAGATCTGATAAAAGCAAAGCTAACGCATTTAAAAAACATCTAGAACAAACTTTCAGCCTATTTGCGTTAAATAATCCAGTAGATAGAAGTGAACTTGAAAACGTTTTAGATACATCTTGCCAAATGGATCCACCGATTAGACATATAACTCCATCAGAGGTACGAAGTGCTATTTATAAATTAAACAACACAAAATCACCAGGATACGATAATATCGACTCCAAAGTAATAAAATCTTTGCCTGAAAAAGGTGTACTTTTTCTTACGACCATATTCAACTCTATCTTAAGATTAAATCAGTTTCCATCTCAGTGGAAATATGCAGAAATAGTTATGATACTTAAACCTGATAAACCAGAAAATGCTGTTACATCTTATAGGCCAATAAGCTTATTGTTGAGCTTTTCTAAGATTTTTGAGAGACTGTTTCTTAAAAAACTGTTTCCCATAATAGAAAAACAAAACATAATTGCAGAATATCAGTTTAGGTTCTGGCACAAACTCGGTACACCTGAACAATGTTACCAGATTGTTGATGTCATTACCAACACATTCGAAATATAACAGTATTTTTCTGCCGTATTTTTAGATGTTCAACAAGCTTTAGATAGAGTGTGGCATATTGGACTGTTACATACATTAAACAAGTCGTCTAGACCGACATACGATACCCTATACCAGCGATGGCGAACCTTTTTGACAAGTGAGTCAAAATTTAATTTATTTTTTTGTAATATCAACCTACGGGTCAAGTAATGCGAAACTTGTTGTTGTTTATTTTCAGATAATTGACGTATATTTGATTCATACTTGGGATTCATTACTTTTACACATGCGGTAGTCATTTCATTACCAAGTCTATTTCTTTGCGTGGATTTTATAAAATTCATTGATGAAAATAAAGTTTCGCATACATATGTTGAACCAAACATTGTTAAAAGAGCATTTGCCAGTTTTTTCATTGTATTAAAAATATCTGGTAAAGAGTCCCATTCTTTTAATATTATCAGTTCTTTGTTCTTATTGTCAGAAATATTTTCTAAATCCTGTTTCTGCAAATCTGTAATTAAATTTTCAAATTTATATTTCCACATAAAACTGTTTTGGAATTCTGCTAATTCTATTTCCAAATTTTCAATACCTAACCAAGTGAACACGGTTAATTCCAAATTATTAAATTCTATTTTGTGGGGATACAATATAAACTGTAATGTTTTTTTCTAAATCCTTAAATTGATTAAATCTATCCAGAAAAGCTTGTTTTATTTCCTCAATAACAGTTAAATATTTTTTAATTGTATGATCCTGTGTAATATTACTATTTTCATAGTTTTCAGTTGCTTGGAAATGTTTTTGCAGATATGGAAAATATTTCAATATTTTCATTTTTAAATCATTACTAAATATATCAAGTTTTGCCATAAACGTTTTAATATTTTCAAACATGGCTAATACAACTTGACCAGGTCCTTGGATTTTTTTATTCAATTCATTAAAATGCTGAGTGATATCACAGCAAAACATTAGGTCATTTAGCCATTCTATATTTGATAATTCGTCAAAAACATTATTTTTTTCATGCAAAAAGAGTTTATTTCTTCTAATAAATCTACAAACCTATTTAAAACTTGACCACGGCTGAGCCATCGATCATTATTGTACATTAAAAGCCCAGAGTATTGAGAATCAATTTCCTCTAATAATTTGGCAAATTCTCGCTTATTTAGAGCTCTTGCATTTATAAAATTGACTAAATTTTGTTACAACTGGCATAACGTTGGAAAATGTTTTCAATCCTTGTTTTGCACATAAGACTTCTTGATGAATGAGGCAGTGAAATTCAATTAAAGAATGTTGGACATTTTGTTTAAGTTGCTGAATAAAACCAATATTTTTGCCAATCATGCTAGGAGCAGTTTTTACAGAAACAATTTTCTGTAAATCAATATTCATTTTCATAAATGTACCAGCGAATTCCTTAAAAACATCAGGACCAGTAGTTCTTCCTGTCAATGTTGACCAGTTCTTCCATCATTATATTTACTGATTTATACCTAGCAAAAACTGCAAGTTGTGCGTAACCACTTATGTCCGTGCTCTCATCTAAAGCAATTGAATACATTTCGGCACATTTTAAATCGTAATTTATTTGAGAACAAGTATTTTCATCTAATCTTAATATTCGATCTTTAATTGTATTTCGGCTTATAGGCAACTCATTAATGCGCTTTAATATCAAATCTTTTTCTTTAAAATCAGCAAATAGGGCAGCACTACATTCCAAAAACGCTTCTTTTAAAAACTCACATTCCGAAAGAGGTTTTCCATGTCGTGCGATACAATGTGCTACATGAAAACTAGCAACTGTATTGTTGTTTTTAGGAATTAGAAATGTTTTAAATACATTGGCTTGTGATTTATATTCTTTTAGCTTTTAAGAAAATAATTCTTTTTTTTCTTCTTCTTTTAACGAAGCAAGATTTGCATGTATCTTTTCAAAATGTCGTTTAACATTGTAAGCACGAGACGTACAATTTGCCTTGCAAACTAAGCAAAGAATTTTCTTATCTATCTCAACAGCTCCATATTTTCCAAACCATTCTGTTTGATATGGCCTTGAACCTGTATCATTTTTCTTAAGTTTCTTAACCGCTGACATGCTAAATATAGCTAAAGGGTTAATATTTATAATTTGAAAATGTTAAATTTGAATTGAAATAGAAAGAAATTATTAAAACTAATTTTCTTACCGATAATATAAAACTCAATAAATCAAGAAAACTTTATGAATCAATAATTTAAAGAGCATGCGCAAGTTACGTCTTTAGTTTGGTTAAAAGTAAAGTTAAAGGATATAATATAAATAGTTAAAAAAATTATTAATTGTTTTGCAATGCCTACTGAGATATTGTGTGTCTTTTTCTGTGGAAAAAATGAAAAAAATTATGTGGAAAAAAATTAAAAAAATTATGTGGAAAAATATGGAATTTAGTTTTTTTAAATTCCATATTTTTCCACATAATTTTTTTAATTTTTTCCACAGAAAAAGGCACACAAATTTCTTGCTTGCATTTTGTGTGTTATTTTTACAAAGCCTACTTCAAAATTTTCACAGTTTTCTTCGTACATCCACAATACCACAAATTGTTAATTGAGTATAACAATATCTCAGTTTGAAAAAACTTAGAATTGGTTTGAAAAAACAGAACAACTCGTGGGTCAGTTAAAATTGTCGCGTGGGTCAGTGTGTGACCCGTGGGTCATAGGTTTGCTATCGCTGCCCTATACGATGGTTTAGAAACCCTATCTCTTCGGTCCAACTAACTGGATATAGAAAATAAGCAAAAACCAAATTTGAGTGTCATTGTTATTAATTTTTTTGGCTGCAGATATGAAAAAGTTCATATCGGGTGCTATATCTATATGTGGACTAAGTCAAAAAATGGACCGATCCTGACCATATTTGGTAAGGTCACTTATAATTTGAAAAAATATTCACAATCCAAATTTGAGACAAATCTGTTCAATATTTTTGTTTTTTGATAGATTTAAGTGAAGGTCAGGAAGCAGCTCTATATGGGGCCTATGACTGAGAATTGTCCAATATTTTTGGACTACTGATTAATGGATACAATAAACACATACAAACCCAATTTTACTAAGATCTATATGATAATTTGGATCTTATGGAAATTTATGTCGATTTCATAGGGGTCATTTGTATGGGGACTAGGTGTCAACATGGACCGATTATCACTAATTTCAATAGCGTTTGTCCTCTAATTTCAATAGCGTTGTCCTCTTATATACCAAATTTCATCAAAATTTCATATTTCTGACCTGTAGTTTGAGTTCAAAGTTTAAATGGACACACAGATGGACGGACGGACGGACATCACTAAAACGACACAGAAAGTGATTCTGAGCCGAGCGGTATAATAAAAGATGGGTCTAGGTCAAATATTTTTGGTAGTTACAAACAGCAGCACAAAGTCATTATACCCAAACCACATAGTGGTATAGGGTATAAAAAGTTTATTCCTGTACCATGTTATATCTTGCTGAAATCATATATTGATGAAAGATACTTCTACGTTATTTTAATGGAGAAAATTCAAATTTTGTACAAACTAAATCTGGGATTCCACAAGGTAGCGTACTTGGTCCAGTACTTTTTACAATATTCACATCAGACATGCCTAATATGGATGGTCTAACAATTGCTACTTATGCAGATGACACTGCTATTTTAGCATCTAATGAATCACCAATTGTTGCCTCTGATTTGGTATAAAATGAGTTAAATCTTATAGAAAATTGGTTAAGAAATTGAACGTTAAAGTAAATACAGAAAAAGGAGCCCATACTACATTTACAGATAGATGATGAATTATTATTCGACCTTTGAAATTTATGACTTTTTATAAATTAGTCGAGCTCGAGGTCACGTTTTGGTTTATAAAATATCCTTTATTATTTTATTTTTTCCTCCTCCAATATTTCGTCATTCATTGAATGACATCTTCAGGGAGTCTAAAAAATTTTTTTTAATATAACAATAGTAATTTGAATTAGTTAAATTAGTAACATATATATTCATATTCATACATAATAAAATTTTATTATATATTTACATATAATACAAACATAACTTCCAACAAATATAACCAATGTGAAAGTTCATGGTTCAAAACCTCACGGCCACCCTAAGTAGAAAAAATTTTCATATAGAAACAATCTATTTAATTAAAAACATAACAATTATCACAATGTTCAATGAATCGCTGATGAAGGCTGAAATGCCGGAAACCGGTCCGATTAAGAATACAGTGCAGTTATGAATTTTTGAAATATATGCTTTCTTCTTCTTTACCACGCACCATTTAAACAAAATTAAAATTGCTTATTAATTACAGTAGTAATTGCAATATGTCTGAAAAATGACGATAAATCTAACAAACAAAAAATTTCTTCGCTTCAAAGCGTCATCTCAAATATATGTAAAGTACATATGTAGGTATGTACAAAAACCGTACATCACATATGACAACTCTTACGAAAACTGAGAATAGTGGAAATTAGAAGTATAAATGCAAAAAATATTCAAAAAATTCAAAAATAACGATTGTTTGTTTGGACAGAGTTGTATCTTCTGAAATTAATACAAAGTAAAGCTGTATGGTACGAAAACTGAAACTAACCACACTGCTCGTAGGCCTGACTTTAGGTGAGTGTGTTAAAGCGCTGACCAAAAAGTGCAAGTACGAGTGAATGTTCATGGCTCAAAACCTCACGGCCGCCCTAAGTAGAAAAAATTTTCATATAGAAACAATCTATTCAATTAAAAACAACAATTATCACAATATTCAATAAATCGCTGATGAAGGCTGAAATGCCAGAAACCGGTCCGATTAAGAATACAGTGCAGTTATGAATTTTTTAAATATATGCTTTCTTCTTCTTTACCACGCACCATTTAACCAATCAAAGTTTAGTAGGGTACCAAACGAAAATATGCTTACATGTACAACAACAACAAAATATATACACACAAAATTTATTGCCGCTGCGGTCCTTTCATGTCAATATTACATTAGACACTGGTTTATTGTTTATTTATTTTCATATGCGTTTGTTTACTAAAAATCTAAAGCTCTTTCCAATATTCTCTGTAATATTGTAATATTAAAAAAACAATTTTTTAGACTCCCTGAAGATGTCATTCAATGAATGACGAAATATTGGAGGAGGAAAAAATAAAATAATAAAGGATATTTTATAAACAAAAACGTGACCTCGAGCTTAACTAATTTATTAAAAGTCATACTACATTTACGTTAAGAAAAAATGATTGTCCTCCTGTATACTTAAACGTTGCTAATATACCGATAAGTAACAACATAAAGTATCTAGGTCTTTATCTTGATAGAAGACTTACATGGAAAGAACGTGTTAGAAAGAAACGTGAACACTTAAATATTAAAAAGAGATGAATGTATTAACTGTTAGGTCCAAGATCAGAATTAAGTTTAGAAAACAGAGTAATCTTATACAAAACCATCCTTAAGCCAGTTTGGACTTACGGTATCCAACTTTGGGGGACTACCAGCAATTCAAACATTGAAATTTTGCAGAGATATCAATCATAAACATTACGACTGTTAGCAAATGCACCGTGGTTTATAACTAATAATATACACAATGATCTTAAAATTCCAAAAGTAAAAGTTGAAATTAGCAGTTTTAGCGAATGATACCTTAATAGACTTAGCAATCACCCAAACATATTAGCTATAAGTCTCTTAGATGATAGTGATGAAATAAAAAGGTTGCAAAGGTTTCATATACTTGACCTACCCTTTAGAAAATAAAATGTAAATATGTAAATAATAAAATTCTAGTGAGCTGGATAGATCACACACCTTGTCACCGAATATACCGTCACTCCTTTGGAAAAATATTGGTAATGTCATATCAGATTTAACACTCACATTATTTTGGCTAACACAGTCAATATTTCTCACTTTTTCACGGCTTTCTATTATGAATGAATGCTGGCTAAGTGCACCTTGAAACTCTATATGTACACTTGCTTCATATCCTGCTTGATTACAATTGATAACTAATTCTTCCAAGATAGAGTCACTTGGAACTTCTGCCTTAGCGTATTTGAACATCTCCTTAAAAACTTTTCTTGCAAGTGGGCGGTAGTCTTCATTTTTACCTTCATTTTTTGGTAGTAAACTATCATGTTCTTTGTATAGCTCGGCAATCAAATCTCTACTTATGCTTTTGCCGTTAATAACAAAATCCATTCTCTGAAAATCTAAGAACGCTGTATTACCAGAATTCGCTTCAGCATTGTCTTTACCAGCTCTTAACTTGCTAAAACCAAACTTTTCTGCTTGAGCTCTTAGTGTAACTATTGGATTTTCCTTTTTTTTTGGTGTAGAGCTGTTCATCATTAATACCTTGATATAGACTGCTAATGGTATAATAATACATAAAATAAAATACATAAAATAATACCGACGATTTTAAAAACAACAAATTCGTCGTTACGTGTTAGCGGCTGAGATACCGCGAATGAATCGCGGTATGACATTAGAGAGCTGTGCTACCTATAGTGCATACCTGACCATAAGGTGACAAGATTTTAAAAAGGATCTATAACAGTTTTACACATCCATGAATCTCAATGAGCAATCAGATTTTTCTAAATAGCAGGCTGGAGAATATACCTAAGTTCCATTCCGCAATATTGCCTAAACTTTGTGGTGGGGACAAGGTGGTAGATCCGCTGTTTTATAAGCCACTTAGTTATGTGGATAGAAGCAAGTTACTATCTGATGCTTGAGTTGGAGAATTTACAACTTTCATTGCAGAAGTTTATGAACATCAGTCGCCCACTATTAGAGGTAGACCATATAAAATAGTCGTTGAAAGTGAGAGTCAGTATAT
Organism: Cordilura impudica; assembly: GCA_963682025.1. NCBI lineage: Eukaryota > Metazoa > Arthropoda > Insecta > Diptera > Scathophagidae > Cordilura > Cordilura impudica. The sequence continues at coordinate 96,149,234 of OY821518.1, forward strand.
ATTCATAGTCTTTTTTAATTACTCAGTTAAGTATTTATATAAACTATTTCCAATTGGAGCGAATGTGATCATCAGTGGCAAACTCGAAAATTTTGCTGAACATTGGCAAATTACTCAGATTACGTGTCGCTTGACATTAACCAATTTAAAGCTTGCATAGAGCCAGTTTGCCAATTATGCCGTGGCATTACCAATAAGCGCATTGGGAACATAATAAGCTCTAATCTAAAGGAATTGCTGATTTACCAGAGTGGATAGATGATATATTAATCAAGCAAAAAACAAGTAAGAAAATTATAGTCGGTCTAGACCGACTATATGATACCCTATACCATGCGTCTAGATACCCTATCTCATTACCCCAACTAACTGAATATAGAAAATAAGCATTAACCAAATTTGAGTGGGATTTTTATTAATTTGTTCGGCTGCAGATATGAAAAAGTTCATATCGGATGCTATATCTATATGGGGACTAGGCTGAAAAATGGACCGATCTTGACTGTGTTTGGTAAAGTCTCTTGTATTTTGCAAAAATATATACAAACCAAATTTGAGAAGAATCAGTGGAATATTTTTCTTTTTTGATAGATTTAAGTGAAGATCGGGAAGCTGCTCTATAGTGGGCCTATGACTAAAAGTTGTCCAATAGGGATCATTTTTAGACTACTGTTTAATGGATGTAATATACACATACAAACCCAATTTGACTAAGATTTATATGATAGTTTGGATCTTATGGCAATTTATATTGATTTCATAGGGGTCATTGGTATGGGGGCTAGGTCTGAACATGGACCGATTCTCACAAATTTCAATAGCGTTCATCCCATGGCCGACAAAAGATTAAATAAAAAAATTTCATCAAAATATATTCATATTTGCGACCTGCAGTTTGATTACAAACTTGACATGTACACACAGACGGACGGACGGACGGACGGACATCGTTAAATCGAATCAGAAAGTGATTCTGATGCGATCGGTATAATAAAAGATGGGTCGAGGTCAAATATTTTTGGTAGTTACAAACAGCAGCACAAAGTCATTATACCCAAAGCACATAGTGGTATAGGGTATACAAATTAAGAAAAATCCCACTCAAATTTGGTTTATGCTTATTTTCTGTATCCAGTTAGTTGGGTCTGAGAGATAGGGTCTCTAAACGCATGGTATAGGGTATCATATAGTCGGTCTCGACTGACTATAATTTTCTTACTTGTTTTTTGGCTGCAGATATGAAAAAGTTCATATCGGATGCTAGGTCTGTATGGGGCCTAGGTCCAAAAATGGACCGATCCTGACCATGGTTGGTAAAGTCTCTTGTATTTTGCGAAAATATATACAAGCAATATTTTTGTTTCCTGATAGATTTAAGTGAAGATTGAGAAGCAGCTCTATATGGGGCTATGACCAAGAGTTGTCCCATAGGGACCGTTTTGGACTATTCATTAATGGATGTAATAAATACATACAAACCCAATTTGATTAAGATCTATACGACAATTTGGATCTTACGTCAATTTATGTCGATTTGATAGGGGCCATTTGTATGGGGGCTAGGTCTGAACATGGACCGATTCTCACTAATTTCAATAGCGTCCATGCCATGGCCGATAAAAGCTAATATACCAAATTTCATCAAAATATGTTCATATTTGCGACCTGCAGTTTGATTACAAGGTTTGCATGGACACACAGATGGACGGATGGACGGACATAGTTAAATCGATTCAAAAAGTGATTCTGATTCGATCGGTATAATAAAAGATGGGTCTAGGTCAAATATTTTTGGTTGTTACAAACAGCAGCACAAAGTCGTTATACCAAACCAGTTAGTGGTATAGGGTATAAAAATACATCCATGTAAAAACAAGTAAGAAAATTATAGTCGGTCTAGACCAACTTTACGATACCCTATACCATGCGTTTAGAGATCCTATCTCTTAGGCCCAACTAACTGGACATAGAAAATAAGCAAAAACCAAATTTGAGTGGAATTTTTATTAATTTTTTTGGCTGCAGATATGAAAAAGTTCATATCGTATGCTATATCTATATGGGGACTAGGTCCAAAAATGGACCAATCCTGATCATGTTTGGTAAAGTCTCTTGTATTTTGCAAATATATATACAAACAAAATTTGAGAAGAATCAGTGCAATATTTTTGTTTTTAATAGATTTAAGTGAAGATCGGGAAGCAGTCTATATGGGGCTAAAGGGATCATTTTTGGACTACTCATTAGTGGATGTAATGAACGCATACAAACCCAATTTGAGTAAGATCTATACGACAATTTGGATCTTATGGCAATTTATGTCGATTTCATAGGGGTAATTTGTATGGGGGCTAGGTCTGAACATGGACCGATTCTCACCAATTTCAATAGCGTTCATCCCACGGCTGATGAAAGCTTATATACCAAATTTCATCAAAATATATTCATATTTGCGACCTGCAGTTTGATTACAAGGTTTACATGGACACACAGACGGACGGACGGACGGACGGACGGACATTGTTAAATCAACTCAGAAAGTGATTCTGATTCGATCGGTATAATTAAAGATGGGTCTAGGTAAAATATTTTTGGTTGTTACAAACAGCAGCACAAAGTCATTATACCCAAACTATACCATAGTGGTATAGGGTATAAATATTGAAAATACGTTTGTTTGATTTAATATTAAAGATATCACTCATACGTTTACAACTCTTCTATCATATGAGAAAAAATAAAATTTTGGAAGATTTTATTTGATAAAATTAGTGCAACTTTAATTTCTGAATGTGGAATTATAGCTGAAAAACTAAGCAAACAAATATCAAGATAAGGAAAAAGTATAAACGTCATAAAAACAGTTTAGTCTGAGAACGTGACACACTATTTTACTATACCGCCCTAATAATTTCACACTGACTTGTTATTTCTTGCCCTCCACAATGGCTGTTGCACTGTGTAATATATATTTTTATTACATAAAATAGCATTTTATTGAAAAAGTATACTCCTAAAACTAAATCACATAGTTTTAAGTATTCAGAATCAGTATTTGCATAAAAATGCCTGACATTCTGAATGAGGTTTTGTTTAAAATCTAGGTTTGAAAAACCATATTGATCGAAATGCAACTGTTATTAAATTTAATAAACAGAAGTTGCTTTACTCCGAAAAAATTGTAATACTCAAAACTTATTGTATCTTCTGGCATGTACATTTCAACTAATACAAAGATTGTTCATACAACAAATGGTAGATAAATATACTGAAATTTATAAATATTTAGCGTACTGAATGATCCATTGATTCTGCCGAATCTTATGACGATGACTAGCTAATTTTTGTATAATAACTAATAACGCTGTACAACAGTCATTCTGGGGAGTGAGTAATCCCAAGTCAGGGTGAAAGCACAAGGCCACTGGCCTTGTTGGAATTGTTCGTCTCCGGTAAATCTACTCTAATATCTATCTTTTGGTTCACCACTCGATATGGCAATCCTATTATTGTCTTATGACATAATTCAAGGAAACAACATCAACTTGCAAATTAATATTTATGCATATATAAAAAAATAAAAAAAGACAATACTCGGAATTTTTATTCCATTTTCGGCCAAACTATAAAAAGCACTGATAACTTTTATGACAGATTTTGGTATCTACGTCTTAAAATTCCTATATGTACCAAATTCCATCATTGTGTGATGAATACTTTTATTTAAGTATCATTTTATATAGACCCGATTCACTTTGTTCATGATTACAGATTAATTATATATTTCATATTGAAAATAACTATCTATACATAATACTTACACTCATTGTGATCTTTGGCATTGACTGTGAGTACTGTTGTTTGTAAATCGGCATTTTCATCAATTTCAGTCTCGTATAAAAATCTGTCAAAATAAGGCGGTGAATCGTTTTTATCGGCAATACCAATGCGCACAAATTTTGTAACTGCAATGAAAAGGAATTTAAAGAAAACATATTAGATCTAAAATACAAGAAAAAAATATATAATATTTAAAATTTAATAATATTTGTTTAAAAGCTTTAGTTTTTGGGCAATTCCATAAAACTGTCAACTTTGATGAAAAAAAAATTTTTTTCATTTATATGAAGTAAGTTTAAAAATATATTAAAATGTGTTCCAAGTTACATAATGTAATTTCTTACAAGTATTCTAGATTATAAAATAATTATAAAATTTACTTGTTTACTAAATTTTCTTTTAATATATTTTTAAGAAGCTTTAGTCATTCCGTCACAGTCATTCCGTCACGTCAAATGACAGTTAATAACTTCAACACTATCATAGCTAAGTATCTCTGAATTATAATTTTATATTGCTCATATATCATATGTTAAATATTCATTAGCTTCAAAACTGACTAGCTTCTTAATTGACAAAAGTTCCTAGGTTTTAATACCAGGACAGAGTCATGGTAGCGAAAATGTCATTCCGTCACGCAAAAAGAAATTACTCAAAAATAAAAGAATAAAATAGTGAATAAATTGTTTCTGAGTTTTTTTAAATCTCTAACTCATTAACAATCATTTTCGAACTGAAAAATGAATTTTCAATGGAAAATAGCTTTGTGAAATAGCCTTAAATTCAATTTTTCAACTCAAAATGTCATTCCGTCACATATGGAATTGCCCTTTTATTTTTTTATAATGCTCGTAGTTTTAGTTTCAGTTTGAAGTTTTCTTCTCTTTAAATTTTTAGTTGACAAGGAAAAAGTTTTTATTGTATATATTCTTAAAAAAACTGTCTCGAAAAAAATGGAAATATTCCAAATAGGTACTTATTCTTATACTCTAAGAATATGAGCATAGCGACACATACATTAGGGAGACACTAGTGTTCGAACTTATATATTTTAATTAAACTACTTTTTTAAATTTGGAAAAAAATAGGAAAATTTCAGGCTTTAAGAAATTTCAATAGTTTTAAGTTTAATTAATATATGTAAGTTTAAACATGTTTATAATGATTTTGGCAATAGGAGAAACTTCTGTTATACACGTCTTTTATTTAAGATATGCCAGGACATATTGTTTATAAAGAATAAAGTGCCACCATAATGTACTCGTACACGCTACTTAGGTAAATAGAATAATATGCATGCCAAATAGACATGCATCCGTAACATTTCCGGGTGATAGAAACAAAGTTATTCAAAATCTTTTTTAAGTATCTCATTCAAGTAAGTTTTCTATAACATTCTTCTTCTTTATACAGATTTTTCTCCTTTAAAGTTTTATGTTGTATTTTAATTATTTATTATTAATTGTGTGTGCTACATATTATAGACAAACTTAGAAATAAAGTCTTAAAATGTTGGTGTACATAGAATTTATGTATAGAAATTTATAGAAAGTAGTTGCTCATATTTGGTAACCAAGTGCGAGTTGCTCTCTGAACTAAAGAATTTTAGTAGTATTTTCTAAAAAGCAATTAAGTTCTAATTAAATATTTTATTAAGAAACTTGTTCCTAAACCTTTTTGCAGAAATTGAAATATTTCAATATAATATTACAATATAATTGAAATATTTCAATATATATTACAATATAATAATAAAATTTATTTTCATTACTTTTAGAGCGTTTTTTTAAACCGGTGCACTGTGGACCATTAAGGTGACCCTTCATTATATGAAGGGAAAAATAAGTGTTCAAACTCTCGGTCCCACCTCCTAGATATATGCGAATAGCGAAAAACTGAGAAATACAAAGTTTTGGGCCAGTCAAAAAACATTTGGTTGTGCCTCAACGCGGTTGAAAATATCAAGTGTGTTTATATGGGGAAAATATAACTTTTTTTTTCAGATTTTACGAAAATTTCTTTCTATAGTTAAATTTTTCAAAAAATTGAAATATTTTGTAAGTGCTGTCGAATTTTTAGATGCGATGCTTAAAACATAATGACGAAATGTGTAGAGCTTCCGCTCCTAAAATTTGGAATAAATTCGAGAACGTTAACCCATTACTTGGCAGGGCCAGCTTTGGATTTTAAGATATTTTAAAATAAAAACTACCGAAAATAAGTTTTTCTATTACACTCGATGAAACCACTATATAGAATTTAAGGAAAATAATTCGTTTAATTTTTGTCTATTTAATCCTTCAGTGCTCCTGGGATCAAAATAATACATATCTTTGGTGCTATTATTTGATTATTGCTCGCGAATATAAACTAAAACAACTTCTAACCAATTTTGTTTTAAAATTATTTTATGTATAAAAACTATCTATATTTTTCTAAATAAAATTAGAAGATCCACAAATGATCCAAAGGTAATAAAAGACAATTTATTCAAAACAACATGAAATATAAAATTAATTCTATTTATTTTGGTGTATTTAAGGATTATTTAGTGTGCGATTCAAATTGTTTTCTGTAATCAGTTACGACTTGCAATAAGTATTGCTTCTCTTGTGTGCTCTTTGTTAATATGTTATTATTCTCTTCAATAAATTTAACAACGCGTTCCGCTGTATTATTTACTTCCTTTATTTTTGCAACAATATCACTTACGTTTTAGAAAAATATAGATAGTTTTTATACATAAAGTAATTTTATAACAAGATTAGTTAAAAGTTGTTTTAATTTACATTCGCGAGCAATAAGCAGATAATTGCAGCAAAGATATATGACAATGGTTTATTTTGATCCCAGGAGCATTGAAGGGTTAAATAAATAAAAATTAACCGAATTATTTTTCTTAAATTCGAAGTAGTGGTTTCATCGAGTTTAATTTCAATTTTAATTTATAATTTTTATTTAAAAGTATCTTAAAATCCAAAGCTGATATTGGCTAATAATTGGTTATCGTTCTCGGATTTATCCCAAATTTTACGAACGGAAGTTCTACGCATTTCGTTATTATATTTTAAGCGTCGCATCCAAAAATTCAACAGCATTTACAAAATAATTTAATTTTTTGAATAAATCGTCTTTTATTAGCTTGGAGTCATATGTGAGCACAATTACAAAAGGTGTAATGGGGTCATATTATTTTTTTCCGAAAGCCCAGGCTATTAGATAAAATATAACATTTAAAAATAGAATAGTCATGAATTTTTGATACAAAGTATTTAGAAAGACTACATTTACAGAATATTTTACAAAAATCCCATTTTAGTCGAAATCCGCAAAAATGAACTCCTTGTCAAAAAAATTTTGGCACGGGGATTTACTTAAAAATCCACACAGTTTATTAATAACATGCACTTAAAAAAATCGTAAAGATCCATTTTTTTAAATTTTGTTTAAGAAAATTTTTTAAGACTTGAAAAAGTAGTTTTCAAAATTTTATCAAAAAAATTTCCCGTTTTCGGTCTCAATGCGCAATAGGTTAACAACGTGCTATTAAAACAATACTTCATATCAGAGTTTAAAAGTGGAGACACCAAAAAAAATATATGGCTTTAATCAATTTCTCAAAGTTGAACAAAATGCCATCAAATTTCATGACCTAGTTTTGTTTTGGCACAAAAGTGGTCTAGGTCATTTGCTATGTCTTGGCGAGGTTTTATTAGATTTTGAAGTTTTATAGCTTTTTGAAAGGATAAGTTAATACTGATTCCGAATTATGTAACAATTTGTCAGAAAAGTAAACTGTAGAACGAAATTTTCGTAAAATCTCAAAAAAAAGTCATATTTTCTATATACACACACTTGAAATTTTCAATTGCGTTGAGGCACGACTAAATGTTTTTTGGTTGGCCCAGAACTTTGTTTATCTCAGTTTTTTTGCTATTCGCATAATTCTAGGGGGTGAGACCGTGAGGTTGAACAATTTTTTTTATTAAGGGCCACCCTAGCGGCCAAAAATTATATTTTTAAAGTTATGTTATTCATTTGAAAGTAAATACCAGTGAACCTTGGAACCAAGAAATGACGACTCTCTTTCAACTATATCCCAGCGACCCTGTTCGAAAAAGGACTTTCTCAGTATTTTGCTAAAATTTAAAATTTCTTCGTAAATTTAAATTTTTAAGTGACTGTAACTTTTTGGTTTTAAAAAATTTTTAAGCAAAATAAATTTTGTATAATATGTAACTTCTTAGCTAATAACGTTAGATATATAAAAGTCACTGAGTCGTTTAGAAATAAAAAAAAAATTAAAAAAGGTCAATATTTCCCGAAATTCTCCTACTAAATAGAGCATAACTCCGACCCAATAAAAGCCATCAAAAAAGATCTTTCACTCTTCTGTAGTGCGAGCCCTCCCATATGCTCCTATACCCCATTGTATATCCATCAGTTTCTGCCCGTGTGCAACAGAACAATTTTTCTGACCCAAGGTCAGATATTTTGTGCCAAATTTATGAATTCAAAAGTTTTCCACTATGTGGTTTGGGTATAATTAGTTTGCCCTGATATTTGTAACTACCAAAAATATTGAACACATGCCCATCGTCGATTTAACGATATCCGTCCATCCGTCTGTGTGTTATGCATAGTTACAAAAGTTGGTCGTACCGGTGTATTTTTTTGCGTGAGTAATGTGTTTTTATATAAAAGCAAAATTATTTTAATTTATTGAAGACAAAATGAAGACTGAATAAAATCAACAATTTTAGAAAATTTTCAAATACTCAATATTCAATGTTATCATGATTTCAAATTATAAATCGTAAGTACAGTAAAACACTTTGATAGAACATATCAGAGAGTTTGTTTGTTTTTTATACTGACAGAAAAAGGAAACGGTGGAGTTCACACGAGTTGTTATATACTTATAAAAAAGGGTTGAGGTACAATGCGCTTTATTGTTAAATTATAGTAATGGGTAATATTTTTTTATTTTGACAGGTACTTTTATTTAGGTGTTTTGATAGGCGGAAAATTATATAATTATATAACAGGTAAATGGTGAAAAACTGTTGTGCTACACCCTTTTGAGATATGAGCAAGCATACCTTTTAAAAGGGGTTACGGTCTGGGATTTTATGCTTCAAAAAGTGTTAATAACAGATAAAAAAATTCTATTTTACATAATTGCAAGAAAGAGTATTCATAATAATGTTTCCACAATTGTTATTTGTCACAGTTTGAACAATGGCTAAGTACTGTTATAGAGATCTTGCAGATATTTTATTTTCAATAAAAAAAAAATTTGAAATTTGGTTCATACACTTGTTGTGAAAAAAAGATTAACTTTGACTTAGGGATTTCGCGTCATCCAATCATTCTGAGACTTGATCGATATACTTGCTGTAAAGAAATATTAACTTCGACATAGTCACGCACAGCCACGGAGAGATTGAATCCTCACTTCCCCTCATCCATAAGATCTGAAACTTTGTCCATAGACTTGTTGTTTTTTTTTTAGTTTATTATTATTATATTGTTTTATTGAATTGCTATCACAACAAGAATAAATCTTATAAATTACAGTGATAGCAAGTAACATTTGTAATATTAACATTAGGTTACAGTAAATTTCGAGATTAATAAAAATAAAATAAGTTAATCATAAAAATTAACATAATAATGAACATAATAAAGTTGACAGACATTTAACATAGATTCAAACAAAAAATTTTTTAAGTTCCTTTTTGAAAAGTAATGCGTTGCTTTGTACTTGGATATGTGATGGTAAATTGTTCCAAAGACACGTGGTGTAGTTGAAAAATTGTCTAGTAGACATTAGATATTTGTATTTTTGTGATATCAAATTTCTTCCACGAGGCGATTGTGTAAGAATAATTTTGTTAAAAAGATATTCTGGGTTCTTCAGATAAATAATCTTATGCATCATTAAAAGGCTTTTATATTTTAGTAAATCTTTAAAACTTATATTATAGAACTGGTATGAATATGATGATATACTATCTCGTCTACCTCTATTGAAAACGTATCTGGCTATATTATTATATGTGACCTCGAGGCGATTAAAGTCAATAGTGTCGCAATTTGCAAATATTTCACACCAGAAATGGTATTAAATAGGTTTTTGCCAAAAGCTTTCTTATTTCAAACGGCGTCGATGATTGCACAGCCCACAAGTTTCTCAACATCCCATGAACTTTACCAGCTGATATATTTATATGGTTAGTCCAAGAAAGTTCAGCATTAAATGTGATTCCCAAGTTCGATGATGTTTGAACAAAGTCGATTCTTGTGTTGTTAATATGTACAAAAATATTGTCATTCAGTCTTTTTTATTACTTCTTGAAATGAAAATACATTTTGATTTGTTAGGGTTTATACATAAGCCATTTGTACATGCCCATTTATGTATATTATCCAAGTCACTATTAATACAGTCAGAACAATGTTAAACATCTTCTATTGTGCTGCTTAAGTACAACTGTACGTCATCAGCATACATTTGTACGCCACAGTAATTCAAAACCTCAGGCAAATCGTTAATATACATACAGAAGAGCAATGGACCAAGAATGGACCCCTGAGGCACACCTCTGTCAATATCCGCTGCTTTAGAAGTCACTCCGTTTAAAGAAACCACTTGTTTACGATTAATAAGGTAAGAGGAAATAAGTTTATTAGCCGAACTTGAGAAATTAATGATTTTCTCGAGTTTAGTGTGTAGAATCGAGTGATCAACAGTATCGAGGGCCTTACTGTGATCTAAAAGTACAAGAAATGATACCATATTCTTATCCAGCTTTGATCTAATTTCTTCCACTACATCGATCAAAACCGTAATGCAGCTTCTGTCCCGTCTAAACCTAGATTGTCTATCCGTAAGGAGATGTTGATTCTTTAAATACTCATTCATTTGACCGTACATAAGATTTTCCATAACCTTGGATAAAAATGGTAGTATCGCAATAGGCCGGAAGTCGCTGTTATTCTTTGGAATAGGAATGATTTTTGCTTTTTTCCACATATCAGGAAAAATTGATTTTGTTAATATTGTATTAATTAAATACGTAAGATATGGAAGAAGTTTAGGAGCGATAATTTTTAAAAATCTTGGATTAATTTCATCTAAGCCCACAGCATTTGACTTAATTGATGTAATACTTTTAAGAACTTCAGATTGATCCACACATCGAAAATCAAAACAGTTCTCAATAGGCACAGTATGAATTTTTTCGTACTCATTTTCAGTTGGTTTATTCACTTGAATTTCGACAAATTGTTTGTTTAACTTATCAACGTCCACATCAGAACCAACAGTGCAAGAATTTCTTTTCCTAATACCTATTTCACGGATCTCTTTCCATTTTCTCTTGCTATCAATAGCTGAAGAGAATTTCTGTCGATAATAACTGGATTTTGCAATATATATGCAGTTCACAACTTCCTTTCTAATGGATTTGAATAATGCATGTAACTCAGGCGTTTTAAATTTCTTCCAACGTTTATATGCCAAATCTCGTTTATCAATTAAACGTTTTTAACCTTATTGTGAGAAGGTTATTTTGAATGAAAGCAATTTGATCATTAACATTCTCAAGATTATAAATTGAATCCCAATGAACGCAATCAATACGCTGGTTTAACATTGTATAGTCAATGCCATGAAAATCTCAATAAGTGTAATGTACATCTTCATTGTTAACATAGGTATGATATATCATAAAAACTAAGTCATGCTTCGAAAAAACAGGGGCAGAAAATTGATCGTAAAGCAGTATTTTGCTTTTATGATTAGTAAAGAATACATCAAGTAAACTGTTCGAGCCACTTGGATAATGGGTTGGAACGATCGTATTAACAGGCAAAAGACCGAGCGTTTGCATGGGCTCTGAAAGTGACTTATCAACTACCAGGTTACTATTGAAATCACCAGAAATGATTACGTCATTGTACAGTAAGGACAGAGATTCAATTTTATCAAACAAGTCTTTGGTATCAGTAAAGTTATACGGTCGATATACGCAGGCGACAAGAATTTTTTCTTTATCCTTCTTAGCTTTACACAACAATTTATCTCCGTTCTCACATAAATTGAGACACCACCAGCGTTTGCTATCCTATCAGCACGAAATAGTTTAAATCCCGGCAAATTGAAAATTGAATCATTGACTGAGGAATCGAACTAGGTTTCAGATACGCAGATGACGTCAACTCCAGAGGCAACAAAAATATATCTAAACTCATCTATCTTGTTATTAAGACTTTGTGCATTTATATGAACAATTTTGAGTCCAGCTAAAAATTAATTTTGTAGCTAAAAATTAATTTTAAGATAGTCACTCACAGTCACGCACAGTCCCGGAAATATGCAAAACTCATGTGCATAAGGAAAGATAGAGTTTTAATTAAAAATTTGTTTTTATTGGTTAGATTATTTTAGGAAAAAGGCTTTTCTTAAGCGTAGCTACTTATATGATGAAAGACAGTTTTTAAGCTACAGTTATTTTTTTGAAAAAGGTATTATTTCTTAAAAGTTACCTTTTGAATACAAATTATTTTTTTTATGAAATGGACATTTTTTAGAAAACGTACTATCTCAAGAAAAGTTGTTTTAAAAAAAGTAACTTTTTAGTGAAGGTATACTTTTTTAAGAAAAAGTACTTTTGTTAAATTGCGTTTTTTTTAGAAAAGGTGCTTTTCCAATAGTGCTACTTTGAAAATTTTTTTATAAATAGGAATTTCTTTCGAAAATTTACTTCTTTGTTTTGATAATTCAATTCGGCTTGATGTCCAAGAAGATTAATAAAAATAATAAGCGAAACTTATTTTTGATTTTTATTTTCCTTTTTATTATATCCAATATTTCGACTAACGTCGTTAGTCATCATCAGGGATCTGAATCAAAAAATTATATGCATACGTGTTAATGTACATCTTTTCAAAAATATATATAAAAAAATATAAAAAATAAACATAATATTACATTTAATTTTGTTGATAAACAAAATAAAAACAATAAAAATACAAAAAACAAAAAATCTATCCTATGCCCTTTGTATATATTTTAACTACTAAACTGCTATTGTTGTTCTTCTGTATTTTTTTACTATTTGCCTGTAAATTTGTGCACATTTCTCCGTGTCTTGTTTGCAGTTTAATCTCTTGTTTGTTGGAACGTCTATTATATGTAGCATCTCTAACGTATATCTCCTTGTGTAATTGTTCTCTCCTTGTAAAATGTTTACGTCGTCAAAGTTGGGTTTGTGTTGTGTTAAAGCGCAATGGGCCGCAAGTGCTGTTTTGTGTTCCATTGGTCTGTTTATTGCCTTTAGGTCAGATTTGTGCAATGCTATTCTAGATTTCAGTTTAGTCTTTGTAGTACCTACATATACTTTGTTGCATATATTGCACCCGTCTCCGTTGCATCCAATTTTGTAGATGACATTTGATTTTTCATATTTTTCTAGTTTGGATTTTGTTTTGCTGAATAATTTTTTTAATGTATTGTTTGTCTTAAATGTTAATTGAAATTTTTCTCCGTCATATATATTTGAGTTTTTTAATCTTTTGGAAAACTCTGGAATATAGGATAAACTTTAATATATTTTTGGTGGTTCGTCATTACATTATTATTTACTTTTATTTTTAATCAGATATTCTATCGGTTTACGAGAAAATTCGTTCTTTATCAATATTTCCCTTATAATCTTTATGTTGGCGTCGTGGAATTCGGTGTCACTTATGTTGAGAACACGGTGAATAAAATTTTGAGCATTGTTCATTATAATACGTCTTAGTGGGTTCGAGTAAAAATTGATTAATCGTCCAAGTTTGAGCTGGTTACCTTTTCTTATTACAATAGAGTCTAAATATAGTAGACTATTATCCTGTTCTACCTCCATTGTAAATTGTACTTGTCGATTGAATGAGTTGAGGGTTCCAATTGTATTTTTTTGTAGTGTCTTTCTTCACAATAGCAAAAATGTCATCTATATATTTAGTCCAAATCCTAGGTTTTGTACTCATTTTAGCAATTGATGTGTCTAATAATTTTTCCATTGCAATATCAGCTATAACGGGAGAAGCTGGAGAACCCATTGGCATACCTTTTAGCTGTTCATATATATGTTCTTCGTATTTAAAGTTCCTGTTGTCCTGTACACAAAAGGTAAGTAGTTCCATAAACAAGTTTTTTGGGATCTGTGTATGCTGTTGTAAAATATTCCATTGTTCTTCAATAGTCCTTAATGCTAAATTAATCGGAATAATAGGGAATAATGAAACTACGTCAAAGGAGATAAGTAATTCGTTATTCTCAATAAGAGTGTTGTTAACTTTGGATTAAAATTCTATTGCATCTTTAATATTATATTTAGAATCTTTTGTCAAGTTTTTTAATATGTTCGCCAAATATTTGCATAGTCCATATGTTGCGGAATTGATAGATGAGCATATAGGTCTCAATGGTGTTCCATTTTTGTGAACTTTTGGCAATCCACATATTCTTGGTGCTATAGCTGTCCTGATTTTCAATTTCTTTCTTTGATTTTCGTTAATTAAACCTAATTCGTTTGTTTATCTACGAAGAAGTTATTTCAACTTTGTAATGTTGTCCTTCCATTACTGCAGTCTTATTTCCCTTGTCAGAATTAAAAATCAATATGTCGTTATTTTCTTGCAGAAAGTGTTTCGATTGTCCCACTGTGTCAAGTATACATTTATATCATTGGTTTATTCTCGTTTTTTGCAAATGGTTGTCCATAAGTGTTATTAGTTTTACTCTTGCATCTTCTTGCTCTTCTTTACTTGCTAACGTTTGTATACAATCCTGTCCTTCTGCGATGCACTTAAAAAGAGGGAATGATCTCTTCGTGTTGCGTAATGCGTGTTTGGGACCTAAAGAGAGTAGCCACTGTATATTTTTTGGTATTTCTTTCTTCTTTTTTTTATGAACCACTCTTCGTCTTGTGTCTTATATTTAGTTCTGTGTTAAGTTAAGCTTTTAATGCTTGTAATTTCTTCATATGTCTAGTCTTGTTGTTATTGTTGTATTTATCATATAAAACATTTTCGCTTGCAAAAAATAACTCTCTGTCTTCTTCATCTAACAGTTTCTCTACTTTGTGTTTTGTTTTTGACAATCGTTCTTGAATCATTTTCATATGTTAGTATTTTTGTTGTAATAATAAGTTTAGTGTTTTCATATGAAAGTTGTACATATGTTTTGTCAGAGTTTTTTGTATATTTGGCGGTATTCTATTGTTTATACTGAAAATGCTGTTGATCTGTTTTGTTGTGTTCTTTATAAAAATTGGTACAATATCTGTGTGTTTACATTTAAGTAAAAAGGTTATGGAAGGTTTAAGTTTTGATAATATTTTGTTTTGTTTTGAATAATTTTTAATAACGTGGTTGGTGTTCTTGTTGTATTTTTCCTTAATCGTACTGTAAATAGTCATGATGACTTAGTTGCGGTGTGCCTCCCGTGATATGTAATTAAATTTTTTGTAAGAAAAGTTATATTTTAAGAAAAGATACTTCAAAAAGAACATGTACTTTTTAATGAATACGTACTTATTTAAGGAAATATAATTTTTTTTTATACTGTCCTTATTTGTTAAATGAACTACTGTTAAGGAGATGTTTTTTCAAGCATAGCTCAATTTTTAAGAAAAACTTTGCAGGAAATTTAATTTTTAAGAAAATGTATGCGTGGCTGTAAAAAATGTGATTATTGTTGTTATATTAATTCCTAGACGTATGAGTGGTAATTTCATGAAATTTAATATTAATTATACGTCGTTGAGGACATAGTCAGTTAGGAGTGCAACTAAAGGCCCATTTACATGATACCACTCTGTCGTATAGTTTTTCGACAGAGGCTCCTATTTCAGGCACAGCCAGCCAGTCGTCCATTTTACAATCGGCTTGAGGACGTTGGTGAATGCAAATGTGTCGAAGGATACCATATAGAGAAATTTAAATCTTTAAACAAATCCCATACGGGTTTCGAGGAAATCGGTATGATGTTCAAAGGAACCATGGCGTTTAACACAAAACATTATTTTAGTGGTAGATGAATAATGGCGTGGGTGAATTTTCAGTTGCGGGTTGCTTGGAATTTCCAATAACATTTTATCTGATGAAAAGCAAAGTTTATATGCAACTCACATAGAAAAGTTTGGAGCCATTTTTAGAGGCAAAAAGTGGTCGATTTCATGTTGGGATTCGATTTTTATTACAAAAGAAAAAAAACAATGTTGAGGTGGGACATCTTGAAGCACCGAATACATAGAGTATGATATAAAGTTTGTCTATGTAGATAGTATTCGTAAGTTACAGTCCGTCGTTCCAGAGATATATTAAAAAATTGGTGACCTTATATCTGTAAAATGTACCATTTATTTATATAGCTACTAATTTCATAAGTTATACATGTGATTAGTTAAACAAAAAATGGGCGTGATCGGAGCACTGGGCGTGGCACCGCCCGTACATAGTATCATATAGCTTTGTACCATATAACTGGTGTACTAAAAAAGGGAAGCTTTGACACTTTGCGCGACACCATCAGTTCTTAGTATGAGTAGTCGCACAAAAAAATTGGCGGGGCACTCCCCATGCAACTACTTAATGTCATATATTTGCAGTACTGGAAAAGAGAGGACTGTGTGGCTTTGCATGAGCCCATAGGTGCTTTATACGATCAGTCGAACAACAAAAATGGGCGTAATCGTTGCAGTGGGCTTAGCACCGTCCATGCAAAGTAGATATCTAATATCATATACTTGGTGTTCAATAAAAGGGAGAGATTCGGCATTTTGCACGAGTCCATCAGATATAAATGTGTGTAGTCCAATAAAAATTGAGCGGGATGGGATTAGTGGTTGTAGCACCTTCTATATAAATAATATGAAGTACCACGAAAGCAACAGTCTTTTGACAAGTACATTAGTTATAAATGTGATATGTCGTGGAAAATATATCGCCAAAATCAAAAATTCGCCAAAACCGAAAATTGCGAAAAATAAAAACCGGCAAAAAAAATCTTCAAAATAAAAACGGGCAAAATCAAAAACGGGCAAAATTAAAAATCGTGTCTAAAATCACTATTTTAGACAATAAAATATAATTCTTATTTTTTTTTTTAATTAATAAATTTTTTGAATTAATAATAAGTATCGATAACTTTGTTCAAAGTTAATACCCTTTTGTACAATTAAGTAGAACTTAAGAAATTTAGTACACAAAAATGAAAATGATTGCAACCCGAAGTTATGTACATAGTTACTGTTAAAAAAACGAATAAAAACTTCACTTGGATTTCTACATAACAAGGGTGAGCATCACAATAAATGCGCTATAACTAAAACTTGAAACTAACTCTTTTTATTTCATAACTCTTTTTATTCCTAACCCCTAAACCTTTCTTGAGATTCATGTAATTTGTCAACTCGTGACAAATTACACTAAATCCTTTCATAGAAAAACCCCAAAAAAATCCCGATTTTTTTCCCATAGATATCAAGGAGCACATTCCATCTCCAACTAAATATAACCCTTCATAATCAACAGTGCTGAAGAAAGGCAATTGGGACTACTCACACCAAATTGTTTTCAAATCGCAAAAAAAAAATTGGCAAATGATATTCTAAGTTCAAGGTCTATAGTTAAGTGTTGCCAGATCTAATTTTGATAATCCATCTTCTTCTCATGGGCAGCTACATGCACCTTGCTCCAGGGTAGGAACGCCGAAAAATCTGATAAGTGTTGCACCGAATGAAAAAACCAAAAAACATTGTATATCAGCAAGTATTCGAATAAAAAAATCTATGCTAATATGTGTTTGTTTGTTTGTTTGTAGGAGGTAATCTCCGTAACTACCCATCTGACCTTCCTGAAATTTTCACAGGGTCTTACAGCGGATATGGGAGTGCTACAGGTGTTGCGAAGCATACCGGGTGATATCTAGTATCCTATAAATGCAAAGTTTGGACACCGTCTTAAAAAATTAAAAATTTAAATTTAACGCATATTTTAAATGAAACAAATTTTTTTAGAAGACAATTTTTCATGATGCAAAAACGAAAGGACAGAGCAACAAAATAAGCGATACATAAAATTATAATAAATTAAGATGGCAATTTGTGTGTTCTAATTACGCACTGAAAATAGCTATGTAAACCATTTTATTTATATTAGCTCTAGAATGACTGAGTATTTATTTTTGATAAAAACTGCATGAAAAATAAAATAAAATAAAACTTAAGCAACTTTTGTTTTAAATGGCGAGTAATTGTTGGAAAAAGAAACAGTAGTTCATAGAAATTTATGTTTTTTATTTTAATGTTCTACAAAATATTTTCTTCACTTTTATTTTTCAACTCTCACAATAAACAACATTATTTTTTCTTTAAACTCTGCGCTTATATATTTCAATACTAATTGTACTAGTAAAGTGTGAAGAATTTTTCGATATCGTCTTAGGCTCCCAAAAAAAAAAAATATTTTCATTGCTAAATATGGTTTAATTGAAATTTACGAACCCACCACTCTTAATATTATAATGTTAAGTGAAGTTTATTTATGCCTTCCCAACAAAAGAAGAAACCGATCTGTCAGAAAACGAAAATAAGTAAATAGTAATTGTCAATTTCTCATGAAAAAATTTGGGAGTTTAACTTAAAATTTCTTTTATTATATTTTAAGTTTTTTTTTTAATTCAAAACCTTTTCATTAAGTCATGGTTTCTTTCCAAGTAAAATATGCTAGAAAAGAGTAGAATTGTGTATATGTTGTGATAGTTTAAGGTTTTGTATTTCTTTTTGTTATTTTGTTGAAGTTGTTGTAACTCTTGTTGCTTTGTTAAATATATCTTGACAATTTGGTAACAGCTAACAATCCTTTCACATGAAATAAAACAACTTCTACAAAAAAAAAAAAAGGATGATGTTGCTACTGCCACTTTGTCTGTTGTTCAAATGTCAATTGAAGATGTTGACAAGTGGATTTACAAAAATTAAAAAAAATAAATAAATAAAAAGAATAAAAATAGACATATGGAAGGGTACAGTTCTGTGTATAGAATTATGCTTTCTCAAGGCAAGTAAATGGGGGAGCTAATAAATTATACAATTGAGTTTATTGTTAATGAAATTCTATAATATAATAATAGCCACTTCTGCGCTTCAATAATTTACGTACTATTTATTATTTGTACAAGAATTTTTTATTATTAAACTTGTAAGTGCTTCCAGTTCTATTTGTTTGAAAATATTATACATTGTCAAAATCTAATATTTATATCCAGTGTTAAGATATGTTTATAACATACAGACATAAAAGAAAAAATTCCAACCAAATTATTCAAAATTTTAACAACAACATTTCTAATTGTACCAACATAACTTTAGTAGTAGTTAGCCATTTTCTGTTGAGATGAAATATTTTCTGTTAACGCAACATAATTAAAAACGCTA
The DNA here is from genome assembly GCA_963682025.1 of Cordilura impudica. Taxonomy (NCBI): domain Eukaryota; kingdom Metazoa; phylum Arthropoda; class Insecta; order Diptera; family Scathophagidae; genus Cordilura; species Cordilura impudica. The sequence continues at coordinate 96,168,568 of OY821518.1, forward strand.
TTCGGTAGTAAATTCAGTGTAATATAAAAATATTTTGCAGCATAATCAAAAAGTATAACAAACGTTATGTTAATCTAAGTACAAGTAAAGATTTTGTAAACATTTCCAAAAACGAGGCGAAAAACTGTGTTAAATCAGAAAAAATGTTATACTGAAAATTAGAAAAATGTGCAAACTATCAAAAATAACGACTTTATATATGACAGTGTTGTATCATCTGAGCTTAGTACGAAGTAAACGCTGTATGGTAGGAAACTGATTCTTAAGCACACTGCTCGTAGGCATGTTTTTAGGTAAATATATTGAAGCACATTACCAACAAGTGCAAGTACGAGTGCATTTTAACCCTCATCGGTCCCTCGAGAAATACATCTAATCGGTCCCATTGTATGCGCTCATATATTTTTAATTGTAAAAAAGCTAACAAAATATTAACAACCATTTACGTTTTGTGATTTTTTATGTTTATTATATTGTTTACTATCATATTAATACATTTGAACTTCATAATGGTAGATTTGGAATGAAATTAAAATTAGAATATTACATATATTAGAAAAAAAAATTGAATTTTTAACTTTTGTCAATTATTTGTACATTTTTCGCATAAATTGAAATTATGTTCAGCACAGATGAAATTTCTACACTTTTCACAGCGTGCAGTTAAAAGATTTTGGTTATTTTTATATGTGCAGATGTAGCATCGGCCTCGTTTTGATGTACTTGGTAAATGGCGAGTCTCTTGAATTCTTTGAATAACACTGGAAGCATCATTACTTTGAGGTTGTTTTTTACGTTTAGTGATCGGTTTTTCAACGAGATTCAATCCAAGCTCCTTGATAAAAAGGCGATTACGAATATTATGGTTCGTTTTAGAATTTTTCCAATTCGGGAACAATGCATTGAACGTCACGAATGCATTCAACGCACTAACATCAAGCATGTTACAAAATACTGCCATTGGCCACCGATTGACTTTTCGTTTGCATGCGTACGTAGCCACCATTTGATCCATAGTATCAACTCCAATCTTGGTTTTATTATAGTCTTCAATGATGTTAGGTTTCTTTTGTTCACTATTCTCATTTATGCTGACAACATTGTGGTATGTACTGAGCAATGTCACAAATCGGTACCGGCGAGGAACATATGACAACATAACTGCTTACCATTTATGTTCATATACAACATCTGTATGATAAATTGGCTTTTGACGCATGTCGAGTAGAACTGAAGGAATTTCAGTCCTATTTTTCCTTATTGTTCCCAAAATAGTCATGCGATTCTTATGCAAATCTTCTGCCAATTCATACGAAGTGAAAAAGTTGTCACACGTTACATTTCTGTCAGAAACTCCTTCCAAAACAACACGCCGTCCGAGATTGCGTTCAGGAGTGGCATTACGATTCCGACCAACATAAGTTTGTGTGTTGTATGCATACCAGCTTTTTAAGTCGCATAGTACCCAAATTTTGATGCCATATTTGGATGGAATATACTGACGAAACGGACATCGCCCACGGTACGGAACTAATTGTTTATCTACGGTAATGTTTTTTCCTGGTGTGTATACAGCGTTCAAATTATGATTCCATTTATCGTATACATTTCGAAACGGTGCCAATTTGTCACGAACAGAAGTACTTGTAGATGCAGTGTTGGCCATACGTTGTTCGCGGTCATCAAATCGAATGCAACCATGGATACGCTTGAACATTTTCAAAGACATTGTTGCTCTAAAAATTGGCCGACCAGTTTCTTCATTCCACAGTTTAGTGACACATTCACCGTATGGCCGATACACACCAGAAAGCAGCAACAATTCAAAGTATGCGTGCAGAGTGTCCAAATCAATGTTTTCCCATTCGTCTTTGTACTTTCGCACACCATATAAATTCGTCATGTTCAACATAATATTCTCAACCGGTCCAAGGAACATGTGAAATGCAGACGAAACATCAACTATATTAGCAACTGCTAATGCTTTTGGACCTGAATTATAATGGTTGCGATGAATATTAAATTTTCTAATTTTTTGAAAAATATTTATTTTCAGGATTTGCTGCATTTTCTTCTGCTAAATTTTGCTCAATGTCGTCTTCATCCGAATGCACGCTAACTTCACTTTCATCATTCTCCTCATCTGATAATGCAAAATCGTAGTCACTATTGCACGGAGATTCGCCCGCTTCGCGTTCAAAATCCATTTCTAGTTCATCTCGCTGCCTTCTTTCACATAAAACTCTATCCATTTTTTATCAAATACTTCGAAACACAACCAAAATTCAAATAAATGCGCAAACGAACTTCACTTATGTGTGTTCCAGAACAAACTGAATTTCATAAAATGAAAAAATAAGAGCGTGCTATAAATCCACACACAAAAATAAGCGGCAATTCCAGGTACCTGTTTCGTAACTATAACTGCACAGGCAAATACAGTAAGGGTACAAATTCAAAAACGGGTTTTCTTGGTTGTTAAGGCAAAATAATTCTACTTAGCAAAATACAAGGTCATTCCGCTGAACCGTTTTTATTTTATTCAAGGTTAACGATCAAAATTGTATGCGTGCGCATACAGGGGACCGATGAGGGTTAAATAGGCGCAGGTTCAAACCTAACGGTGGCCCTAAGCAGAAAATTTTCATAGAGCTTAACAATTACTAGCATAACCCTGCACCCGAAAATCGAGTGGAAATTCGAGTAAATTTTATTTTTTCCTTAAATTTTTCTCTTTCAATGCTTTTTCAATCTATTTATATGGGGCATTTCATCTCAAGTGAACCAACTTTGGAAATCGATGCCTTCCGATAGGGATAAAATTTGCACCAAGGGTAGTCCTATTGGATAGTAGTTCAGACACAATTTTTCAACAAGATCGATCCAGAATCCTCTGAGTTAGGGGGTGTCAAAATTTGGCATTTTGGCCAAACAGTATTTTTTCTCATTTATGTAACTTTTTACCTATTGTTCTTAGCAAAATTTTTCCCAAATAGTGTATATAGCTATTTCTTCAATCTTTTGGAAAAAAAATTTTAAAAAATTAAAAAAATTTTTTAATTTTTTTTTGCAAAATCAAAATTTTTTTTGACTTTTTCTGTGTAAAAAATAGTCAATTTTGCCCAATCGTAATCTATAATATTAAAAGGCTAGGCGATTTCCTGTGAGCGATGTTTTGTTCTACCGTTTTATCCCGATTTTGAACAAACGTATATTATTTGAAAGGTATTTCTTTTTAGCCGTTTTGCAGATTAAGAGATTTTTAAATTTTTTCCTTTGTTTCGACTAAATTGCATTTAAATTTGGAACTTACACATACATAAAACAAGTAAGAAAATTATAGTATATTATACCCTATACCATGCGTTTACAGACCCTATCTCTTAGGCCCAACTAACTGGATATAGAAAATAAGCATAAACCAAATTTGAGTGGGATTTTTTTAATTTTTTTGTCTGCCGATATGAAAAAGTTCATATCGGATGCTATATCTATATGGGGACTAGGCCCAAAAATGGAACGATCCTGACTATGTTTGGTAAAGTCTCTTGTATTTTGCAAAAATATATACAAACCAAATTTGAGAAGAATCAGTGCAATATTTTTGTTTTTTGATAGATTTAAGTGAAGATCGGGAAGCAGCTCTATATGGGGCCTATGACTTAGAGTGGTCCCAGTGATTATTTTTAGACTACTCATTAATGGATGTAATAAACGCATACAAACCCAATTTGTGTAAGATCTATATGACAATTTGGATCTTATGGCAATTTATGTCGATTTCATAGGGGTCATTTGTATGGGGGCTAGGTCTGAACATGGACCGATTCTCACCGATTTCAATAGCGTTTATCATATGGCCAACGAAATCTTACATACCAAAGTTCATCAAAATATATTCATATTTGCGACCTGCAGTTGGATTACAAGGTTTACATGGACACACAGACGGACGGACGGACACACGGACGGACATCGTTAAATCGAATTGCAGCATTACTTTTCGGCAAACATTAATTGAACGTTTGATTTTTCAATGTTTTTTAATTAATGTGAAAAGTTGATGCTCCAGTGGGGTATGGCTTTGCATATACAGTGCAAAATTTTTACATGGACACACAGACGGACGGACGTACGGATTCTGATTCGATCGGTATAATTAAAGATTGGTGTAAGTCAAATATTATTGATTGTTACAAACAGCAGCTCAAAGACATTATACCCAAACCACATAGTGGTATAGGGTATAATTATACAATATGCTATGTGTGTGTTTGTAATAAAAATGAGTTTGTTTTTTGTGTTGATTTGTGAATTGGCTTTAATTGATTAGCATACCTTTAGGGTCTTTATTTAGTGAAAAATAAAATTTCCTAGAATTTGCACTTTAATTTCGAGGGCTGGAATCTGCTGTTGTTATAAAAGCATTAAATTATGTATCATTTTTACAGTTTTCACATGGAAATATTACATTTGAATGGCTTTTGCAAATAAAAGTATTTCAATATTTTGTACTGGATGAGCGATGGGGGCACATATAGCATCGCCCCTCTTTAGAGCGATCTTCTCAACCACTTTATCCTCCTTCTGTCAAACTTTGTACGGTATAGATTATAAAAGCATTATATGCGGAAATATGCAGCATGTTGTAAAATAGGGATTGTGGCCACCTGTTTGATCGACGCTGGCATGTATAGTTGTAGACCTATTGATCAAGTGTATCTACGGCGGACTTGTAAAAATGGATCGTTTTGGTTTTCTTGGTATCAGAAGCAATTTCAGCGCTCTTATGTAATGTACTCAATATATTGACATAACGATTCTTTTTTGGCACGTATGACAAAATTGTGGTATTGTTGGTTACATCAAAAAGGAATTGCGAGTAATGTTGTGGTTTTCCTTTTAGGTCAGTGAACTTAGGTGGAAGGAAGTAAGCAAATTGTCACAGGAGACATTTCTATCTTTTAAATCCGTTACTAAATTCAAAACTACGCGACGTCCGTGATTTTTATCTGGTCAGCAATTTCTGTCCTTATCTGTATACACCTGCATTGATCATGCATAGTTAGTGTCCGAATCGCAAGGAGCAGAAATTTTTAACCCATATTTGCCGGTATAAATTGTTTGAAGGGACATCTTCCTCGAAATGTAGCTAATTACTCATCAATGGTTATGCATGGACCAGGATTATATAGTTTCCATAAATTATATTCCCATCGATCCCAAAGGTTTCTTATTGAAGAAAGTTTATCCCGAGCGCGTTTTTCACTTTAATCGTTTTTTTTTTTTATCAAAACGGATAACTCTTATTATGTTTTGAAATCTATAAAGAGGCATAGTTGCTTTCAAAACAGGTCTTCCGTTTCGTAAACCCATAGGTTTTCCAAAGCTTCGCCATGGGAACGAAATACAACAGCCAACAAAAGAATACCAAAATACGACTTCATTGATATCTCGTCAACTGGCTTCCAGTTTTTGCCATATACAGGAACATCTAATTTACAAATATAAATTTATAATATACCTTCTGAATTAGTAATATCTGTGATAATTTTAACGATCTCCCATAGGCATAGGCAAATTGGAAGATGATTTTATAGAAGTCATTCTCGGAATTTTGTAAAGATTTGGTCTGGGTTTAGTATGCATAATGTTTTGAGCTGCACGTCTTCCAGCATTATTTAAATTTTGAATTTGGTCTGTCCAAATGTATTTTCCGTCTTTAGAGATAAAGTTCTCTGTGATTTTATTATCATTGGTTTCATCACTATCACTTTCATTCAAATCTGATACATTTTGATTATATATGGAATCAGTATCTGATATCACACCATCATCTTCATCTGTTGCAAAATCGTTAGCTATTTCACCATCTTCTGATTGACAAAAAGAAATCACGAATTTAATTTTCGTTCAGTCGCGACATTTTTTAATTTTTTTTTACAACAACCGCATGCTTTGAAATTGTAGTCCGACTAAAGTAATAATCAACTAATTTTCTCAATAATATACATAAAATAAAAAATTATTTCCTTGAATTGAGTTCTTATTTCTAAAATAACAGTACTTTTATGAAAAAAAAAGAAATTATTTAAATATTCGAAATGGGGAATTTTGACCCACTTATACGCTATTTTTTAAGAGGACACTCTGTTGGGTGATAGAATTATTTTTTTTTTTTGTATTCGAACTTTTAAAAAAATATATTAACTTTTCAAGAAAAAGCAACATAAAAGTAATTTTTTTGGTTTTGACCCACTTACACAGGATAAGGGTTAAGTTATTAAGTTAGAAAGTTATTGTAAAACATTTTCCAAATTCGAACAAGGTGAGACCAAACATTTTATTTTATATGATGAATTTTCGTTACGTTTAGTTAGTTTTAATTTAGTAAGATTGGTTTTGATAACTTCTAGCTCTAGGTTACCCTACCAGCGGTTGGAGTAAAACAAGAAAAATATATTTTTATCATATGTGGCTATTCAGATATAATATATAATGTCCTCATGATATACAATTCCAAGGAAAACCATAAAATAAAGTCATTTAAAAGCATCACTTTTTCATGGCTTCCGTATATTAAGTTATAAACAGTTACAAAAGATGATATTATGAGAAAAGTACTCTATAATATTTCCGCAATATTAATCAGGAATGGAGATCATTCTTCTTAATGTCGGGGAGAACAAATTGTTATGCAGCATAGAGATAAAATTAAACAAGTAAGTAATTAGAGTCGGTCTAGAGCGACCATACGATACCCTATACCATGGTTTAGAGACCCTATCTCTTCGGTCTAACTAATTCAATATAGAAAATAACCATAAACCAAATTTGAGTGGCTTTGTTATTAATTTTTTCGCCTGCACATATGAAAAAGTTCATATCGGATGCTATATTTATATGGGGACCTGGTCGAAATGTGGACCGATCCTGACCATTTTTGGTAAAGTCACTTATATTTTTTTTTTTAAATATATACAAACCAAATTGGAGAAAAATCTGTGCAATATTTTTGTTTTTTGATAGATTTAAGTTAAGATCGGGAAGCAGTCCTATATGGGGCCTTTGACTAAAAATTGACCTATAGGGATTATTTTTTGGACTACTAATTAGTGGATATAATAAACACATACAAACCCAATTTGACTGAGATCTATATGATAATTTGGATCTTATGGCAATTTATGTCGATTTCATAGGGGTCATTTGTATGGGGACTAGGTCTGAACATGGACCGTATTTCACCAATTTCAAAAGCTTTCATCCTTTGGCCGCTGAAAGCGTATTTACCAAATTTCATCAAAATATATTCATATTTGCGACCTGTAGTTTGATTACAAGGTTTACATGGACACACAGACGGACGGACGGACGGTTATCGCTAAATCGACTCAGAAAGTCATTCTGATTCGATCGGTATAATAAAAGGTCTTTGTCAATTTTTTTGGTAGTTCCAAACAGCAGCACAAAATCATTATACCCAAACCACATGGTGGTATAGGGTATAAAAACAAACTGACATAAAACAATTAAGATTGCTAAATTTGGTTTTGCCGAACCTTTGATACCCTCCACATGGGTTTTATGCTTACATTAATATCTAGACTTATTGCACTATTTATAGCAAATTTAAGCAAAATATTTTAAAAAGTAATGAATTTGATAGGCTTAAAACTTAATTATTTCAATAAGCACACTGAATTTTTATTTTTTTTTAAAGATCTCTTTATTAATCTCTACCAGAATTTTGCCAATTCTATTCCAAACGAATTTTTATTTTTAATAATCTAGCCTATAGAACAAGTCTATGGACAAAATTTCAGATCGAGCGGATGAGGGGAAGTGAGGTTTTAATATCTACGTAACTGTGCGTGACTATACGTGACTATGCGTGACTATGCGTGACTATGTCAAAGGTAATCATTTTTCACAGCAAGTCTATCGACCAAGTTTCAGATCGATCCGATAGGGGGAAATGGGTTTTAGATCACTCCGTGACTGTACGTGACTACCATAGAATTAATCAATTGTCACAGTAGGACTATGGTCCAAGTTTCAAGTCAATTGGATGAGGGGGAATGGGGTTGCCACATGGCAGACAGACATTCAGAGAGTATGAGTTAAAAGAAAGGGTTAAAAATACCCCGATTATTTTTCTTAATTTATATTTTGTCAACTTGGTTAAATTTGGTAGATTTTGTAATTCGTTAAAAAATTTATTAAAAATCTAAGAAAAAAATTATAAATTCGTAATCTAAAATAAAAATCGAAAAAAAATTTAAAATCACATGATGGCGGAAATAGCCGGCTCGGAAAATGGAGAGGTTTTTTTTTTTAAACGGCTGTATCTTTTGAACCTCTTGTTCGATTCTGGTCATTTTAACAGTTTCGAGTAAAAAAAAGATCAAATTTAGTACATATATTATAAAAAAAAAATGTTTACATAATTTTATTAAAAAATTTTCGGGAAAGCTTTAGAAAATGTGTTTTTTTAAAAAACGTTGTGCCCAAACTTGTTGAAATTTTTCAGAGATAACCTAAGATATGTTCTATTAATGGTATAAATTACACGATCCACACTTTTTAGGTTTTTGAAATATTTGTGTTATTGTAAGTCATCTATAGAAGATTATTTTTCTCGTATATAAATATCGTAGTTGGCGTTTTAATACACATTCTCTTTATAATATCAGTCAATTTTAACAATTTCTCATATCTCAGTCATTATGCAAAATTATCAGAAGTTGTTATTTTCTCTTTGAATTAAATTATTTTGTAATTGTTCGTATCTGTTTTGAAAAGTAACACATCTTTATAGACGATATCATTTATTTGTTGTTTTTTAACTTTAATTATAAATTTTTCCATTAATGGTAAAATAGCTGAATACATGTGTTGTTCATTTTCGAAAAAAAAAGAAAATGTAGCAAACCATATTCTATTAAAAGTGACGATTTTATTAAGATCAAAAACATTAAAGATTCAATTTTACCCAGTGCGAAAAATTGTTACAGTTGCTTGTTAAATCTTCATCGAAAAATTTTCAATAATTATCAAAAAAGCTCAAGAATTGAAAAATGATGTTTCATGCGCCCAAGATTTTGAAACCAACGAATTTTAAGAAGAGGAGAATGATGCTTCAGACGGGCATAATATGCCAAATAATAGAAATATTATAATCGAAAATTTCTTACTCAAAACTGCTAAAATGACCAGAATCGAACAAACGGTTCAAAAGATACAGCCGTTAAAAAAATTCTCCTCCATTTTCCGAGCCGGATTTTTCCGCCATTTTGTGATTTAAAAAATTTTTTTTTTCGATTTTTATTTTAGGTTACCAAAGCAAACAATGTTACCGAATTTCATTAATTTCTGAATACCTTTTGCAAACCCGTTCAAATTTTAAAAATAATTGCTATATAGCAAAAAATGTAAGCAGTTCTAAATATTTGTATTTATCAGCCATATTTATGTGTCTTGGCTGGCGACACATTTGTATTTTTTTCCTTTTTTTTCAACATTCAATTCTTTTGTTTGCAACGTCTGAGTGCGCTTGTCAAATATAAATTTCCAGTGGTCAAATTTTAATTTATAAAATTAAAATCTTTTTATTGAAAATGATATATACCTAATTAATGACATTTAAATTTAATGGAATTTACCTCAATTTATCGACTATAATTGACACCTTAAAATATATAAATATTTAAATTGTATAAAAATTATGAATAAATTTCAATACGGTAAAGTGTTAAAATAATATTTATTTCAGGCGTTATACTGGCAGTTTGTTTGACCACATTATTTGGAGCCAAAAGTACTGGCACCAGTTGGTCAACTAGCAATTGTATCAATAACATTCGTTTATTTTAAAATTAATTTTTATATTTTTGAAACCACATAAAATGGTTGCAATGGTTTATATATATATATAAATATAAATTATAAAAATAAAAAAAATGCTGAGTTTATATATATATAGTTATATAAAGAATTTTAAACAAGATTAATTGTAACAAAAAGAAAAAAAACGTGAAAAATTAAACTTGCTGTTTATGCTGCTGACAAGTGTTTGATTAGCTTAGGACGTTTACAAAGACCAGCATATAAAAATAACACTAAGCAAACTAAAAAAAAAACGATTATGTGCGAATGAAAGAAAAATATTTAAGGAAAAATTTAATTATTCGAAAGTGTATAATTTTATTAAAGACAATATTTGGTCATGTAAATTATTCATACTTTATAGACATAAACTTGGTAATATATTTTTATCTTTGCTGCGGTAGCAGGCGTTCGTATTCCCTAGTTGCTATAAGGAAACATTAATTTTACGACATTATTTATAAGTGATTATTTTTGTTGTAATGGTCTCGCTTTATATGTACAGGGTGTTTTTTACAACTTCCCCATATAAAGTGGGGAAGTGGCAATTAATTAAGTATGATATATTATAGAATTTGTTATCTCTTCTGTTTGACACTTGTGTATACATTAATTGTTTTAAGAATAATATTGGTCATACCATCGCACAGTGGTTCAGTCCATAGGCCAAAAATAAATTTTTTGTTGTTATATTTCTCGAAACTAATAATGCAAAGATTACGTTGAGAAGTCAAATATTCAAACGGTTAACCTTTTTTTTTTTTGTTGATATTTTGTTGTTACCTTATAATAATAGCACAGAAAGAGAGAGTATATCAAAGCTTGTTTAGTTCATTATCAGTAACGTTATTGCTTATCGTGTGGCGAAAGTTAAACAATAACATAATCATTACTTTTTAGAAATGGAGTTTTTAAAAGAAGGTATTTGCTTTGAAGTTATGTAGTCAGTAGTTATTGTGGTAATGTTTTTAAGTGATGTATATGGTTTCAAAAAAAAACTTACTTTCAGTGTAGTTTTTATACCCTATACCACTATGTGGTTTGGGTATAATGACTTTGTGCTGCTGTTTGTAACAACCAAAAATATTTGACCTAGACCCATCTTTAATTATACCGATCGAATCAGAATCACTTTCTGAGTTGATTTAACAATGTCCGTCCGTCCGTCCGTCCGTCTGTGTGTCCATGTAAAGCTTGTAATCAAACTGCAGGTCGCAAATATTAATATATTTTGATGAAATTTGGTATATAAGCTTTTCTCGGCCGTGGGATGAACGCTGTTGAAATTGGTGAGAATCGGTCCATGATCAGACCTAGCCCCCAAACAAATTACCCATATGAAATCGACATAAATTGCTATAAGATCCAAATTGTCATATAGATCTTACTCAAATTGGGTTTGTATGCATTCATTACATCCACTAATGAGTAGTCCAAAAATGATCCCTTTGACCCCATATAGAGCTGCTTCCCGAACTTCACTTAAATCTATTAAAAAACAAAAATATTGCACTGATTCTTCTCAAATTTTGTTTGTATATATTTTTGCAAAATACAAGAGACTTTACCAAACATGATCAGGATCGGTCCATTTTTGGACCAAGTCCCTATATAGATATAGCATCCGATATGAACTTTTTCATATCTGCAGCCAAAAAAATTAATAAAAATCCCACTCAAATTTGGTTTTTGCTTATTTTCTATGTCCAGTTAGTTGGGCCTAAGAGATAGGGTCTCTAAACGCATGGTATAGGGTACCGTATAGTCGGTTTAGACCGACTATAATTTTCTTACTTGTTTTTTATTTTTAATTTTTCATTTTTCCTTTTTCCTTTCATTTTTTTTTTAATTTTTTATTTTTCATTTTTCATTTTTTTTTTAATTTTTTATTATTCACTTTTCATTTTTAATTTTTAATTTTTAATTTTTAATTTTTAATTTTTAATTTTTAATTTTTAATTTTTAATTTTTAATTTTTAATTTTTAATTTTTAATTTTTAATTTTTAATTTTTAATTTTTAATTTTTAATTTTTAATTTTTAATTTTTAATTTTTAATTTTTAATTTTTAATTTTTAATTTTTAATTTTTAATTTTTAATTTTTAATTTTTAATTTTTAATTTTTAATTTTTAATTTTTAATTTTTAATTTTTAATTTTTAATTTTTAATTTTTAATTTTTAATTTTTAATTTTTAATTTTTAATTTTTAATTGTTAATTTTTAATTTTTAATTTTTAATTTTTAATTTTTAATTTTTAATTTTTAGTTTTTAATTTTTAGTTTTTAATTTTTAGTTTTTAATTTTTAATTTTTAATTTTTAATTTTTAATTTTTAATTTTTAATTTTTAATTTTTAATTTTTAATTTTTAATTTTTAATTTTTAATTTTTAATTTTAAATTTTTAATTTTTAATTTTTAATTTTTAATTTTTAATTTTTAATTTTTAATTTTTAATTTTTATTTTTTTAATTTTTTAATTTTTAATTTTTAATTTTTAATTTTTAATTTTTAATTTTTTATTTTTAATTTTTAATTTTTAATTTTTAATTTTTAATTTTTAATTTTTAATTTTTAATTTTTTATTTTTAATTTTTAATTTTTAATTTTTAATTTTTAATTTTTAATTTTTAATTTTTAATTTTTAATTTTTAATTTTTAATTTTTAATTTTTAATTTTTAATTTTTAATTTTTAATTTTTAATTTTTAATTTTTAATTTTTAATTTTTAATTTTTAATTTTTAATTTTTAATTTTTAATTTTTAATTTTTAATTTTTAATTTTTAATTTTTAATTTTTAATTTTTAATTTTTAATTTTTAATTTTTAATTTTTAATTTTTAATTTTTAATTTTTAATTTTTAATTTTTAATTTTTAATTTTTAATTTTTAATTTTTAATTTTTAATTTTTAATTTTTAATTTTTAATTTTTAATTTTTAATTTTTAATTTTTAATTTTTAATTTTTAATTTTAAATTTTTAATTTTTAATTTTTAATTTTTAATTTTTAATTTTTAATTTTTAATTTTTAATTTTTAATTATTAATTTTTAATTTTTAATTTTTATTTTTTCATTTTTAATATTTAATTTTTAATTTTTAATTTTTAATTTTTAATTTTTAATTTTTAATTTTTAATTTTTAATTTTTAATTTTTAATTTTTAATTTTTAATTTTTAATTTTTAATTTTTAATTTTTAATTTTTAATTTTTAATTTTTAATTTTTAATTTTTAATTTTTAATTTTTAATTTTTAATTTTTAATTTTTTATTTTTTATTTTTTATTTTTCATTTTTCAATTTTCATTTTTCATTTTTCATTTTTAATTTTTATTTTTTATTTTTAATTTTTCATTTTTTATTTTTCATTTTTTATTATTTATTTTTCACTTTTCATTTTTAATTTTTAATTTTTAATTTTTAATTTTTAATTTTTAATTTTTAATTTTTAATTTTTAATTTTTAATTTTTAATTTTTAATTTTTAATTTTTAATTTTTAATTTTTAATTTTTAATTTTTAATTTTTTATTTTTTATTTTTCATTTTTCATTTTTCAATTTTCATTTTTCATTTTTCATTTTTAATTTCTATTTTTTATTTTTAATTTTTCATTTTTTATTTTTCATTTTTTATTAAATATTTTTCACTTTTTATTTTTAATTTTTAATTTTTAATTTTTAATTTTTAATTTTTAATTTTTAATTTTTAATTTTTAATTTTTAATTTTTAATTTTTAATTTTTAATTTTTAATTTTCAATTTTTAATTTTTAATTTTTAATTTTTAATTTTAAATTTTTAATTTTTAATTTTTAATTTTTAATTTTTAATTTTTAATTTTTAATTTTTAATTTTTAATTTTTAATTTTTAATTTTTAATTATTTATTTTTAATTTTTAATTTTTATTTTTTCATTTTTAATATTTAACTTTTAATTTTTAATTTTTAATTTTTAATTTTTAATTTTTAATTTTTAATTTTTAATTTTTAATTTTTAATTTTTAATTTTTAATTTTTAATTTTTAATTTTTAATTTTTAATTTTTAATTTCTAATTTTTAATTTTTAATTTTTAATTTTTAATTTTTAATTTTTAATTTTTAATTTTTAATTTTTAATTTTTAATTTTTAATTTTTAATTTTTAATTTTTAATTTTTAATTTTTATTTTTTTAATTTTTTAATTTTTAATTTTTAATTTTTAATTTTTAATTTTTTATTTTTAATTTTTAATTTTTAATTTTTAATTTTTAATTTTTAATTTTTAATTTTTAATTTTTAATTTTTAATTTTTAACTTTTAATTTTAAATTTTTAATTTTTAATTTTTAATTTTTAATTTTTAATTTTTAATTTTTAATTTTTAATTTTTAATTTTTAATTTTTAATTTTTAATTTTTAATTTTTAATTTTTAATTTTTAATTTTTAATTTTTAATTTTTAATTTTTAATTTTTAATTTTTAATTTTTAATTTTTAATTTTTAATTTTTAATTTTTAATTTTTAATTTTTAATTTTTAATTTTTAATTTTTAATTTTTAATTTTTAATTTTTAATTTTTAATTTTTAATTTTTAATTTTTAATTTTTAATTTTTAATTTTTAATTTTTAATTTTTAATTTTTAATTTTTAATTTTTAATTTTTAATTTTTAATTTTTAATTTTTAATTTTTAATTTTTAATTTTTAATTTTTAATTTTTAATTTTTAATTTTTAATTTTTAATTTTTAATTTTTAATTTTTAATTTTTAATTTTTAATTTTTAATTTTTAATTTTTAATTTTTAATTTTTAATTTTTAATTTTTAATTTCTAATTTTTAATTTTTAATTTTTAAATTTAATTTTTAATTTTTATTTTTTAATTTTTAATTTTTAATTTTTAATTTTTAATTTTTAATTTCTAATTTTTAATTTTTAGTTTTTAATTTTTAATTTTTAATTTTTAATTTTTAATTTTTAATTTTTAATTTTTAATTTTTAATTTTTAATTTTTAATTTTAATTTTTAATTTTTAATTTTTAATTTTTAATTTTTAATTTTTAATTTTTAATTTTTAATTTTTAAGTTTTAATTTTTAATTTTTAATTTTTAATTTTTAATTTTTAATTTTTAATTTTTAATTTTTAATTTTTTATTTTTTATTTTTCATTTTTCATTTTTCAATTTTCATTTTTCATTTTTCATTTTTAATTTCTATTTTTTATTTTTAATTTTTCATTTTTTATTTTTCATTTTTTATTATTTATTTTTCACTTTTCATTTTTAATTTTTAATTTTTAATTTTTAATTTTTAATTTTTAATTTTTAATTTTTAATTTTTAATTTCTAATTTTTAATTTTTAATTTTTAATTTTTAATTTTCAATTTTTAATTTTTAATTTTTAATTTTTAATTTTTAATTTTTAATTTTTAATTTTTAATTTTTAATTTTTAATTTTTAATTTTTAATTTTTAATTTTTAATTTTTAATTATTAATTTTTAATTTTTAATTTTTATTTTTTCATTTTTAATATTTAACTTTTAATTTTTAATTTTTAATTTTTAATTTTTAATTTTTAATTTTTAATTTTTAATTTTTAATTTTTAATTTTTAATTTTTAATTTTTAATTTTTAATTTTTAATTTTTAATTTTTAATTTTTAATTTTTAATTTTTAATTTTTAATTTTTAATTTTTAATTTTTAATTTTTAATTTTTAATTTTTAATTTTTAATTTTTAATTTTTAATTTTTAATTTTTAATTTTTAATTTTTAATTTTTAATTTTAAATTTTTAATTTTTAATTTTTAATTTTTAATTTTTAATTTTTAATTTTTAATTTTTAATTTTTAATTTTTAATTTTTAATTTTTAATTTTTAATTTTTTATTTTTTATTTTTCATTTTTCATTTTTCAATTTTCATTTTTCATTTTTCATTTTTAATTTTTATTTTTTATTTTTAATTTTTCATTTTTTATTTTTCATTTTTTATTATTTATTTTTCACTTTTCATTTTTAATTTTTAATTTTTAATTTTTAATTTTTAATTTTTAATTTTTAATTTTTAATTTTTAATTTTTAATTTTTAATTTTTAATTTTTAATTTTTAATTTTTAATTTTTAATTTTTAATTTTTAATTTTTAATTTTTAATTTTTAATTTTTAATTTTTAATTTTTAATTTTTAATTTTTAATTTTTAATTTTTAATTTTTAATTTTTAATTTTTAATTTTTTATTTTTTATTTTTCATTTTTCATTTTTCAATTTTCATTTTTCATTTTTCATTTTTAATTTCTATTTTTTATTTTTAATTTTTCATTTTTTATTTTTCATTTTTTATTATTTATTTTTCACTTTTCATTTTTAATTTTTAATTTTTAATTTTTAATTTTTAATTTTTAATTTTTAATTTTTAATTTTTAATTTTTAATTTTTAATTTTTAATTTTTAATTTTTAATTTTTAATTTTTAATTTTTAATTTTTAATTTTTAATTTTTAATTTTTAATTTTTAATTTTCAATTTTTAATTTTTAATTTTTAATTTTTAATTTTTAATTTTTAATTTTTAATTTTTAATTTTTAATTTTTAATTTTTAATTATTAATTTTTAATTTTTAATTTTTATTTTTTCATTTTTAATATTTAACTTTTAATTTTTAATTTTTAATTTTTAATTTTTAATTTTTAATTTTTAATTTTTAATTTTTAATTTTTAATTTTTAATTTTTAATTTTTAATTTTTAATTTTTAATTTTTAATTTTTAATTTTTAATTTTTAATTTTTAATTTTTAATTTTTAATTTTTAATTTTTAATTTTTAATTTTTAATTTTTAATTTTTAATTTTTAATTTTTAATTTTTAATTTTTAATTTTTAATTTTTAATTTTTAATTTTTAATTTTTAATTTTTAATTTTTAATTTTTAATTTTTAATTTTTAATTTTTAATTTTTAATTTTTAATTTTTAATTTTTAATTTTTAATTTTTAATTTTTAATTTTTAATTTTTAATTTTTAATTTTTAATTTTTAATTTTTAATTTTTAATTTTTAATTTTTAATTTTTAATTTTTAATTTTTAATTTTTAATTTTTTATTTTTTATTTTTTATTTTTCATTTTTCATTTTTCAATTTTCATTTTTCATTTTTCATTTTTAATTTTTATTTTTTATTTTTAATTTTTCATTTTTTATTTTTCATTTTTTATTATTTATTTTTCACTTTTCATTTTTAATTTTTAATTTTTAATTTTTAATTTTTAATTTTTAATTTTTAATTTTTAATTTTTTATTTTTTATTTTTCATTTTTCAATTTTCAATTTTCATTTTTCATTTTTCATTTTTCATTTTTAATTTCTATTTTTTATTTTTAATTTTTCATTTTTTATTTTTCATTTTTTATTATTTATTTTTCACTTTTCATTTTTAATTTTTAATTTTTAATTTTTAATTTTTAATTTTTAATTTTTAATTTTTAATTTTTAATTTTTAATTTTTAATTTTTAATTTTTAATTTTTAATTTTTAATTTTTAATTTTTAATTTTTAATTTTTAATTTTTAATTTTTAATTTTTAATTTTTAATTTTTAATTTTTAATTTTTAATTTTTAATTTTTAATTTTTAATTTTTTAATTTTTTAATTTTTAATTTTTAATTTTTAATTTTTTATTTTTAATTTTTAATTTTTAATTTTTAATTTTTAATTTTTAATTTTTAATTTTTAATTTTTAATTTTTAATTTTTAATTTTTAATTTTTAATTTTTAATTTTTAACTTTTAATTTAAAATTTTTAATTTTTAATTTTTAATTTTTAATTTTTAATTTTTAATTTTTAATTTTTAATTTTTAATTTTTAATTTTTAATTTTTAATTTTTAATTTTTAATTTTTAATTTTTAATTTTTAATTTTTAATTTTTAATTTTTAATTTTTAATTTTAATTTTTAATTTTTAATTTTTAATTTTTAATTTTTAATTTTTAATTTTTAATTTTTAATTTTTAATTTTTAATTT